>JAYKKO010000054.1:0-600000 GCA_037074685.1 Glyphodes pyloalis
AGATGAGCACAAACACTGGGGGAACCTAACCTGAACTAACCTAACTACACTGTAACCTAGCTGTTGGCGACATAAAGATAGAGTGAGAGATGAGCACAAACACTGGGGGAACCTAACCTGAACTAACCTAACTACACTGTAACCTAGCTGTTGGCGACATAAAGATAGAGTGAGAGATGAGCACAAACACTGGGGGAACCTAACCTGAACTAACCTAACTACACTGTAACCTAGCTGTTGGCGACATAAAGATAGAGTGAGAGATGAGCACAAACACTGGGGGAACCTAACCTGAACTAACCTAACTACACTGTAACCTAGCTGTTGGCGACATAAAGATAGAGTGAGAGATGAGCACAAACACTGGGGGAACCTAACCTGAACTAACCTAACTACACTGTAACCTAGCTGTTGGCGACATAAAGATAGAGTGAGAGATGAGCACAAACACTGGGGGAACCTAACCTGAACTAACCTAACTACACTGTAACCTAGCTGTTGGCGACATAAAGATAGAGTGAGAGATGAGCACAAACACTGGGGGAACCTAACCTGAACTAACCTAACTACACTGTAACCTAGCTGTTGGCGACATAAAGATAGAGTGAGAGATGAGCACAAACACTGGGGGAACCTAACCTGAACTAACCTAACTACACTGTAACCTAGCTGTTGGCGACATAAAGATAGAGTGAGAGATGAGCACAAACACTGGGGGAACCTAACCTGAACTAACCTAACTACACTGTAACCTAGCTGTTGGCGACATAAAGATAGAGTGAGAGATGAGCACAAACACTGGGGGAACCTAACCTGAACTAACCTAACTACACTGTAACCTAGCTGTTGGCGACATAAAGATAGAGTGAGAGATGAGCACAAACACTGGGGGAACCTAACCTGAACTAACCTAACTACACTGTAACCTAGCTGTTGGCGACATAAAGATAGAGTGAGAGATGAGCACAAACACTGGGGGAACCTAACCTGAACTAACCTAACTACACTGTAACCTAGCTGTTGGCGACATAAAGATAGAGTGAGAGATGAGCACAAACACTGGGGGAACCTAACCTGAACTAACCTAACTACACTGTAACCTAGCTGTTGGCGACATAAAGATAGAGTGAGAGATGAGCACAAACACTGGGGGAACCTAACCTGAACTAACCTAACTACACTGTAACCTAGCTGTTGGCGACATAAAGATAGAGTGAGAGATGAGCACAAACACTGGGGGAACCTAACCTGAACTAACCTAACTACACTGTAACCTAGCTGTTGGCGACATAAAGATAGAGTGAGAGATGAGCACAAACACTGGGGGAACCTAACCTGAACTAACCTAACTACACTGTAACCTAGCTGTTGGCGACATAAAGATAGAGTGAGAGATGAGCACAAACACTGGGGGAACCTAACCTGAACTAACCTAACTACACTGTAACCTAGCTGTTGGCGACATAAAGATAGAGTGAGAGATGAGCACAAACACTGGGGGAACCTAACCTGAACTAACCTAACTACACTGTAACCTAGCTGTTGGCGACATAAAGATAGAGTGAGAGATGAGCACAAACACTGGGGGAACCTAACCTGAACTAACCTAACTACACTGTAACCTAGCTGTTGGCGACATAAAGATAGAGTGAGAGATGAGCACAAACACTGGGGGAACCTAACCTGAACTAACCTAACTACACTGTAACCTAGCTGTTGGCGACATAAAGATAGAGTGAGAGATGAGCACAAACACTGGGGGAACCTAACCTGAACTAACCTAACTACACTGTAACCTAGCTGTTGGCGACATAAAGATAGAGTGAGAGATGAGCACAAACACTGGGGGAACCTAACCTGAACTAACCTAACTACACTGTAACCTAGCTGTTGGCGACATAAAGATAGAGTGAGAGATGAGCACAAACACTGGGGGAACCTAACCTGAACTAACCTAACTACACTGTAACCTAGCTGTTGGCGACATAAAGATAGAGTGAGAGATGAGCACAAACACTGGGGGAACCTAACCTGAACTAACCTAACTACACTGTAACCTAGCTGTTGGCGACATAAAGATAGAGTGAGAGATGAGCACAAACACTGGGGGAACCTAACCTGAACTAACCTAACTACACTGTAACCTAGCTGTTGGCGACATAAAGATAGAGTGAGAGATGAGCACAAACACTGGGGGAACCTAACCTGAACTAACCTAACTACACTGTAACCTAGCTGTTGGCGACATAAAGATAGAGTGAGAGATGAGCACAAACACTGGGGGAACCTAACCTGAACTAACCTAACTACACTGTAACCTAGCTGTTGGCGACATAAAGATAGAGTGAGAGATGAGCACAAACACTGGGGGAACCTAACCTGAACTAACCTAACTACACTGTAACCTAGCTGTTGGCGACATAAAGATAGAGTGAGAGATGAGCACAAACACTGGGGGAACCTAACCTGAACTAACCTAACTACACTGTAACCTAGCTGTTGGCGACATAAAGATAGAGTGAGAGATGAGCACAAACACTGGGGGAACCTAACCTGAACTAACCTAACTACACTGTAACCTAGCTGTTGGCGACATAAAGATAGAGTGAGGAGAGATGAGCACAAACACTGGGGGAACCTAACCTGAACTAACCTAACTACACTGTAACCTAGCTGTTGGCGACATAAAGATAGAGTGAGAGATGAGCACAAACACTGGGGGAACCTAACCTGAACTAACCTAACTACACTGTAACCTAGCTGTTGGCGACATAAAGATAGAGTGAGAGATGAGCACAAACACTGGGGGAACCTAACCTGAACTAACCTAACTACACTGTAACCTAGCTGTTGGCGACATAAAGATAGAGTGAGAGATGAGCACAAACACTGGGGGAACCTAACCTGAACTAACCTAACTACACTGTAACCTAGCTGTTGGCGACATAAAGATAGAGTGAGAGATGAGCACAAACACTGGGGGAACCTAACCTGAACTAACCTAACTACACTGTAACCTAGCTGTTGGCGACATAAAGATAGAGTGAGAGATGAGCACAAACACTGGGGGAACCTAACCTGAACTAACCTAACTACACTGTAACCTAGCTGTTGGCGACATAAAGATAGAGTGAGAGATGAGCACAAACACTGGGGGAACCTAACCTGAACTAACCTAACTACACTGTAACCTAGCTGTTGGCGACATAAAGATAGAGTGAGAGATGAGCACAAACACTGGGGGAACCTAACCTGAACTAACCTAACTACACTGTAACCTAGCTGTTGGCGACATAAAGATAGAGTGAGAGATGAGCACAAACACTGGGGGAACCTAACCTGAACTAACCTAACTACACTGTAACCTAGCTGTTGGCGACATAAAGATAGAGTGAGAGATGAGCACAAACACTGGGGGAACCTAACCTGAACTAACCTAACTACACTGTAACCTAGCTGTTGGCGACATAAAGATAGAGTGAGAGATGAGCACAAACACTGGGGGAACCTAACCTGAACTAACCTAACTACACTGTAACCTAGCTGTTGGCGACATAAAGATAGAGTGAGAGATGAGCACAAACACTGGGGGAACCTAACCTGAACTAACCTAACTACACTGTAACCTAGCTGTTGGCGACATAAAGATAGAGTGAGAGATGAGCACAAACACTGGGGGAGAACCTAACCTGAACTAACCTAACTACACTGTAACCTAGCTGTTGGCGACATAAAGATAGAGTGAGAGATGAGCACAAACACTGGGGGAACCTAACCTGAACTAACCTAACTACACTGTAACCTAGCTGTTGGCGACATAAAGATAGAGTGAGAGATGAGCACAAACACTGGGGGAACCTAACCTGAACTAACCTAACTACACTGTAACCTAGCTGTTGGCGACATAAAGATAGAGTGAGAGATGAGCACAAACACTGGGGGAACCTAACCTGAACTAACCTAACTACACTGTAACCTAGCTGTTGGCGACATAAAGATAGAGTGAGAGATGAGCACAAACACTGGGGGAACCTAACCTGAACTAACCTAACTACACTGTAACCTAGCTGTTGGCGACATAAAGATAGAGTGAGAGATGAGCACAAACACTGGGGGAACCTAACCTGAACTAACCTAACTACACTGTAACCTAGCTGTTGGCGACATAAAGATAGAGTGAGAGATGAGCACAAACACTGGGGGAACCTAACCTGAACTAACCTAACTACACTGTAACCTAGCTGTTGGCGACATAAAGATAGAGTGAGAGATGAGCACAAACACTGGGGGAACCTAACCTGAACTAACCTAACTACACTGTAACCTAGCTGTTGGCGACATAAAGATAGAGTGAGAGATGAGCACAAACACTGGGGGAACCTAACCTGAACTAACCTAACTACACTGTAACCTAGCTGTTGGCGACATAAAGATAGAGTGAGAGATGAGCACAAACACTGGGGGAACCTAACCTGAACTAACCTAACTACACTGTAACCTAGCTGTTGGCGACATAAAGATAGAGTGAGAGATGAGCACAAACACTGGGGGAACCTAACCTGAACTAACCTAACTACACTGTAACCTAGCTGTTGGCGACATAAAGATAGAGTGAGAGATGAGCACAAACACTGGGGAACCTAACCTGAACTAACCTAACTACACTGTAACCTAGCTGTTGGCGACATAAAGATAGAGTGAGAGATGAGCACAAACACTGGGGGAACCTAACCTGAACTAACCTAACTACACTGTAACCTAGCTGTTGGCGACATAAAGATAGAGTGAGAGATGAGCACAAACACTGGGGGAACCTAACCTGAACTAACCTAACTACACTGTAACCTAGCTGTTGGCGACATAAAGATAGAGTGAGAGATGAGCACAAACACTGGGGGAACCTAACCTGAACTAACCTAACTACACTGTAACCTAGCTGTTGGCGACATAAAGATAGAGTGAGAGATGAGCACAAACACTGGGGGAACCTAACCTGAACTAACCTAACTACACTGTAACCTAGCTGTTGGCGACATAAAGATAGAGTGAGAGATGAGCACAAACACTGGGGGAACCTAACCTGAACTAACCTAACTACACTGTAACCTAGCTGTTGGCGACATAAAGATAGAGTGAGAGATGAGCACAAACACTGGGGGAACCTAACCTGAACTAACCTAACTACACTGTAACCTAGCTGTTGGCGACATAAAGATAGAGTGAGAGATGAGCACAAACACTGGGGGAACCTAACCTGAACTAACCTAACTACACTGTAACCTAGCTGTTGGCGACATAAAGATAGAGTGAGAGATGAGCACAAACACTGGGGGAACCTAACCTGAACTAACCTAACTACACTGTAACCTAGCTGTTGGCGACATAAAGATAGAGTGAGAGATGAGCACAAACACTGGGGAACCTAACCTGAACTAACCTAACTACACTGTAACCTAGCTGTTGGCGACATAAAGATAGAGTGAGAGATGAGCACAAACACTGGGGGAACCTAACCTGAACTAACCTAACTACACTGTAACCTAGCTGTTGGCGACATAAAGATAGAGTGAGAGATGAGCACAAACACTGGGGGAACCTAACCTGAACTAACCTAACTACACTGTAACCTAGCTGTTGGCGACATAAAGATAGAGTGAGAGATGAGCACAAACACTGGGGGAACCTAACCTGAACTAACCTAACTACACTGTAACCTAGCTGTTGGCGACATAAAGATAGAGTGAGAGATGAGCACAAACACTGGGGGAACCTAACCTGAACTAACCTAACTACACTGTAACCTAGCTGTTGGCGACATAAAGATAGAGTGAGAGATGAGCACAAACACTGGGGGAACCTAACCTGAACTAACCTAACTACACTGTAACCTAGCTGTTGGCGACATAAAGATAGAGTGAGAGATGAGCACAAACACTGGGGGAACCTAACCTGAACTAACCTAACTACACTGTAACCTAGCTGTTGGCGACATAAAGATAGAGTGAGAGATGAGCACAAACACTGGGGGAACCTAACCTGAACTAACCTAACTACACTGTAACCTAGCTGTTGGCGACATAAAGATAGAGTGAGAGATGAGCACAAACACTGGGGGAACCTAACCTGAACTAACCTAACTACACTGTAACCTAGCTGTTGGCGACATAAAGATAGAGTGAGAGATGAGCACAAACACTGGGGGAACCTAACCTGAACTAACCTAACTACACTGTAACCTAGCTGTTGGCGACATAAAGATAGAGTGAGAGATGAGCACAAACACTGGGGGAACCTAACCTGAACTAACCTAACTACACTGTAACCTAGCTGTTGGCGACATAAAGATAGAGTGAGAGATGAGCACAAACACTGGGGGAACCTAACCTGAACTAACCTAACTACACTGTAACCTAGCTGTTGGCGACATAAAGATAGAGTGAGAGATGAGCACAAACACTGGGGGAACCTAACCTGAACTAACCTAACTACACTGTAACCTAGCTGTTGGCGACATAAAGATAGAGTGAGAGATGAGCACAAACACTGGGGGAACCTAACCTGAACTAACCTAACTACACTGTAACCTAGCTGTTGGCGACATAAAGATAGAGTGAGAGATGAGCACAAACACTGGGGGAACCTAACCTGAACTAACCTAACTACACTGTAACCTAGCTGTTGGCGACATAAAGATAGAGTGAGAGATGAGCACAAACACTGGGGGAACCTAACCTGAACTAACCTAACTACACTGTAACCTAGCTGTTGGCGACATAAAGATAGAGTGAGAGATGAGCACAAACACTGGGGGAACCTAACCTGAACTAACCTAACTACACTGTAACCTAGCTGTTGGCGACATAAAGATAGAGTGAGAGATGAGCACAAACACTGGGGAACCTAACCTGAACTAACCTAACTACACTGTAACCTAGCTGTTGGCGACATAAAGATAGAGTGAGAGATGAGCACAAACACTGGGGGAACCTAACCTGAACTAACCTAACTACACTGTAACCTAGCTGTTGGCGACATAAAGATAGAGTGAGAGATGAGCACAAACACTGGGGGAACCTAACCTGAACTAACCTAACTACACTGTAACCTAGCTGTTGGCGACATAAAGATAGAGTGAGAGATGAGCACAAACACTGGGGGAACCTAACCTGAACTAACCTAACTACACTGTAACCTAGCTGTTGGCGACATAAAGATAGAGTGAGAGATGAGCACAAACACTGGGGGAACCTAACCTGAACTAACCTAACTACACTGTAACCTAGCTGTTGGCGACATAAAGATAGAGTGAGAGATGAGCACAAACACTGGGGGAACCTAACCTGAACTAACCTAACTACACTGTAACCTAGCTGTTGGCGACATAAAGATAGAGTGAGAGATGAGCACAAACACTGGGGGAACCTAACCTGAACTAACCTAACTACACTGTAACCTAGCTGTTGGCGACATAAAGATAGAGTGAGAGATGAGCACAAACACTGGGGGAACCTAACCTGAACTAACCTAACTACACTGTAACCTAGCTGTTGGCGACATAAAGATAGAGTGAGAGATGAGCACAAACACTGGGGGAACCTAACCTGAACTAACCTAACTACACTGTAACCTAGCTGTTGGCGACATAAAGATAGAGTGAGAGATGAGCACAAACACTGGGGGAACCTAACCTGAACTAACCTAACTACACTGTAACCTAGCTGTTGGCGACATAAAGATAGAGTGAGAGATGAGCACAAACACTGGGGGAACCTAACCTGAACTAACCTAACTACACTGTAACCTAGCTGTTGGCGACATAAAGATAGAGTGAGAGATGAGCACAAACACTGGGGGAACCTAACCTGAACTAACCTAACTACACTGTAACCTAGCTGTTGGCGACATAAAGATAGAGTGAGAGATGAGCACAAACACTGGGGGAACCTAACCTGAACTAACCTAACTACACTGTAACCTAGCTGTTGGCGACATAAAGATAGAGTGAGAGATGAGCACAAACACTGGGGGAACCTAACCTGAACTAACCTAACTACACTGTAACCTAGCTGTTGGCGACATAAAGATAGAGTGAGAGATGAGCACAAACACTGGGGAACCTAACCTGAACTAACCTAACTACACTGTAACCTAGCTGTTGGCGACATAAAGATAGAGTGAGAGATGAGCACAAACACTGGGGGAACCTAACCTGAACTAACCTAACTACACTGTAACCTAGCTGTTGGCGACATAAAGATAGAGTGAGAGATGAGCACAAACACTGGGGGAACCTAACCTGAACTAACCTAACTACACTGTAACCTAGCTGTTGGCGACATAAAGATAGAGTGAGAGATGAGCACAAACACTGGGGGAACCTAACCTGAACTAACCTAACTACACTGTAACCTAGCTGTTGGCGACATAAAGATAGAGTGAGAGATGAGCACAAACACTGGGGGAACCTAACAATAACCTAAACTTACACTGGTAAACCTAGCTGATGGCGAACATAAAGATAGAGGTGAGAGATCGATGCACAAACACTGGGGGAACCTAACTGACTAACCTAACTACACTGTAACCTAGCTGTTGGCGACATAAAGATAGAGTGAGAGATGAGCACAAACACTGGGGAACCTAACCTGAACTAACCTAACTACACTGTAACCTAGCTGTTGGCGACATAAAGATGGAGTGAGAGATGAGCACAAACACTGGGGAACCTAACCTGAACTAACCTAACTACACTGTAACCTAGCTGTTGGCGACATAAAGATAGAGTGAGAGATGAGCACAAACACTGGGGGAACCTAACCTGAACTAACCTAACTACACTGTAACCTAGCTGTTGGCGACATAAAGATAGAGTGAGAGATGAGCACAAACACTGGGGGAACCTAACCAGAACTAACCTAACTACACTGTAACCTAGCTGTTGGCGACATAAAGATAGAGTGAGAGATGAGCACAAACACTGGGGGAACCTAACCTGAACTAACCTAACTACACTGTAACCTAGCTGTTGGCGACATAAAGATAGAGTGAGAGATGAGCACAAAACACTGGGGAACCTAACCTGAACTAACCTAACTACACTGTAACCTAGCTGTTGGCGACATAAAGATAGAGTGAGAGATGAGCACAAACACTGGGGGAACCTAACCTGAACTAACCTAACTACACTGTAACCTAGCTGTTGGCGACATAAAGATAGAGTGAGAGATGAGCACAAACACTGGGGGAACCTAACCTGAACTAACCTAACTACACTGTAACCTAGCTGTTGGCGACATAAAGATAGAGTGAGAGATGAGCACAAACACTGGGGGAACCTAACCTGAACTAACCTAACTACACTGTAACCTAGCTGTTGGCGACATAAAGATAGAGTGAGAGATGAGCACAAACACTGGGGGAACCTAACCTGAACTAACCTAACTACACTGTAACCTAGCTGTTGGCGACATAAAGATAGAGTGAGAGATGAGCACAAACACTGGGGGAACCTAACCTGAACTAACCTAACTACACTGTAACCTAGCTGTTGGCGACATAAAGATAGAGTGAGAGATGAGCACAAACACTGGGGGAACCTAACCTGAACTAACCTAACTACACTGTAACCTAGCTGTTGGCGACATAAAGATAGAGTGAGAGATGAGCACAAACACTGGGGGAACCTAACCTGAACTAACCTAACTACACTGTAACCTAGCTGTTGGCGACATAAAGATAGAGTGAGAGATGAGCACAAACACTGGGGGAACCTAACCTGAACTAACCTAACTACACTGTAACCTAGCTGTTGGCGACATAAAGATAGAGTGAGAGATGAGCACAAACACTGGGGGAACCTAACCTGAACTAACCTAACTACACTGTAACCTAGCTGTTGGCGACATAAAGATAGAGTGAGAGATGAGCACAAACACTGGGGGAACCTAACCTGAACTAACCTAACTACACTGTAACCTAGCTGTTGGCGACATAAAGATAGAGTGAGAGATGAGCACAAACACTGGGGGAACCTAACCTGAACTAACCTAACTACACTGTAACCTAGCTGTTGGCGACATAAAGATAGAGTGAGAGATGAGCACAAACACTGGGGGAACCTAACCTGAACTAACCTAACTACACTGTAACCTAGCTGTTGGCGACATAAAGATAGAGTGAGAGATGAGCACAAACACTGGGGGAACCTAACCTGAACTAACCTAACTACACTGTAACCTAGCTGTTGGCGACATAAAGATAGAGTGAGAGATGAGCACAAACACTGGGGGAACCTAACCTGAACTAACCTAACTACACTGTAACCTAGCTGTTGGCGACATAAAGATAGAGTGAGAGATGAGCACAAACACTGGGGGAACCTAACCTGAACTAACCTAACTACACTGTAACCTAGCTGTTGGCGACATAAAGATAGAGTGAGAGATGAGCACAAACACTGGGGGAACCTAACCTGAACTAACCTAACTACACTGTAACCTAGCTGTTGGCGACATAAAGATAGAGTGAGAGATGAGCACAAACACTGGGGGAACCTAACCTGAACTAACCTAACTACACTGTAACCTAGCTGTTGGCGACATAAAGATAGAGTGAGAGATGAGCACAAACACTGGGGGAACCTAACCTGAACTAACCTAACTACACTGTAACCTAGCTGTTGGCGACATAAAGATAGAGTGAGAGATGAGCACAAACACTGGGGGAACCTAACCTGAACTAACCTAACTACACTGTAACCTAGCTGTTGGCGACATAAAGATAGAGTGAGAGATGAGCACAAACACTGGGGGAACCTAACCTGAACTAACCTAACTACACTGTAACCTAGCTGTTGGCGACATAAAGATAGAGTGAGAGATGAGCACAAACACTGGGGGAACCTAACCTGAACTAACCTAACTACACTGTAACCTAGCTGTTGGCGACATAAAGATAGAGTGAGAGATGAGCACAAACACTGGGGGAACCTAACCTGAACTAACCTAACTACACTGTAACCTAGCTGTTGGCGACATAAAGATAGAGTGAGAGATGAGCACAAACACTGGGGGAACCTAACCTGAACTAACCTAACTACACTGTAACCTAGCTGTTGGCGACATAAAGATAGAGTGAGAGATGAGCACAAACACTGGGGGAACCTAACCTGAACTAACCTAACTACACTGTAACCTAGCTGTTGGCGACATAAAGATAGAGTGAGAGATGAGCACAAACACTGGGGGAACCTAACCTGAACTAACCTAACTACACTGTAACCTAGCTGTTGGCGACATAAAGATAGAGTGAGAGATGAGCACAAACACTGGGGGAACCTAACCTGAACTAACCTAACTACACTGTAACCTAGCTGTTGGCGACATAAAGATAGAGTGAGAGATGAGCACAAACACTGGGGGAACCTAACCTGAACTAACCTAACTACACTGTAACCTAGCTGTTGGCGACATAAAGATAGAGTGAGAGATGAGCACAAACACTGGGGGAACCTAACCTGAACTAACCTAACTACACTGTAACCTAGCTGTTGGCGACATAAAGATAGAGTGAGAGATGAGCACAAACACTGGGGGAACCTAACCTGAACTAACCTAACTACACTGTAACCTAGCTGTTGGCGACATAAAGATAGAGTGAGAGATGAGCACAAACACTGGGGGAACCTAACCTGAACTAACCTAACTACACTGTAACCTAGCTGTTGGCGACATAAAGATAGAGTGAGAGATGAGCACAAACACTGGGGGAACCTAACCTGAACTAACCTAACTACACTGTAACCTAGCTGTTGGCGACATAAAGATAGAGTGAGAGATGAGCACAAACACTGGGGGAACCTAACCTGAACTAACCTAACTACACTGTAACCTAGCTGTTGGCGACATAAAGATAGAGTGAGAGATGAGCACAAACACTGGGGGAACCTAACCTGAACTAACCTAACTACACTGTAACCTAGCTGTTGGCGACATAAAGATAGAGTGAGAGATGAGCACAAACACTGGGGGAACCTAACCTGAACTAACCTAACTACACTGTAACCTAGCTGTTGGCGACATAAAGATAGAGTGAGAGATGAGCACAAACACTGGGGGAACCTAACCTGAACTAACCTAACTACACTGTAACCTAGCTGTTGGCGACATAAAGATAGAGTGAGAGATGAGCACAAACACTGGGGGAACCTAACCTGAACTAACCTAACTACACTGTAACCTAGCTGTTGGCGACATAAAGATAGAGTGAGAGATGAGCACAAACACTGGGGGAACCTAACCTGAACTAACCTAACTACACTGTAACCTAGCTGTTGGCGACATAAAGATAGAGTGAGAGATGAGCACAAACACTGGGGGAACCTAACCTGAACTAACCTAACTACACTGTAACCTAGCTGTTGGCGACATAAAGATAGAGTGAGAGATGAGCACAAACACTGGGGGAACCTAACCTGAACTAACCTAACTACACTGTAACCTAGCTGTTGGCGACATAAAGATAGAGTGAGAGATGAGCACAAACACTGGGGGAACCTAACCTGAACTAACCTAACTACACTGTAACCTAGCTGTTGGCGACATAAAGATAGAGTGAGAGATGAGCACAAACACTGGGGGAACCTAACCTGAACTAACCTAACTACACTGTAACCTAGCTGTTGGCGACATAAAGATAGAGTGAGAGATGAGCACAAACACTGGGGGAACCTAACCTGAACTAACCTAACTACACTGTAACCTAGCTGTTGGCGACATAAAGATAGAGTGAGAGATGAGCACAAACACTGGGGGAACCTAACCTGAACTAACCTAACTACACTGTAACCTAGCTGTTGGCGACATAAAGATAGAGTGAGAGATGAGCACAAACACTGGGGGAACCTAACCTGAACTAACCTAACTACACTGTAACCTAGCTGTTGGCGACATAAAGATAGAGTGAGAGATGAGCACAAACACTGGGGGAACCTAACCTGAACTAACCTAACTACACTGTAACCTAGCTGTTGGCGACATAAAGATAGAGTGAGAGATGAGCACAAACACTGGGGGAACCTAACCTGAACTAACCTAACTACACTGTAACCTAGCTGTTGGCGACATAAAGATAGAGTGAGAGATGAGCACAAACACTGGGGGAACCTAACCTGAACTAACCTAACTACACTGTAACCTAGCTGTTGGCGACATAAAGATAGAGTGAGAGATGAGCACAAACACTGGGGGAACCTAACCTGAACTAACCTAACTACACTGTAACCTAGCTGTTGGCGACATAAAGATAGAGTGAGAGATGAGCACAAACACTGGGGGAACCTAACCTGAACTAACCTAACTACACTGTAACCTAGCTGTTGGCGACATAAAGATAGAGTGAGAGATGAGCACAAACACTGGGGGAACCTAACCTGAACTAACCTAACTACACTGTAACCTAGCTGTTGGCGACATAAAGATAGAGTGAGAGATGAGCACAAACACTGGGGGAACCTAACCTGAACTAACCTAACTACACTGTAACCTAGCTGTTGGCGACATAAAGATAGAGTGAGAGATGAGCACAAACACTGGGGGAACCTAACCTGAACTAACCTAACTACACTGTAACCTAGCTGTTGGCGACATAAAGATAGAGTGAGAGATGAGCACAAACACTGGGGGAACCTAACCTGAACTAACCTAACTACACTGTAACCTAGCTGTTGGCGACATAAAGATAGAGTGAGAGATGAGCACAAACACTGGGGGAACCTAACCTGAACTAACCTAACTACACTGTAACCTAGCTGTTGGCGACATAAAGATAGAGTGAGAGATGAGCACAAACACTGGGGGAAGGCTTCAGGGGCCGCAGCGCGCGCAGCGCAGCGCGCCGCCGCCGCAATTCTTAAAATGTTTTTTTTTTTCAAATTATTAATTCATATCAGTAAGTTCCACTTATATTACAAAATATATTTTTTTACTTGTTCAAGTATTATGTGACAAAAAGAACATTCAATATTATATGTGTCTTAATATATCTGGACGAAGAGAATACAAAAATAATAAATAACATACGAATATTGCAAATCAATTAATAAAATAGTTTAACATGACTGACAGACAATATTAACACTTATTCGGAGCGACAATCCAGTATTCTTAACGAGGGTCAATTTATGTGTATAATATAATCTATAAATGTATATCTAAATCAACCTGACTGACAACCAAACCCAAGACTAACTTTAAGCGCTCCTTTTAGTTGTTACTTGTAAGCTTCATGTATCACCAGTACGTTAAAATTGTATTAGACCACACAATTGTACAAATCTCATGGTTACATTATTTACACGACATACAATCAACCAATCAAAATCTAAACTATTTACACAAGTAGGCTTGAGTGCAAATGCAATTCGAGTGAGCGAGTAAGTGCTAGTATTCGTATGATAAGGCTATGAAGACAAGGATTACATTTTAAACCAACGTTATAGTAGCTAAATGCACAAAACAATCAATAATGATGTACATATTAGCGCCCGCGGATGTGCTCGTGTCCGTCTGCGACGTGTCTCTCCGTGCGATCGCCTCGGTTGTTCCCTGTAAATAGATAACGTCATGCATCAATATGTGTCTTACCAACACTAACAGCTATGACAGGTACACATTTACAGATGAACTCATAATGAAGTACATATAATATCACCCTATTCAAGAGAAGATTGAGATTACTATTTTTAACAAGTTCATCTACAGTCTACGAAACGGTATCAATACTTATATTAACAAGCTTAAAAGTATGTTTATTTGTTTGAACTCAGGAACAACTCGTTCGAACTAATTACGGGGACAGCACGTGTGCGAAATAATACTATTTCAAATATAAAATTTGGTGGATTTCAAAGTTTAATCTTTGAAGAATTTAAATTAATTATATATCAACATGCAATATTGCCACAGAGCTATGAGATATACCCTATCACTTACCTACCTGTTAAGGTATGTCGATCAATTGTCGTAATATAAAACTTACACGTGACAAAAAAAGTGTTTTTGCCTAAACAAAATAATTACATATTTATTTGTAAGTATATAGTGCAACTACATTTATATACTTTGATGTATTCTTGCGCCTCTCGGACAAAGCCATAAACAGTCACAATACTTCAATAATATTACGATATTGACCACCAAACGTGTTTAGATCACCGACTCGAATCACAGATTGGTAATCAAGAACATTATATAATTATATAGAATTTTATTCATTATTAACATTTAAAAAAGGTGTAGGTATACCTACTTTCATTACTTACTTACTTTTAATCATAGTTTAATTTAAATGTTGTGAACCTTAAGTTCTGCTCATAGATGTTTCTTCTTAGGATGTTGACGGCATGCAGATTTGAGATCGGTGCTCTGGCGACGCCTGGAATTCAATAATAGTTGATTAATTGGGGTCATTGTTAGAAATATTATTTTGAACATCTGCAGAATACTAGAAATGGTGAATGCAAATGAGCAATGAATCAGTGGACCTGCAATGAAAGCCCAATATCTGGATAGTAGAGACAGTCCGAAGCGAAATTAAATTTTAACACAGATCAGAAACCAAAACTATTACCGATTTGGATCTGGGTGTTGTGATACAGTCATTGTTTCCGGTTTCTATAACCCAAGTGCTAAAGCTGTTCACAATACAATCATAGTATAGTACGTGAGAGACGGTAGCCAATGATGACACATTAATACTTATTACCTACACGACCATAATATTGTTTCGTTGTAAACCTTTAAATGTTCTTCTTTGTCTGAGCTTGGTCCCGGTTGTGCATCCGTCATGGATCCCGAAGTCAGCTTAAACTATGATCCCGATTTGACGAAGCTGCAGAATTGGTTGTCTGCGCTCCGCAACCTCTCGCTCGTCTTTGACTGCTCGGGCGAGGTCAAATATTGGCCCACCCCCACATTCCCACTAACAAAATGTGACGACCTCCGTAGCCGAGAGGCGAGCGGGCCTGACTTTGGCGAGCGCCATCTCTGAGGTTCCGGGTTCGATTCCCGGTCGGGTCAATATGGGAAACGAACTTTTCCATATTGTCTCGGGTCTGGGTGTTGTGGTACCGTCGTTGTTTCTGATTTCTGTAACACAAGTGCATTAGCTACATACCACAGAATCAGAGCAATGTATGTGATGTTGTCCAATATTTATTTATTTATTATTACTGTGTTTTGACCCGTAACTTATTCAACTCTCATAGTAGCTGTAAATATAGCATTCATTACTAACCGCAACCAGCCGAGGTGCGCGCCGACCGCCGGGCGCGGGGCGCCTCCTGGGGTCAGTAACAGAATCGTTTAGTCAGACCTTGCATCAGTTCTGCACCAGATTAATTGATATTCAACAAACACTTTTATTAAAAAATAGGATTATATAATTCACATTATAAACAAAATTATAAAATGTTTTAAAAACCTGACCCTTAAGCTGCGCGAGCCGAGCGCCCCCCGCGCTGTTGCGACAGGGTTCACATTAAAAATATTATTGAATATTTTAAAGAAACAGATAAAAAATATCTCCCCTAGCGGTACGGGACTCGAACCCACGACCTTCACGTATCGCGTAATAAGTAGGTAGGTATGCAGTTTTAAACATATTAAGCAGAGGGCACTTACCGGAAGGCTAACGGGTGATACAGCAAAATAAATTAATCGCCTACAATAACTTGCGGATAGCTCAGTTAGAAGAGTCGCCCGCGCGATACGTGAAGGTCGTGGGTTCGAGTCCCGCACCGCAAGAGGAGATATTTTTTTTCTATTTCTTTATAATATTTAAAGTTCGCAAGTGCGGCGTAAAGCACTATACCTACAAGTTATAAAAAATATTTAATGAAGGACGAAGGGCCCAACGTGATCAGCTGGTACAGCGCTACTAGACTGTACCACGACGAGTGAAGTTTAACATATTGAACATGTCTAGAGGTGAGAATTTACTTACATAAAGACCAAACACGTAAGCAGAGTCTTCACCCGGGTGAGAGGAGCGGCACGAGCGGCCGCGCGCCGCCAGGGACCAGAACAGTACGTGCACTTAGTGGTGAAGCCTGAATACGGTCCAGAACCGGCGGCAGGCGGCTTCTTGACCGAGCAAAAAAAGGCATTATTCAACTCGCACGGCAAGTAGACAGCCAAGCGTCTGACTACGTTAGTGACGCCTTCAGCATAGTCCAAACACAAACGTAAGGCATCGAACATATTATGACGATTAGTGAAAGGCAGGTAGCTCACTAATATACCTATATATGCGCTTCTTTTGACTTGTATTCCCGAATTTTCAAAGGGCAAGGGCATATAATGATATAAAAAGTAATAATTTAAAGAGACCCCTCTTATTGTATTTTTGCTTGTACCGACCGATTATAAAAATTACTTTATCGTTATAATCTACATCATTTCTGAATAACAAAGCTCTAATAATGTACCTAAATGGTAAACAATACAAACAAACAAACAATTCCAAAGTGGAAAAATGTTGTACGCGATGTAGTAGGTAAGTAAATATTATTTTTATTTGTATTACAATCACTTATGTTGTGCCTTTAAGTATGTGTGTGTGTGTATAAAACATCACATCTGAGAAAAAAGGGGCATTGTTTTTGGATAAAACTTACCAATATTTCTTTACCTTGTGTTAGATCAATGGGGACTTTTTACATCAAATTAATAATGACATTCCGAAATATTCCGAATATTCGTCCAAGTTTAGCTTTAAGATAATTCATTTAACCGTAGCACTTAAGTACATGAGTTTGTACTTAGGTTCATTATTGGTCTGTGGTACTTAGATCATCTCTGACAGCTTAAAATTAAAAGATTGACGTTTCTGCCCGCGCATTCGCGATTTTTTTCTTTGTTAACAAATACAAAAGACATTCAAAGAAAAATGCCTATACAAGTATTAGCTTTTCAAGAATATTGTACTACTGTAAAATTTGTCTTACTGATTTGTCCTGACTGTATGTGTCCAAACTCATTGCCAAATTTAGAAGCTAAATGATACAATAATGAATCCCTGAAAATGAGGAATTCCCGAAGAATGACGTACAATTTGTTTTATTTTTGTTTAACAACTAATCGTATCCAGCGTTACATCTCGCTTTTTAGATTTTTCCGTGGAAATCAGAAGTTCTCTTATAGTTATGCTTTATACCGCAATATAACCGAATTCCACGCGGGCGAAGCCGCGGGCGGAAAGCTAGTAATTGATATTTTGAATAAGTTTAATTTGTGTAGAAAAGAAAAGTTGCCAGTCATTTCGTTATATTAATAAAAAGTGAAAAAAAAACTAAAATGACTTGGTCAGTTTAAAGTTTGAATCGATCAGTCCGATTCGGAAGGATTATGAATCGATTCATCTAATCTGTGAACTGTTCAAGATCGATACAAAAATTGATTATTTTACTCCAGTAAATCGATTTTTCGATTTTAAATCGACATGTCTATCTGAAAGCGGTGGTTTAAAAAAATAAACTATAGATAGAGTGCTTCCATACATATCAATATTACAATTAATATGATTTATTTATTTATAATAGACATTATCCTAAAATATACCATAATTACGGATCCATGTACGATAATTTTACGCCCCTGGCGCCCCCTGGTACGATAGTCAGTCCGCTTCAGGTTGCTAACGCTGACACGCAGCTGTTTTTTATTGCCGCTGGCCGCCGCTAGATCTGTCCTGCTGTCGCAACAGGTCTCGACTTGTGCAGCCTCAAGAGAAGACTTATCATAATTGTTTGTTTTTCCTTATATTTAGCTCAAACATATTTTAGACATATCGCACACTTGGTGCAATAACGTCAGAAATGTGAAAATAAAACATAGTTTTACATCATTTATGACTAAAATCTCGATTTTAATTTTTGGCATATCTGACGTTATTGCACCAAGTGTGCGATATGCTTATATTTGAGCTAAATATAAGTAAAAACAATCACTTTGAGTCTCCTCTATATGCATACAAAAAAATACTTAACTACCTATTTTATGCAATAAAATACTGTAGAAAATCAAATCCTAAGAAACAGAATTTCAAATAATTTAGTGGCTTTAAAATAGCCATTTATCTATCTGTGTCTGTTATATAAACCACCTGCAATGATGTGTATTAGTTTGGCAGTGCAATTTTATGGAAAAAAATATTAAAACTATAGAAAGTTTTCATAGTTTTCATTTGAGTGTGTATTGGTAAGGATTACCTACAGCTTGACGTTCAAGCTATAATCCTTACTAATCTTTAGCTATAACCCCGAAACTAAAATGCGACTATTTTTTTTACTTATACGACTAAGACTATTTGAGGAGTATTTTTTAGCTTTGTCAAAATTCGTTTTCATTAAGATTTCAAATATTATTATGAGGATTCCAGCTTGAAGAACACAAGTTTACGGTAATTTTTTTGGGCGGAAAAATTAGAACCAGTATATCAGGTTCTGTATAATCCCCCAAAATACGGGAAAATCACACCCGAAAGGGAATTTATATACAGATCATTTAATAGGAATGTGCGGGCAACCGGAGATTTCGCAATAAATAATTTTAAAATGTCATTTGATTCTGATCTGGTTTGCGGTATTTTGATTGTTGGATTTTTATACGTACCTACCTATTTAAGATTTTGAATTTTGAACATGAACTTCATATAATAAATAATAATAATGTAATATATATTTTATTATACGTCCATGATTTTGACTAACTTTAACTCTTAGAATAAATAATATAATATATCTATGCTTTATCTCCCTGAGGAATGAGTTCATCTGTGAAGCGCGGGAACCTCGAACGTGAAAGGCGCCCAAATTTAATTTGTTTTTGTAAAAATCTAAACTCAGTGGTTTTTGTATATTTCTTTGTAAAGTAAACAAAAAATAGTGTATATAGATAGTTGTAAAGTTTGTACAGTTCTCTAGAGGAGATGGGAGGTGTAAAGAAAAGAAAAAAATCTGACCCCCCTGATGTGCGGTCAAATCCAAGCACGGACTTCACTTCGGATTCTGACCAAGATGAACGAAGCTGTAGGAGACGTTTGTATTACCTGGTTAGAAATGAAGGTAGGTTGCCGGAATCGAACTCGGTATCTATGCAATATTTTACTTATGATTTAATTATGGCAGTAAGTTAAAACTATGGAAAGAAAGATTTACAAGGACTCGGAATGATGAGTATTATTAAGATATAAAATAAACGTTGTATTTAAAATAGACAATTACAAAGCAAAAACAGTAAACACGTTAGTTAGCGCGCGAACGGAACAGTGAGTAATCGAATGAACGAAGCAAAGCCGAAACTACGACGGCAGAGCCGATGACCGGCTTGGGTCGAGTGAGGCGGCGCGACACGCGCGCGTAGCGGTGCGAGGGAGCGCGCGCATCTTAACCGTTGTGACGCCGCATCGTAGCATCTGGTCCAATTTGCATAAGCGGAGCGGGTAGCGCCCGAATTCAAAGGCGGGGGTCCAAGTGTGGCCTGTGTAGCGGTTAGCCGCCACAGTACTCCCCCGGCAGACCGTGACTACGGACGATAAAAATCTGGAATCCGGACTCTTCTACCGCTGGCAGTGCGCTTGATGTTGTTAGTGGCTGGCTGGTCTGGAACGAGTGTCTCTTTGACGACATACGCTGGTTTAAGCCTGTCAATGGACACATTGACACTCTTGGCATTCACGTCCAGCTTGAAGTATTTAGGTTGCCTACTGATAACCTTGTAGGGACCAGCGTATGGCGGTTCTAGGGAGCCTCTTACCCGATCTTGGCGTATAAAAACGTGCGAAGATGTATGGAGATCGCGTGGAACATAAAATGATGAAGAAGACGCGTGCCAGGAAGTTGGACGTGGAGACAGCTTCGCCATGTACGCGCGAAGTCTTGTCGCGTACTGCGTGACGTCAGCTGCTTGGTAGTCGTCTCTCGGGCACAGGAACTGGCCGGGCAGGCGAAGTGGTTCGCCGTACACGAGCTCGGCCGCAGACGTGTGGAGATCTTCTTTCCAAGCACTTCGCATGCCTAGAAGTACCAGTGGAAGGGCTTCTGTCCACTGTGAAGCGGGAGCGTGGCACATGATCGCCGCCTTGAGCTGGCGATGAAGGCGCTCGACCAAACCGTTGGCCGCTGGATGGTAGGCTGTAGTGCGCAAGTGGCGCGCACCAACCAAGGTAGTGAGGGCCTGAAACAGGTGGCTCTCAAATTGGCGACCACGGTCAGTAGTCACTCGTTCAGGACAACCAAATCTGGCAATCCAGCCAGACACGAGAGCGGTAGCACAGGTCTCGGCGGTGATGTCCCGAAGCGGATATGCTTCTGGCCACCGAGTAAATCTGTCGATGACGGTCAGGCAGTATCTGAAATCAGATGAAATGGGCAATGGCCCTATGATGTCGAGGTGTATATGAGAGAACCTCGAGGAAGGTGGAAGGAAAGAGGATGTAGGAGAAAAGGTATGGCGGGAAACTTTGCTTTTCTGGCATTTTAAGCATTGCCTAGCCCACTCTCTACAATCTCTACGAATCCCTGGCCAAACAAATCTTTGTGTCACCAGTCGCACTGTAGCTGAACTTCCTGGATGATGTAGATTATGAAGCATGCTAAAGACTTGCTTGCGGAATTCGGCAGTGACATATGGACGAAGTGAAGGTTGAGAGGTGTCACAGTATACAGGTACGTTGCTCTGTTCTGTTGCAACTTTCTTCAGTCTCAACGAAGAACCATTTTTGAGTAAGTCCTGCAGCTGTGGGTCAGACTCCTGTGAAAGGGCGAGTGAATGGTAATCGATAGTAGTTGCTATCTCTTCAATCCTTGATAAGGCATCCGCGACAACATTCTCTCGACCAGGTATAAATCTGATGTCCGTCGTAAATTGAGCAATAAAATCAAGGTAGCGGTACTGTCTCGGAGAACATTTTTCCCTGTTAAGTGAAAATGCAAAGGTAAGCGGCTTGTGGTCAGTAAATATGGCGAATGTTCTAGCTTCAACCATATGACGGAAGTACTTAATTGCCTCGTACACTGCTAGAAGCTCTCGGTCATATGGGCTGTACTTTTTCTGGGAACTACTAAGTTTGTGAGAGAAAAATGCTAAGGGCTGCCAGTCAGTGTTCCTCTTACGTTGCTGTAGCACGGCTCCTATAGCCAAATCTGAAGCGTCCGTGACTATGGCAAGTTCAGCAGAAGGATCTGGGTGTGACAGTAGTGTTGCTTGTGAAAGTGATGACTTACACTCCTCAAAAGACTTCAGCATCTCAGTAGTCATCGTAATTGGATGTGAACCTTTGATCCGCGGGCCAGCTAAAATATTAGTAAGCGGTGCCTGGGTTTGAGCAGCATTGGGTATGAAGCGACGGTAAAAGTTTAACATACCGAGAAATCGCTGTAACTCTTTGACGGTTTTCGGCGGTGTGAAGCTCTGGATAGCCTCAACCTTCGTCTCCAACGGCTTAGTTCCAGCTGCCGAAACAGTGTAACCCAGGAACGTGATTTCTGACTGCCCAAGTTTGCATTTTGAAGTGTTTACCAGAATTCCGTAATGCTTCAGACGTTCGAATAGCTGGCGCAGGTGATCCTGATGAATTTCAGGAGTAGACGAGTAGACCAAAATGTCGTCCAAGTACCCGAAGCAGAAGTCAAGGCCCATAAGGACCTCGTCGACGAATCTCTGGAATGTCTGCGCCGCATTCCTTAAGCCAAAAGTCATATAAGGAAATTCATAGAGTCCAAAGGGTGTAGTGATGGCAGTTTTCGGTATATCTTCTGGGTTTACCGGGATCTGATTATAAGCCTTCACCAGGTCTATTGTTGAGAAGACTGAACATCCTGAGAGTTGGTAGGAGAAATCTTGCAAATGACGGATAGGATATCTGTCAGGAATCGTTCTGGCATTTAGGGCACGATAGTCGCCGCACGGTCTCCATCCATCATCTTTCTTCCTTACCAGATGCAGAGCAGAAGACCATGGACTTTCAGAGCGTCGAGCAGTACCACAAGCGAGCATGTCTTCAAACTCCTTCTTCGCTGCTTGAGAACGGACTGGATCTAAGCGTCGAGGTCGGCAGAATACGGGCTGTCCGGGACTGGTTCGAATAAAGTGAACAGTGTTGTGCTTGGCTGCAGATGGTACGCCTGCAGGCCTGGTAATCTCTGGAAACTCGCGCAATAAATTATGAAATGGTGTTTCACCAGTAACTGCCTTCACTGAAGCGATGTCGTCAGAGTTTCCAGGAGATATTGCTGCTACCGACAATGTTGTAGTTCCATCTACTAGTTGCTGTTTTCTGCAATCAACGAGCAAATTAAAGTGGCTCAATAAATCAACACCGATGATTGGTTTGGAAACGTCTGCGATCGTGAATTTCCAAGTAAAATCTCGCCTGAGTCCCAAATTTAGGTGCAATAAAACAGGTCCATAAGTATGAATAGTGGTATTATTCGCTGCGACGAGATCATACTTGGACTTAATGCAGGGCGTCTTAACAGCTGACCGCGGAAAAACACTCAGGTCGGAACCAGTGTCCACAAGGAACTGCATTTTTGTCTTGCGATCCGTAACAAAAAGACGGCCTGTTACTGATGGGCAGTCATGGGCCGCTACTTCCGACCGCCCTTGGAGTTTTCCGATTCAAAGCTGCATGGTTTCTTGCACCGGTTTGCTTTAGCTCCATAAGTGAAATGGTAAAAGCAATGGGGATGATCTGCAGGTGGTTGTCTAGGTCTGGAACGGCTGCGTGAGCGATTGTACCTTTTAGGTCGTGAGCGAGAGCGTTCTGAGCGGTTCAACTTAGCTGAGAGTGCAGCAACTTGCTTTGTCAGTTCCGATATCTGCTGCGCCATGTCGTTGGAAGAAGACGTTGATGCTGACGAAGTGCTAGCTACCTGAGGAGATGTTGGAGCAATTTCGTAAACTTTGTCAGCAATTTCCCCCAGCTTGTCAGGGTCGAGGTCCATCTGCGACGCAATTACTGTCTGGATGTTCTGCGGCAATCTGCTTGACCACAGGGTTAACAAAAAATCAGACGGCACCGACGGGCCAGCTAGGTCAGATAAATGTCTCAGGAACTGTGATGGCTTCCTATCCCCGAGTTCCTCGTATGTCAAAAGCTGCTTGACCCGCTTCTCTTGTGAAGCTGACAGTCTCCTAATAAGCTCGGTCTTTAATTTTAAATATTTGTCGGTTGCGGGTGGATTAATAATTATATCTTTTACCTCCTTAGCATATTGGTGATCTAATTGTGCCACTAAGTAACAAAATTTTGTTTCATCAACCGTAATCCGAGACAGAACGAACTGGGATTCTACTTGAGAGAACCACAAAGCAGGCTCATCTGGCCAGAATGGGGGTACTTTGACAGCAACATGTAATACCTCCTCTTTGCTCTCTAGCCGACTGGTAGCACTGGGTTTACTCATGTTTCAAAAAATGAAAATCGCTCACCGCTTATGCTCGAACCACAGGTCAATCCTCTCGAAAGAAATATCACCACAATCCACAATAACAAAACTTCGCAATCTTGAACTGCAATGCAATCTTCAAATCCGTGTTTTCCTCGGGGTCACCACTGTAGGAGACGTTTGTATTACCTGGTTAGAAATGAAGGTAGGTTGCCGGAATCGAACTCGGTATCTATGCAATATTTTACTTATGATTTAATTATGGCAGTAAGTTAAAACTATGGAAAGAAAGATTTACAAGGACTCGGAATGATGAGTATTATTAAGATATAAAATAAACGTTGTATTTAAAATAGACAATTACAAAGCAAAAACAGTAAACACGTTAGTTAGCGCGCGAACGGAACAGTGAGTAATCGAATGAACGAAGCAAAGCCGAAACTACGACGGCAGAGCCGATGACCGGCTTGGGTCGAGTGAGGCGGCGCGACACGCGCGCGTAGCGGTGCGAGGGAGCGCGCGCATCTTAACCGTTGTGACGCCGCATCGTAGCATCTGGTCCAATTTGCATAAGCGGAGCGGGTAGCGCCCGAATTCAAAGGCGGGGGTCCAAGTGTGGCCTGTGTAGCGGTTAGCCGCCACAAAGCAATAAATATAAAATCTTTAAGGTTCCTGGGTATTCAAGGAAGTACCCAGAAAACAGTAAAAAATCAGAGTACATCGTGTTTTTGAACCGCGCAGATGATAAATCTTTTACAGACAAGGATAGACTGGCCCTGTCTCATGCAATTCGCAAGCATTGCGTCACAGGAATCTTACATTTAAAGTCAATGAATAAATATAAAATTGGTATCACCTTTGATCTTTCTAACAACGCAAACGTGTTCCTTCAAAATAAAAAATTGCTTGAAGAGTTAGGTCTAAGGGCGTCAATTCCAGCTAGGGATACTGAGGTGACAGGGGTTCTTTCCTCTGTCCCTACCGAGTTGTCTAATAAACGGATTTTTACTCTGATTGGCAGCAGCAGGAACGTGATACAGGTGAGGCGTTTCATGCGACGTGTCAGGAGCGAGGGCGGTGATGTCAAATACCAGCCCACCCAGACAGTCGCGGTTACGTTTGCCTCTACTGAACTTCCTCAATATGTTTATCTTGACTCATGGAGGCATGAGGTAAGAGTTTACGTTCCTCCAGTCAAGCAATGTCTGCAATGCATGAAATTTGGGCACATTGCTAAGTTTTGTCGAAACTCGGTTGTATGTTCCATTTGCACGCAAAACCACCACTATAAGGAGTGTAAAGAAGATCCCAAAAACGCTAAGTGTTGCAACTGCGGTGGCAATCATATTGCAATTTCAAATTTATGTCCCCAAAAAAAAATGAAAATAGAAGAAACTAAAATCAAGTCTCTGTCTACAAAGTATTCCGAATTATTTAATGAAAATGCATTCCCCCAACTAACCATTTCTAATATAGGAACACAAATACAGAACTTGACTAAATCAGATATTTTCATGAACATTTTAACTCAAACAATAACCAAACTAGTGACAAATCAAAAAGAAACTCCAATTAATTCCACATCTATAAAAGAAAGCCTCAAACAAACATTTAGAAATACCTCCTTTGCCCCAAACAAATAATGGATCTTAACATTATTCAGTGGAACGCTCAAAGCATAATTAGCAATAAACTTTTACTAACACAATTTCTTTACCACAATAAAATACATATTGCTATTATTTCCGAAACCTGGTTAACACCTATTAAAGTTTTTAATATAAAAGGATACAAAATTGAAAGAAATGATATAGGCAACAAACATAATGGAGTTGCCATCTTAATACATAACAGTATAAATTACAAAAAAATAAACACTTATTCTGATAGTTCTCTGCAAAATATTTGTGTTCGAATTACCATAAATAAAAAAGAAATTAGTATTGTTAGCTTTTATTGTCCTCCGAATTGTAATCCACCATTTAATAAAAATAATTTTAAATCTTTGATAGATTCTGTTCCCGAACCTATGATCTTCGCTGGTGATTTTAATGCACATCACACAGCATGGGGATGTCATTCAGATAATATAAGAGGCAGGGATGTTTTAGACATTATCGATGATAAAAATTTGGTGTTGTTAAACTCTGGTGAACCAACTACAGTGGGTTCTTTGACGTGGCGACCAAATGCTTTGGATTTGACATTCGTTTCCTCATCTCTTGGACTCTTTTGTGATTGGTCTTTGCATAATGATCCTCTTGGAAGTTATCATCTTCCTGTAATTATAAAAGTGTTTTTAAATCATTCTGTAAATATTAACTCTGTAAATAATAGTAGCATACATTTGCCAAACTACCCAAACTTCAAAATGGTCGATTGGAAAATGTATGAACAAAATGTAGATTTTCAGCTCTCTGATTTTCAGACAGATAACTATGCTCCATTAAGGGCATATAGTATTTTTTGTGATATTCTCAATTCAGCAATAGACAACTCGCTTCCATATAATAATTCACCAAGATCCCCTACTGATAATTCTTTGAATAAAAACACTCGTGGAAAGTTCTCTAAAAATTACTCTCTTCCTTGGTGGAATAAAAAATGTTCCGAAGCAGTTCAAAACTCTAAATCTGCATATGTTAAATTTAAAAATAATCCTTCGGATGAAAATTACATTTCATTTAAAAGATTACAAGCTATTAAAAAACTAACATTAAAAACTGAAAGAACAAATAGTTGGGTTCAATTGTGCAACTCTTTTAACCGATGTACGCCGCTGTCGAGAATTTGGAAATATATGCGAAAATTCAATAACACATTTACTTATAAAAATGGGGATGCCAGTTGGGTTCAAGATTTTCTACAAAAATATACACCGGACTTTGTAAATAATCAATATAATTTCTCTTCAGTTAATGAAACTAATTCTGTAAATAACTTCTTAACCAAACCATTTACAATGCAAGAGCTAATATCTGCTATTTTCTCAAGGAAAGATAGTGCCTTTGGTCTGGATGGTCTGCCTTACATTATGTTTAAAAAGTTGAGCGAAAAGGGTTTGCAAGTGTTTCTTAACATATTAAATAATCTATGGCAGTTAAATGAAATTCCGCAAACTTGGAAGTCTGATTGTTTAGTACCCATTATAAAACCGGACAAACAGCACTCAAGTCCTGATTCCTATCGACCTGTAGCTACATACAGTATCATCTACACACAAATCATAAAGCAACGTATTTACGTCGCGCGCCGCTCGCCGCTCCGTCGACATCCACGCGCCTCGCCGTCCGCCGGTCAACTGAGCGCGGACCTACCGGCCGCGCCTATTTATGCGTGTGCGAGTTCGCGTCGCGCGCGCCGACCGGCTGATCGACGCGTCAATGCCCTCTGGTGTTTCTTTTAGTTATAAGTTTATATTGTTTTACTACCCACTAGTTATACTCCATTTTATTGTACATAATTTGATTCGTTTTACCAATATACACATTCTCTTCTCTACTCTCATCGGAGTTTCATTGAAGCAACCAAATAGGGAAGCAAGACTACCTAAAGTGGTGACCCCGACGTGATAGAAAATCAACCTTCGAAGACCAACTTCAAACATCAACATGGCTCAAGCTGAAGACACAGGCTCCACTCCAAAGGCTTCCGAAGTCGCCGGTATTGCGCTATCAATGCGCGTACCGCCGTTCTGGCGTGATAGACCGCGATTGTGGTTTATTACGTTCGAAGCTGCAACCTGCGAATTGAAGAAAGGCCAAACCCAACTCGCCCAGCTCGTCATCGCCCAGCTGGAGAAGACCGACATAGAGCAAATCAGCGATCTGCTGTATAACCCGCCGGCAGAGAACTACTATGACGCGCTGAAGCAAAGACTAATCTCCGTCTACGAGGAATCCGAAGGAAGGCAATTCCAAAAGTTGCTTTCCGAAATGGAGCTCGGAGATCAACGACCGTCGCAGCTGTTACGTCGCATGCGAGACCTCGCTCGCGACAAAGTCCCCGAGTCCACACTCCGACTCATGTGGATGAACCACCTACCTGCCCACGTGAGGTCGGTACTCGTGGTCAGCGACAGCATCAGCAAGACCGCCGCACTCGACGAACTCGCACTTCTAGCAGACAAGATGCTAGAACAAACGCAAGAAATCAGCGCCATTTCACCGTCGCCGCGGGCCACACTTCGTTCGTCGCACTTGCATCATCAGCACAAGATACCATCAACACACAGCATCTACTTGATGAGATACGCAAATTATCTCTCGAAGTCGCCGAATTGCGAAGCAACGCGTATCAGTCGCGTTATCACCGCGGGCGCTCACCCTACGGGCGCACCGCGCAGCGCTCTCGCTCTAACGCGCGCTCTGCCTCACGCTCGCGCGCTTATCACGGCGCGGAGAGCTCGCCTCGCTCTTTCTGCTACTACCACGAGCGTTTTGGGCGAAACGCACGTAAATGTCAATCACCATGTGCATTTACCGACTCGCAACACAAGAACAAAGATGTCTCGTCGTCATCGGTAAACTCGACCGAACGTTAGACGAGGCGGGGTCCGACGTTCGCAACAAATCCTACCGTCTCTTCGTGAACGACAAGAACTCAAGACTGACGTTTCTCATCGACACCGGTGCTAACGTCTCAGTCATCCCACGCAAGAGAGGAGCAAGAATGAAGAACATGCCATTCACCCTGTACGCTGCGAACAACACCACAATCAACACCTACGGCGAACAAACCCTTGAGTTAAACCTCAACCTACGCAGACCGTACAAATGGAAGTTCATCATAGCCGATGTCAGCAAGCCCATCATCGGTGCCGACTTCTTGTGCCACCACGACCTACTGGTTGACATGAAGAGTCAACGACTGATTGATGACGTAACCAAGTTATCAATCCACACTCCTGGCCGCTACACGGACGTACCTACTGTCCGTAGCATCGATCTCGAAGAGTCGTACCACCGAATACTGAGCGAATTTCCCGGTACCACCAGACTCAATTCTATGAGTCTCACGCCGAATCACCGTGTGGAACACCACATCGAGACCTCCGGACCACCGCTGCACTGTCGCGCTCGACCTATTCCGCCACACCGATACGAAGCCGTGAAGAAAGAATTCGAGTCGATGATGCAGCAGGGCCTCTGCCGACCGAGCAAAAGCCCATGGTCCAGTCCGCTACACGTCGTGCCGAAGAAAAATGGCGATCTCAGAGTCTGTGGGGACTACCGCCGTCTTAACGCCATAACGAAGCCAGATCGATATCCAATACCAAGAATCAAAGATTTTACCTATCAACTCGCCGGAAAGACCATATTCTCCACAATAGACCTGAACAGAGCTTACCAACAAATACCGAACAAAGAAGCCGATATCGAAAAAACTGCAATCGTGACTCCATTCGGGTTATTCGAGTTCCCTCGAATGTGCCCGGGACTCAGAAACGCCGGTCAAACCTTTCAACGGTTTATCCATGAAGTACTTCGAGGACTCGACTTCGTATTCCCGTTCGTCGACGATCTGTTGTTAGCATCCGAATCAGAAGAGCAACATCAACAACATCTACGCACCGTTCTACAACGACTAGACGACGCCGGTATAACGATCAACCCGTCAAAATGCGTATTTGGCAAGACTTCAGTCAACTTCCTTGGTTATGAAGTTTCGTCAGCTGGCATCATCCCACCAAAAGGGAAAATATCATCGATTACCGAATACCCAAGACCGACTACAGTTCAACAACTGAGAACTTTTCTCGGTATGATAAACTACTACCGTGAACACATACCGAACGCCGCATCACTTCAAGCTCCGCTCAACGTATACTTACACAACTCGAAGAAACGCGATAAGACCGAAATCAAGTGGTCGACCGAGTCCATTCAAGCATTCGAACAAGCGAAAATATGCCTTCAAGACGCCGCGCTACTCGCACACCCGCACAGCTCCGCTCCGCTCGCACTATTTTGCGACGCGTCCAACACCTGCGCTGGAGCCGTACTACAACAGTACATTAACAAGTCGTGGCAACCTCTTGGCTATTACTCGAAGAAGTTTTCAACTGCGCAACAAAAGTATAGTACCTACGACAGGGAACTACTTTCAATATACATGGCAATGAAGCACTTTAGAAAAATGTTCGAAGGAAGAGAACTAATAATATTCACCGACCACAAGCCATTGATCTACGCGCTTCACAAAGCAACATCAGACAGCGAAACACCGCGTCGGTCAAGACAATTACTATTTATCGCCGAATTTACTTCCGACATCCGTCACATCAGCGGGAAGGACAACGTAGTCGCCGACGCACTATCACGTGTCGAGTCGATTACGTGTCCGACGCCCATCAACTACGAACAACTAGCCGTAGCACAACATCAAGATCCCGAGTTATCCACATTACTACAGCAAGCCAACCTGAAAATTAAGAAAATTCAACTGCCGAACACAGACTACGAAATCTACTGCGAAACTTCAACTCCGCACATCCGTCCATATCTACCTACTGACTTTCGTCGCACTGCATTTGACGCCGTGCATAAGGTCAGTCACCCTGGAACGCGGACGACACGAAAATTGATCCAACATCGCTTCTTCTGGCCATCGATGAACACCGACGTCGGTACCTGGGCAAAGACCTGCTTGCCCTGTCAACGCGCGAAGATTCAAAGACATACGCACACAGGCGTAGGTACATTCGCCGCCTGCGACCGATTCGATCACCTACACATTGATATCGTTGGACCGCTCGCAACTAGCGACCGCGGACACCGGTACCTACTTACAATGATCGATCGCACTACACGCTGGCCCGAAGCTGTACCATTGCAAGAAATCTCCGCGGAAGTGGTCGCAGAACAAGTCTACAATACCTGGATTTCAAGATTCGGTTGTCCGAAGTCAATAACAACCGACCAAGGCCGCCAGTTTGAGAGTCGACTGTTTCGCGCCCTTACACACCTACTGGGCGCGGAAAAAACTCGAACGACTGCCTACCACCCGCAAAGCAACGGGATCATCGAACGCTGGCACAGATCCTTAAAAGCCGCTTTGATGTCTCGTCTGGAGTTAAACACCAAATGGATCCATGAGCTACCTACTGTGCTCATGGGACTTCGCGCCGCAATCCGCACCGACACCAATACCAGTGCAGCGCAATTAATCTACGGTCAAGCTTTGCGCCTGCCTGGTGACTTCATCGCATCAACATCATCATCATCAAGCAACATGGATCAAGACTTCGTGGATCAACTGCGCACGTCAATAACATCGCTCACGCCGACATACCTACCGCATAGCAACAAGCGAAGTATGTTTGTGCACAACGCCCTACCTACGTGCCACTCCGTGTTTGTACGAGTCGACGCTGTACAAAGGCCTCTCCAACCTCCATACGAAGGCCCGTACCCCGTGCTGGAGCGCAACGAAAAGTACTACAAGCTGCAACTTCCAGGAAGAGAAGCTGTGGTGTCAATCGACCGACTGAAACCGGCATTTACGGTCAACGCCCCTGACGTCACAACAGCTGATCCAGTCTCAAGCGCACCGCAGTTGCCTACACCATCTGTGAAACCTGATGCATCGCAGCCAATGACTTCAAAATTCGGCAGGAAAATCATCAGGCCTGTACGCTTCGCTTGAGGGGGAGTACTGTAGCTACATACAGTATCATCTACACACAAATCATAAAGCAACGTATTTACGTCGCGCGCCGCTCGCCGCTCCGTCGACATCCACGCGCCTCGCCGTCCGCCGGTCAACTGAGCGCGGACTTTTTTTTTTTTTTTTTTTTTTTTTTTTTTTTTTTTTTTTTTTTTTTTTTTTTTCCTAACTGACTATAGATGATGGCCGCAGATGGCCTTTTCATCTTCACCGGGCTTGCGGGGGAGCGGAAGGCTCTCACCCCTAAAAAATTTAAACAACTGCCGGAGGGCGCCCCATAGCGGGGCTCGGACCTCGGCTCGGGCCGTTGTTGGGAGAGGGTAATCGAACATATGTTTGGGGAGAAAATCGCCCCGGCACGTGCCGGTATCTTGAAAAGGGGCCTACCAGTGGGGATCGCGGCGTGCGCCCTCGCCGGCGAGGACGGAAAAGCGGTCGGTTTGATGTGTGCTGTGTCGCGAGCTGTTTTGCGTCGGCCATGGCGATCGTTATGGCGTCGTCGGGATCTAAGAGCACATTCCTAGGCCTACGTTTACGTGGGCGGACTACGGAAGGGACGTAGTCAGCGGCCGAGACCACTAGACTATTTGGATGATGGGGAGCAGAGTCAAAGTAGCGGGAAGAGCATTGCTTAAGGTACTGCTCGATAGTCGGCAGCCCTAAGTCAATGTGGAGGTTTTCGTTACGGAGATACCAGGGGGCGCCTGTAGCCTTACGCATGAACTTATTTTGAAGGGTTTGAAGCCTTCGGACTGTGGAGCGGGCAGCGTGTGCGAACACAACACTGGCGTAAGTCATAATCGGACGAATGCAAGTGACGTAAAGTCTCACCTTATTTCTAAGGGACATTTTACTTCGTTTATTGATTAGGCAATGAAGCCTGCCAAGGGCGAACGCGGCGCGATCCCTAACTGTCTTAACGTGACTGTGAAAGGTCAGTCCGACATCGAGTGTTACCCCTAAGTAACGAACCTTCCGTTCCCAAGGGATCGGTCGGCCGAACAGGGTGATCGGGGGGTGTCTGGGGGGGAAGGGCGCGTTCCGCTTAAAGAGAACGGCCGCGCTCTTTTCTGGGTTCACTTCGATACGCCATTTCCTGAACCACTCGCCGAGTATGTCGGCGGAGCGTTGGAGCGTTCGGAGAATGGGACCGGGAGTGCGGGAGGAGCAATAGATGGCGGTGTCGTCCGCGAACAGAGCGACATGTGCCACCAATGGTTTCGGGATTTCGAATGTAGGAAAATCGCTGGTGTACAGCACAAATAGAATGGGGGAGAGCACAGAGCCTTGGGGGACTCCGGCTGTGATGGGGTGGGGGGGGGATAGCGCCCCCTCCACTCTGTAGCGAAACTCGCGATTCGATAGGAAGTCTCGTATGATGAGCACGAGACGGTCCGGCACATTGAGTTGAAATAGCTTAAATATTAAGCCATTGTGCCAGACCTTATCGAACGCTTTTGCCACATCGAAGAATAGGACCCCCGTTGTGCGGGGGTGGGGTCGGTTGAAACCGTCAAGTACATGCTCTACTATGCGATGTACTTGTTGTACGCATGAATGTTTGGCTCTAAAGCCGAATTGGGTCTCTGGGATTAGGTTTCGCTCGTGGGCGAAATCCCTAAGCCTAGTGTAGATGATACGCTCATAGAGTTTACCAATCGTACACAGAAGGCTGATAGGTCTGTAGCTGGACGGTTCGGTCATGGGTTTGCCTGGTTTGGGAATGCCTATCACAATGGCTTGTTTCCACGCTTGTGGGAAAATGTTATTGCTGAGAGCCGCGTTGAAAATAGCGGTTAGCAAAGAGATCAGGTGGGGGGAGAAATGCTTTAGCACTTTGTTAGTGATACCGTCGCAGCCTGGGGCTTTGCGTGGGTGAAGGCCTCGTATGGCGGACTGGACCTCGTCGAAAGTGACCCGCTCTAACTCGGGTGAAGTTGGCTGAAGGCCTAATCTGCGTTCGACCTCCGCCTCGACAGTGGCGAGGTGGTCTGGGTCGACTGGCAGTGAACTGGGTGAGCATTGGGCCTCGAGACTGTCGGCCAGGCACTCAGACTTTTCCTCGTCCTCAAAAGCCGGCGGCTGATTAGGCCGGTTAAGAGGGGGGGTCGTGGCGGTGTTATCGGATCTTAGCTTTCTGGCTAATTTCCAGAAAGCGAACTGATTTGGGTCTAGGTCGCCCAACAGCTTATCCCACTGGGCGCCCCGAAGCTCTTGTATGCGACGCTTTACAGCTCGCTGTAAGGCGCGCATCCTGGCCCGGTTCGACTCAGTGGGGTAAGTGTCGTACGCCCTTATAGCAGCGTTCTTCTCCCTCAACAATGCCCGCGCATCCGCCGGCAGGTTCCATCGATGGTGTGCCGTCGACGGAACCCGCCGCGAACAGTCGCGAACGACATTCTGCACGTGCCCTGTGAGGGAGTCGATCGCCGCTAGGGTGTCCTGAGGTGAGACAATGATGTCTGGAATTTGGTCTAGGAGGGGGGACGTGACAGACTTTAGGCTTTCGCCCAGCCTGGTCCAATCCACACTCACTGTGGGTTGGGGTGAAATGGGCCCACTGGGGGTGCCTGTTTTAGGAACAAGCTCCATTATGACTGGCCTGTGGTCGGATTCTAATTCGTGAAAAACTTCGATAGAGTGCAACTTTAAGTTGACATTCTTCAGAAGTGCTATGTCAAGTACATCCGGGCGGTGGGTTACCACACCGGGGTAATGGGTGGGGGACATTGGAGCGATTACATCGAAAGGCATCGACTCTGACAAGCTTTCTAAGAGCTTACCTCGGGTGTTAGAGGTATGGCTACACCATGCGGTGTGCTTAGCATTTAGGTCGCCCGCCACTAGGACAGAGCTACCTAAGCCCATTAGCGCTTCTAAGTCGCTACGGACTAGGAATTTCGGATTTTGACCTGTATTGGTCGGTGAGAGGTACGCTGACACAATAACTATGGACTGGTGGCCCGTCATGCCCAGCCGACAGACAGAGGCCTCGATATATGCGAGGTTAGGTGGGTCCATAGGCGTACAGTACAGGGCCCGCTTGTAATATATTAAGGTGCCACCTAGGGCAGAAGTGGTCCTATCGTTCCTAACAATGTTATAGTTCGCGATTCTCGGGTCGCGAGTCCCGGGCTTTAGAAAGGTTTCCTGTACTAAGAGAATATCTAGTTGGTGATCAGTGAGAAAAGTGGCTATTTCGGACCTTTGGGACGAAATACCGTTGGCGTTGAAATAGCCTACTTTTAGACTAGTCGGTCTGATGAGCGCGGACCTACCGGCCGCGCCTATTTATGCGTGTGCGAGTTCGCGTCGCGCGCGCCGACCGGCTGATCGACGCGTCAATGCCCTCTGGTGTTTCTTTTAGTTATAAGTTTATATTGTTTTACTACCCACTAGTTATACTCCATTTTATTGTACATAATTTGATTCGTTTTACCAATATACACATTCTCTTCTCTACTCTCATCGGAGTTTCATTGAAGCAACCAAATAGGGAAGCAAGACTACCTAAAGACCTATTGCTCTTACTTCGTGTGTAGGCAAAGTATTTGAACAGCTTATAAAACAAAGGTTGGAATTCTATATTGAACAGAATAATATATTACCATCTAATCAATTTGGCTTTCGAAGAGGGACATCAGCTCGTGAAAGTATTTGTCAGCTGCAGCTGGATATCCAAAACAGTTTTAATGAAAGAAATACTCTGGCAGCTGTATTCTTTGATGTTGCAGGTGCATTTAATAGCGTCAATATTGATATACTGTGTAAAGAACTAAATACAATTGCAATTCCAAAAAAAATAATCCAATGGATCCATAAATTTTTAACAGAAAGGGAAGTTTACATTAAATATAATGGTCAGTTATATGGTCCAAGGCTTGCTTCTGTTGGCGTATGTCAAGGTGGCATATTATCTCCATTAATTTTTATTTTGTATATTCGTCGATTAAATATGATTTTGGGTTCAGAAGTTAAAAATCTTCAATTTGCTGATGACTTAGTTGTTTATGCATCTGGAAATAATTTAACAAATATTAGTCAATTATTAAACAAATCTTTGAAAGGTTTGTGTGCATATTTCTCTTATTTGAATCTTGACATAAATCCATTAAAATCAAAAATAGTTGTATTTTCTAAATTGAACAACTCAATTCCTCCTGTACATTATAACAATATCCCCATTCCTGTCTCTAGTGAAGTTAGGTTCTTAGGGATAATTTTTACTCATAATATGGCTTGGAAAAAGTATGTTGAATTAATTAGTACAAGAGCTAATAGGGTGTTAAATTTTTTAAAATTATTGTGTAGAACGTCTTGGGGAGCTGATCCCAAAGTTTTGTTACTTTTATACAAATCATTGATTCGTAGTCATTTCGAATATGGTTTTCTTTGTTTTGCTGGTGATCGTAGGTTAGTAGATGCCCTAGATAAAATCCAAAACAAAAACTTAAGGCTCATTACTGGAGCATTTAAAAGTACTCCCATTAATGTAATGCAAGTGGAATGTAATCTGCCTCCTTTGAGCATAAGATTCTCTTATCTGAAGGAAAGATTCTTACTAAAATTGTATAGTAAAAATAATAATCACCTGTTTGTAAATTTAAAACATTCAGTCATAAATTCTTCTGGTCGCAATCCTTTGTATATACTTCAGGGCTTTCACCAATTTATAAATTTCCTTGACACTTTACAAATTCATAGGACAATTCTGCTTCCATGCTATCAAGGAGAGTTTGATAGTAAATTCCCTGCAATTGATATTATTATTGATCATAATCTGTCAACTAAAGAAGATGTACATAGTAAATTTTTAGAGTTTATGGGCTATAGATTTGTATATACAGATGGCTCTAAAACTGAAAACAGTGTATCCTTTGCTATTTATGATAGTTTTTTTAAAACAGGCACAGGTCACAAAATAAATATGAATACAAGTATATTCACAGCTGAGGCTGTAGCTATACTTGCTGCACTAAAGCACATAAAGCAAAAAAACAATGGATGTTGTCATTGGCTAGTGGTTAGCGATAGCATGAGTGTTCTACAAAATCTTAAAAATAATAGATTTCATGCGGATACTAACTATTTAATTTCTCAAGTCAAACATGATTGGCTTGATTTACTCAAAGAAAATATAACTGTCAAATTTATGTGGGTGCCTTCTCATGTTGGTGTCGTTGGTAATGAGAGGGCTGATTTCTTAGCCCGAACCATCACCAATTATGGACACAATATTCCTGATTCTAGTAATCACTTTAATATTTCTATTCCTTGGACTGATATAGTCTCCCTTCTAAAGAAAAGGTCTGTAGATATTTGGAAAAAACATTGGAATTTCACTGTTCAGATTGAAAATAAGGGCATGTGGTATGCAACATTCAATGTCCCCATTAGTACTAGACCATGGTTTTGTAAAAGTTCTACTTACTTGCCTAGGAAGTTTTATGTCAGCATCTTAAGGCTCCGTTTTGGTCATTGTCATTTGAACTATCATCTTTTCCGTTTAAAATTGGTGCAGAGTCCATTATGTGCATTGTGTAACTCACAAAAAGAGCAAACTTTGGTCCACATTTTCTTTGACTGCTCATCTTTCGGCATTCAGCGCCTTGTGCTGATGGATGAGTTAATTCAAATTTATGGTTGTTCTCAATCTGTACCGCGCTCCATAACGGCCCTTCTTTCAAATAATGACACTTATATTCCATTGTACAAATTTATTATACATTCCATTGGTAAAATATAATCCATACAAAACTCAAAATGTTACATTTATTATTTGTTTTGTAACAAAATGAAATGTGTTATATGTATTTATTATTTATTTATTACTACTCATGACTTGGCAGCATGGTCTCTAACCTTAGCCGGTTCCTAAAGGAACAAATTAACAAAAAAAAAAAAAAAATTATCTCCCTGACATTGACAAGCAATCATTTTGTGATCTGTGGTGGATCTGTGTTTGTTTGTGATCATCGCCTGACAGATAGCTTCCTTTCGCTTAAAATATTTGTCTGTGGAAAATATAATTATTGTTGTAATGTTGTTATTATTGGTTAATTTACCTCAACTTTGTCTGTTTACTTAATAATTAACATATTTTTTCAAATTTAAAGTATCTACAGCAAAAATGTCTGAAAGAAAAGTATTAAACGTAAGTAATTTTAATGTTCTAAAATGTTAACCTCCTAACCAAAATTAACTTCGATGCTGCGTGTAAACCTGTTATAAAAATGGAATATTTACTGATTTTAGAAATACTACCCCCCGGATTTCGATCCTTCAAAAATTCCTCGCATGAAATTGGCGAAAAATCGTCAATACACTGTGAGACTGATGGCTCCGTTCAACATGCGCTGCGCCACTTGCGGGGAGTACATCTACAAAGGGAAGAAGTTCAATGCACGCAAAGAGGATGTAGAGAACGAAGATTATCTCGGAATACGAATTTATAGGTTTTACATCAAAGTAAGTTTGAATTCTCATCTGTCTTAAGGCAGGTACCTAAACCTTATTCAGATTGGTATTTGCAAGCAATAAGTAACACCTGTACAAGTACGATATTGATTAAATTACAGTGTACAAGATGTCTTCAAGAGATATCATTCAAAACAGATCCCAAAAATACAGACTATGAGATAGAGGCCGGGGCTACAAGAAATTTTATGGCACTGAAACTAGCAGAAGAACAAGCCAAGCGTGAAGAAGAGGAACAGAAGGAAGAGGAAGCAAATAATCCTATGAAGTTATTAGGTAACAGATTAGATCCATCTACATTGTAGTTGTACAATTTTAAAAAATGTAGGTGTGTTCACAATTTAATTTGTGTGGCAATGCAGGATGTACTGTATATAATACTTCATTGTAACTGTATATAATTAAATCATTTTACCAGCATATTAAACTCTAGTATTGCTATTGTGGGTTCAAATTCCATGGGGAGCATTTTCACTTTGTAAGAGAATTCCAGTTTGTTAGTGTATAGCACGCTTGGATTTCTTTTTTTTTCTTGGATTTCTCCCAATTGTCTTGTCTTGAAAGATGATTCCGTGCTTCACAAGGTACATTAAGCCGTTAGTCCTGGCAATTATTCAACAAGGTCTTGTTCCCCTTGTAAGGGTTGTAAATTATGTTGATTGACCATGGGTTGACACAATATGTATTGTGTCAATGTGATTAAAATTATTAATGTGGTGATTAAGTGAAATGTTATCAAGCCCACAAGTAGAAATAAGTTATTGATGCTTCTGTAAGCATGTTGGATGATATCTCAATTTTAGTTCATCCTATTTAAGCCATTTCAAGACTCGGGCTGTGGAGTGTGACTTGTTTCATCTTACAGTTGATATAAGTTGTGTCCCCAGCTAAGCAATACATTAGTTTACTGTAAGCACTCTTACTGTTATCGAACCCATAAACAAACTATACATGACCTAAGGGTTGACTGGTAGACTATGCTTCTAGTTCTTGTAATGTAGTTGAGCAATAGCAGGTTATAACTAAATAAATTATGGCTTAAATGGGACAATATACTTGTTTTTATTTTAATATACAGATTTTATCATTTCTCACTATTAGTGCAGAAAGTGCCAACCTCAGTCAAATGTCCTACAATCAACTTTTAAGATTCATTAATAATATTTATCTTAGAGATGTTAATGGTAAATAATGCTCAATTTGTCATCATTATATATTTATTGGTACTTGGGTCTTTAAACAAATTTGATAACTCTGAACTGTAATGATTTATTTTCTAGAATATAGAACAGAACAATCAAGACAAGAAATAGAGCTTTTGGAGAGCCTTGAGGAGCTAAAAGAGCTGAACCGTCGGCAGCGCACCGTGGACTACGAAGGCATGCTCAAGCAGTACCAGCCGGAGACTGCTGACGAGCGGAGAGCCAGAGAAGAGAAGGAGGATGACGAATTTATAAAGTATGCTCTTTTTCTTCTTTAAAAATAAAGAGTTTGAGTGAGTCTTTATTAAGACCTTAATTTCTAGTTTTAATTTTTATCTATCTAGAGGTTTAACTGATAATGTGATTGGTTTATCATTCAGAACATTCATGTACATGTTAAAAGTAAACAATCACCCAGCAGTATTTATTGCATTCTGCTTTAGTTTGGGCAAAAACATTGTCCTACTCTTCACATAGAGATTTGTATGGAATTGTAGAAGATATGTTTCAAGGTTCCAAAATCAATGAACTAATCTATTGTCTACTAATCTTATGTGTTAATTTCCATTCCAGATCCATAAAGTTCGGCAGCTCATCAACGAACAAAGTGGTCGCCGAGGAAATAATCGAGGACGTAAAAGCCGAAGACGAACCTCCTGCGAAGACATCGCGAATCGAAATCATACCACCAAAACCTGCCGCACCAAAGAAGACCGAGTCATGGAATAAAAGTATAGGAGCACTCTCTAAGAAAACAGCACTGAGCAATCTGGTGAAGAGTAGAAAAGCCGATTCAGTTCTTATAAGTAGTGGAAGTGAAACAGCGCCGCGGCCGGAGCCGGCGGCCGTCGCGAGCACCGGCAGCGTCGTCTGCACCGGCAGCACCGGCAGCACCGGCAGCATCGCCAGCACCGGCAGCACCGCCAGCACCGGCAGCACCGCCAGCACCGGCAGCACCGCCAGCACCGGCAGCACCGGCAGCACCGGCAGCACCGGCAGCACCGGCGTAGGGCAGGCGCCGGCCGCGACCGGCCTCTCCTTGTTGGCGAGTTACTCCGGCAGCGACAGTGATTCACAATAACTTCAATGTGGTATGTTATTTGTTGAGGTGTACATTTTGTACAAACTAGGTAGGTAATGTATTTTAATTGACATATTAAAACATAAGAGGAATCTAGATGGCAATCTTATTTTAACATTAAGAAAGACGACGGCATCCAAAAAAAAATTCTAAGTTTTTACTATTACTACTTAAGCCCATTGTTAGGTTTCATTAAAAGTGTAGCCAGTAATAATAATATGGTTATAAGTTTGAACCAAAACGTTTTAAAGAAATTTGAAATACATATTGATAAATTCTAATACATTTTGAGTTTGAAAATGTATTAGAATTTATATTTGGAAAGAGTTGAATATTCAGAGAACCGAAATGTCAACTTGCATTTTAGTAGTGTCTTCGCCAAGAAATGTAATAAAGGAATAGAGCAAAATAGTTTTTGCCTGCTTTCGTTTAATTTTGCTACAAATTCAAATCATCCAATGTTCTCATTTTTTCAGTTTTAGTATGATTGGTATCTATCATGTTTTCACCAAATTTTTGCGTTTATAGTAAGAGTACACTCTTACTATAAATGTGTGTGCAGCCTGAAAATTTCTTCATTTATCTAACATGCAATAGGCACGCAATATGCATAACGATACCACCTTGCTGCCTCTGTATGGAAACAGCTCCCGCCAGAGAGCAGTTATCAGAATAATGCAATGTAATCTATGTAAAAATATGAGTGCCTTTGAGTGGATGCCTATTTCCAGGACTCTATAAGTAAGTTGAATCTCTAATGCCCAGATCCAATATTTGAAAAACGATTCATTTTTGTTACGGATAGTAATAAATTATACGAGGCGTAAGCTGAAAACGACCGACAGACGACTGATGACTGCTGATATGGAAAGTAAATTTGAAATTAGAATTCACGACTCGTGGAAAAACGGTTAGTCATGTTTGACGCATTACGATTCGTAAAATATTGTAACCGTGCAGAAGGGGTGCTGTTTCTAAAAGAGTACCTATAAAACTTTAAAGTTTATAGGGTTTTTAGCCAGTAGTCTAGGCTCCCATAACCGTGAACTGGCTTTGAGGCCTCGGGTTCGATCCCCGGTCGGGTGAATATGGGAATCAAACTTTTCTGTATTGTCTCGAGTAGTTTCTGATTTCTGTAAAACAAGTGCTTTAGCTACTTATGACATGAGTTGAAATTAAAATAATTTTTTTTCGCGATTTTAACGAATTTCTATTTATAGAGGAGACAAGTCAAATAGAGAAAGACCCTCGGTGCTCGAGCTTAACTCGCTCGGTTTTTTTTATAATTTAATAGATTTTCATCTAATCTCCTTTCTTAAAAAGTCACTCGGCTAAATTGTAAATTCAAAAGGCGACTAAGCTGCAAATGTCGCTTGCTTCACGGGAAGGTGTATAAACATGATGCTATTGTAGAGGCGCGGTGGCTGGCACGCAACAAAGCGGATTATACGAAATGACACAATCTAAATAAGTATTATTTCGGCCTCAAAGCAAACACGGAACGACGAGCTAAAGGCAGTCATTTGTTGATCTACTATTGTGAAAGAATAATATCATTTTTGTCACTGAGTAGTAGATTTTATAGGGCGAATAATTTTGCAATCGAAAGCAAAAAAACCTACCAAGTGCTTGCAAAAAATGGCAAAACAGTCGCTTTTGTTATAGCGGCAAAAGAAATACTCAACTATTTAGTTTTCGCGTTCCTTGGGATACATCAGACAGACAATCGGCGAAATCTTAGTAATACGGTTCCGTTTTTACCCGACTACGGCGAAGCGAAAAGGAGGGTTATGATTTTGACCGGTATGTATGTATGTTCAGATGATCCATCGTAGCTTCAAAACCACTCGACAGAAATTGACAAATGAGGTATCATTAGAAGCGCCTCAATCATCCGCTGGTAGGATAGGATATGTGACGTCACGATAAACTGAATGTGGCGCCCTCTAGAGGCCACGATGTATGATATACCCACATAACCATTTTTGACCAGAATATTTTCTTGTTTCATACTTTTTAGATCGCGGTGTTTTAGTAGTCGGGTTTTAGTTTTTAAACTTACCTTTTTGTTACCCTTTGGTACGGATGGAATATGGTATAAGAATGTGTTTTATAAGTATATTTCACTGGCTGCTTCTTTAGACGACCGTAGAACGGCTTGTCACGGGCTTGCGCTGCTGATTTTTTTTCTAACTGCCTAACTGATGATAATCCCGGATGGCCTTTTCATATTCACCCAACTTTTTTTGGGCGTTAAAATGCGTTTGCGCATCATACCACTGCCATGGGGACGACAGCGACGTGTGTGGGACTCCCCCGCCCAGAAGGGGCGGGGACTACCCGAACTAAAAACCTTCCCCACCTCCTCATCGCCTATTGACGGCGCCATGTGATTCCAGGCTAGGTACCCACGACTGCCACAGCGCCGTCGGATGGCTCAGACTCTAACTTGTGCTGCTTCTTTGTTATATTGCGTTCGTTTAGGCGGTATCTTCGTTCGGCAGCGGTCCAGCGCCGCGGCCTGCTCCTGTTGCGCCGCTGCTCAGTGGCTGCGCCGTTGTCGCGTCGCCTTCGGCCGACGCTTTTGTCGCCTACCTCGCTCTATTTGGATACAGGTGAATTGTATTCACTTGACTGTTATTTACAACTTTTTGGCGCAGTCGAGGGTCCGCACCATAAAATAAATGACATTGATTAAGTCGACTTATGTTTTTTATTTGTGAAAAAGTGTCTTTGAGATCCTTTTCATTCAAACTCGATGTAAGCTTCTAACAATTAAAAAATACCGCCAATTTAGATTAAATTGTAGGATACCGAACGCAGACGATGTTGCAGTTAACAGCTAATTTTAGATTAAAGAGTTTTATTTCAATTATTTAACCGTCTAGAAATCTAAATTATTAAAAGAATCAAGGTCCTGTGCCTTAACAAATTAATGCTAAATTCAGTTATGTAATTGATTTTCTAAGTTAAGGTATCAAAAAGTGACACAGAGCTAAATAAAAATAGATTTAATGGAAGATGGCATTCTGTTGGTCTCCCAAAGAAGCTTGCGCAGCGTATAGATCGAAATAGCACCCTGATTGTATTTATTAGCCGATCAGAGACGATGAAAATATACACAGATGGAATAAAGCTGAAACAAACAGAGGTGGTCAGAGTAGAGCGAACTCCCACGTAGTACCTATTATCAACATTGCTTTTCGCATTTTATTTATTAATTTGTATTTCTTTTCCTCGCGATACCGGCGACAAAAATAAGTCATACGGTGTTCAGTTCATGGCGTTTAGGTTATTCCAATGATAATTATGTTGTTTCCATGCTAAAATATGACTGGGTAACAAAAATGAACTCGGAGCCGCAAATTATAAACCTACGTATTTTTATTTAAAAAAATTATGTATTTACTTCGGTAAGTAGCTGAAATGTCACGTACCAAAAGGAAGTAAATCACATGTTAATATTACAATTAGAACCGTTTTAGAAATTTGCATTCTTATTAGGGTTCCGTCCCCAAATGGTAAAACGGGACGCTATTACTAAGACTTCGCTGTCTGTCCGTCCTTCTGTCACCAGACTGTATCTCAAGAAGGTTTTTTACTCTACTCCGAAATGGTTCATGTCATTTTGTCCCCAATCAGCCGAAAGGTCGCAATATTGTTCCTAAAGAATATGAATAATTATAATGATTTTCAAATCAGTCGAAAATGCTGTATGAAGGCCTCCTCCTCTGTGCGGCACGTCTCTCCGCCGCTCTCGAGCTCGTTCCCGTCTCGTCCAGAGCGGTTTGGTCACCGGCGCGGTGTCATCCGACCGTCTCACCGCCGCGGCCGACACCAACTGACACGTCTCTGTTGCGGCCACCAGGCTTGTCCACCTGATCTAGAGGTATACTAATATAATAAAGCTGAACAGTTTGTTTGAACGCGCTACATCTCAGGAACTGCTGATTCAAATTGAAAACATATTTTTGTGTTGGATATTTCGTTTATCAAGGACCGCTTTAGGCTATATAACATCACGCCGCAGCCAATAGGACCGAAGAAGTGCGTGCGTTACCAACGACACGGGCCGCTCGTTTTTAAACATTTCTCTTATTTTTTTAAACTTTTTGATTTGTAAGCTTTTAATTGATGCACATGACCATTGGGTAGAACGGTACTAATGGAATGAGTATCGTCTTAAACCCACTTGATCTTGTAGAGATATTAATTAGCTGATCATCAAGTGGGCGTCGATCGGATTCGTTAGGTACAAAAAGCGCATATATCACGGAGTCGAGATAAAACGCATCCCGTTTTTTCATCGACATAAATATTGTTTTTTCCATAGACGTAACGGCCTCGGGCGGCGGGTTCCGGGAAGGCGAGGTGTCGCGGCGCCGGCCCGCACCATCTCCGCCAATAAATAAAAGGCTGCTTGGGAAATATTATGTTACGTCTGGGGGTGTTTTTTGGGAGAATGCGTGCGTGCGGCGCAGTGATGCGACTGCACTCGAGTCACGTTCAGAAGTAATCGTGTCCATATCGACTCGATTCTACTTAAACATCACCTAAAATGTATGTAGTTCAATCAACCCACAGTAGTTTTTGTAGTAAATAGGTAATGGTTTTAACATACGCTTCTGATTACAATATTGGAAAATTAAAACGAGCTTAATTTCACCGCAGCTAAAAAAAATCACTTCTGTGTTGTTGTGTTTCTGCGTGTGAGTAAGGTTTCCAGAGCTCCTGGGGAGTGCTACATTAGTAGCAGGGGTCAAGCCTTCAAGGTAAGGGCAACAAGTCCAGCAACAGATTGATTATGCTGTACTTGTCGCCCTTGAGCTAGGACCTCATTAACACTAAACATCAGGTGGGATGAAGTCGATCTTGAAGAGTAATATAAAAAAAAGTGTAAAAGATTTGTTTGAACAGACAGGTAAAATTATAACCGTACCAGACATAAGCTATACCTACTAATCTTTTTAGTCTACTTAATTTAGAGTTAGAAACTAAAACTGCATGGCGTGCTCTACGGTTCACGGCTCAAACGCATGCTCAAACTTTTTTGCCAGTTTTATAAAGCCTCTTTTGTGATCAAAAGCGATGAGTACTACTTAAATAGTTCGATCAAGAAAAAGCCCCGAGTGACTCGAGTCTAAATCGATTGACAGCCGCGGCGGAGGCGCGTCCCTTCGGCGGCGGCCGCTGGCGACGCGTGCACGGGGCGGGCGCGGTGAAAGCCGATTCCCCGCCTAATGAACTGAAAACTTGCAATTGTCCATTAAGAGCGCGCCGCCGCGCACTCACGCGGAGCTGCGCTCTAAAGAAAGACGTCAGACCGACCTTCTGGGCTTTGCACCAGCCTTATGTCGTGCGCATAAGATCTAATGTCGACCTGAAAGTGTTTTCCTCGACGTGCTGTTAAACGTACAAGCTGTTAACCTCCTCCTGAGCGGTTGCGGATAAGTCCTATCTCAACGAGCCCAGTCATACTCAGGACTCATTTTGTTTCCCCGTCTGTTGGTGCTCACTCAAATGCATCTCTTCCTTCACTTGGGTATCAAGTCGTCGGACGGTCACGGGCAGGACTTAGTACTTACCTACATTTTCAGTATGATGAAGATTAATCCCTAAGTTTTTAATAGAGAGCTGTGAAACGGTATCTCTAGGTAATTGCACTTTTGATACGGTTATAGGTCGAGTTCTTTTAAAATTGTTAGCGCCCTATGTAGGTATTTAATCCCGAATAAGATCACTTCGAGCCCATTTCTGTAGCCAGATACAAAACTTAATCGCACTATTTGGTCGTTGCACGTTATATATCTACGTAGGTACACGTATGTCCTTGCGTGCTTATTTGTAATTTTACCGTTATTGGTTACCGAAAATTCTAAAACTCTTAAATCAAAAAACTGTCAAAGTTTATAAAGAAAGTAATTTTTACTACATCGATTCATTACCTTGAATTGGTTTAAATAAACGGAGTATCAAGTACGTAAGTAACTTACATTTATTTAATATGTTAGTATTTAATAAATGTGTGATAATAATTGATAAATAACATTAAACCACTAATTAATTAGTGTTATAATATAATATTTAACTATTTAGAACTATCTGCAAAACAAACAGGAAAATATTTAGAAATTCTCAACGGGTCTATTTTCAGGTCAATTAGTGGCAGCCAACGTGAACTAATAGATACATCCAAACGAGTGGCTAACGATGGCAGCAGCATCCACCTAGTTTACGACACGTTCCTGACAGCAATCCTTCATATTTTATTGTTAACAATATACCTAAGCTATTTTACTTTGTTTTTTGGTCAATTGTCGTTACCCAAATTCGTATTCGGAAGAACTAGGCCAATACCGGCGAGTCTAAACACTGGCGAGCATCTAAAGAATTCGTAAGGTAGGTAGGTACTGCGGATGATCGCAGTGTTGGTGAACAGTCATCAGGCCCATCACCTCAACCGGGTACACTGGACGAGTACCTAAGGCCCTTATTTGTGCAGGAACAGAGAGCGGTGTGTCGGTCTTGCACCGACTAAAACCTCCTCGGTGGTCAACGCTGCGCAGTTGTGGGGGACTCGAGATCCTTTAAGGACTCTACGTAGGCTGCCCCACCGTGCCTACCGCCGAGCGGTCCACCTCGCCGTGCAAAACGCAGCTGGAGCGTGCCAGGCCATCTGACATGCCCAACCCCTCGCCTGGCGTCTCCGGTCCCGGACGCTCAAGACTCATTCTGGCTCTCCCTCCGAGAGCCAGATGGAGTCCCGAGATCCACCGGCCTCCCCGTCCTACTCTCCTCGATGCACCGGATCACAGAGTTACTGAGCCTAGGTCCCTTATTCCCAACTTGATTATTAAACCATTACCGATGACTACCTACTGTACGCTCGGTTGATATTTTTTTATCTTATACATTTATGAAAGATACGGTTGTAAATTTAGTTCAAGTGAAACAACAAAACAAAGCATGAAAGCGAAGTTAAAACTTAATTACGGTCGTAGAGGCTCATTTTCTAATGTGCCCAGGGCCTCTAATGAATGAAAGACGGCCCTGACAGTAAAGGGTGCCTCGACCAGCCTTAGACTACATTGCGTGTTGGTACTGTCATAACCCCGATGGCGTATTGGACCCATGGCACAAACACAAACAACGAGTGCGCTACACGATTAATAAAATAGACGACGAAACGAGCCGCCTGTGTGGGCCGCCGTTACATAGTGTATGTACTTAAGTACTTAAAACCTAAGATTATTTTCTACTCGTACAATTTAAACTCAGTAAGGACCTTAAACTTTATGAAAAATAGATTCTTACAGAGTTTCTATTTTCATAGATCATGTCGCTCGTATGTACAAATTGTTACTTGATTTAATAGTAAAACCTTGATCCACTTCTCAAATTAATTACCACTTTACAGAGTAGGTACGCAATGTATGGTATGATGCATATTATCCTTACGACCTGCCTATCAAACAGTTATATAAAGCGAATACCTACAGCATACGGGCGTTATCACGTTATGATTTACTTTTATAAGATTTTAGTAGGTTATTTTACATATTTTGAAACACTGTCACATACTTTATTACCTCGCAGTCAGTAGTTTAAACGATTTGGATTCGTATTGTTTGTTGGACAGGCTAGACGTGCGCGCCGCTGCGGCGCGCCGCCGCTTTAAGGAGTCGGCGCGCCGCCGCCGCCGCCGGTAGTTTAAAATTCGCGCCGATAAAACCAGCAAGAGAGTACAAGTTTAAAATCAATGGACATAAAGCACGTGCGACACGTCGAGACAATTGAACAAAAAGTCCTTAAATAGGTTCTAAAGATGTTTTACTATTTTAGATTTCGAGTTAAAGACATTCACGCTATAACCTGAGGTCATGGAAGTAAAAAAACCACCAAAAATTTATTTGGAATTCATGACAAGAAACTCCATAGTGTTCTAAACAGACGCAGGAGCTAATGTGAAGCGGGCGACGGAGCTGGCAGATACTGACATCTGATCTATGCTTAGGGCACGGTCTCCATAACTTAGTTACGGTTGATGGAATAACTTGTGATGAAATGCCAGAAAATAGTAAAAACAGTCAGGTAGGTATCGTTTGCCAGAATTGGACAAAGAGGCAGAAAATTAACAAACGTTTTTAAGATCTTTGGAGACTGTTTTTCAAGTGATACAGGGAACATGAAAACGATCCAATCTCTCAAGACAGCGAAGACCTGGTAGAAGAGACCGAAGCTCGTACCTTATTTGGATATTTGGCAAACATACCTCTACGGTTAAAACTTCTACTCCAACGAGATGGCACGGTGTCTTAGAAATACTCGAAAGTATGGCGCCCTGTTGTAATAGGATATAAATAGCATCATACGTCGGGTGGTGCAAGATTTTATGACAATTTCCTAAGCAGAATGAATTTTTGTTTGAGGATTTATGCAATTTTCTGCTAATTGTTAAAATTTTATCAGCATTAAAATCGAGCACAATCAACCTTTATTACTAGGGGTACTTGGGGCTGTGCAGTTCTAGTGAACTGTGGTCACTGCGACCTGTTAGATCTATTGTGACGCGCCACCAGTTTAGAGTAACTCCTTTAGCCGGGTCGATTCTAGGAAGTCTAGTATTTTCCTAGCTTTCAGGGTTTTTAATTCATCCGGTTGGGCTATATGGCGTCCCAGGTAGATGCTTCGTTTGTGGATCAGAGATTCACAGTCACACAGGAGGTGAAGAGGTGTTTCCTTTTCCTCCTTGCAGAATCTGCATTCATCAGAGTCACTCAGCTTCATATAAAACTGGTGTCTTTTTAGTTCACAGTGTCCAGTCCTGCTAAGTTGTAGCAGTTCTTCGGTCCATTTGCGCGAGTAGCCAACTATAAGTGATTTTGAGTGTTCTAAGCCTGGTTGATTTATCCAGTATTTTTCCGACTCCACTTTTAATTTTTCTTTTAGTAGTTGTATAGCCTGGTTCTTTGAAATGCCACCGAATGGCTCTGGTCCAATCTGTTGGCTTTGCGCCCCAGCTTTAGCAAGCTCGTCAGCTTTCTCGTTTCTGATGAATCCTGAATGTCCTGGTACCCATTTCAGAAGCACTTTGTTCTGTTGTCCCAGCTCATTCAGTTTATCGACGCAGTCTTTCACCAACTTCGATTTTAGTGTAATCGAGTTTATGGCATTCAGAGCTGCTTGGCTATCTGAATAGATGATTATAGTCTGATTTTCAACCTCTTTCAATCAACCTTGCTCTCGTATTTAAAGCCAAAATCAAAGACGTGCTTAATTCGATTGATGATGACGAGTCGATAATAAGAACATCCTTAAAAAGGAATATGTTGATGAAACTGGACACACGCTTCTCTACCAGTAAGGCTGTTATTGCTGCAGCATTATTAGACTGCAGGTTTATGAAGCTTGGAGAAGTTGACTTCTATCTGACTGCTAACGAATTAACTCCAGCTGGTTTCTTGGCAGAATATGCCAAAGAATTAATCCCTTACTATGAACATAATCAATTATTATTACACCGGGAGGATCACCAGGAAGAAGCTCGTAAAAGTAAAGTTTCGATGCTTTCCCAACTTTCGCGTAAATACAACATGGAACACAGTTCTCATGGTTCCGGCTTCGATGATGCTGTTGGCCAGGAAGCTTGGAAATACCTAGCTACTGCTGATCCTGCGGCACTTGATGAGGTCATCTTATCCTACTGGCAAACCAGACAATCTGCCTGCCCGCTTGATCGTCATTAGCACAGGCTCTGTTATGCATTCCAGCAACCAGCACTTAGTAAAGAACATACGTTCCTTACATTGGTGACCCCGACGTGATGAACACCAGCAGCCTTTGAAGAACGGAGCCTTCGCATCAGGCCATGTCTCCATATCCTCAACAGCCAGCTTAGCCACGACAATAGCACCGGACCACCGCAGCTGACGAAGCCACCTGGTTCCGGGCCCGTGTAATGAAGCAGGCCATCGCAGCCCTACGACCGAGTCATTGGTCCACACCGGCGTAGCAGCAGCTGCCTCCCTGCAACTACACGCATCGGGCACGTGCTTGGACTCCAAAGGGGGGAGTACTGTGCCGACCTACGACATGACCTACAAGTCGACACAAATACAGCGTCAGCAGAATTGGCGTAGTAAACAACGCTCCATACGTAATGCGTGACATCAATATCCTACATCGCGATATCAGAGTTTTCGTCGCCACTAAGTATATATACAACAAACCAAGAATGGTAGTTGGGCCTTGGTCCCCGAGCAGATAACACCTAGCTCGGCGGAAGTACTTCCACTTTTAGTAAAGAACATGCGTTCCTTACAGAGCGAAAGAGTATTTCGGTTGTTGTTGCTTTTATCAGCCAAAATTTAATTTTTGTGCACGACAACTATAACAGTTGCAAACTAAATATTTATGTCAAGTAACGTGATTAGTCATTTTACTTAATAAAGTTCTTTCGTTTAATCGTGGTTTTTCATTATACGTCTTCTTAAACAAAGTTTAAAAATCCCACGCCGCCGGCGTTACGCCGCCGCCGCGGATTTTTTCGAGGCGCGCCGCCGCCCAATTTTTTTCGACCGGCGCGCACGTCTAGGACAGGCACCTACAGATCCAGTGTAGGTAGGTATCATGTAAAGTTATCCATTTCACAAACTATGTATTTATGTGGTTGTTGTAACAACAAATGCTTAAAATAAAATGAACATTTAGGGGGCCAATACATGCGATTTTTTTTGCCCTTTTTGCTCGATATCAATAATCGCAACAGGTAATACTTGAAATATCCACAACATACTCAGTTGTATTTTTTCTTTAATGATGAATAATAAAATATAAATATTTAGCGGAGGCTCTATCTACTGTATTTACCTAGTCAATGGTACGGAACCCTTCGTCCATCCGTCTCACACTTGGCCGATTTTCTATCCAATTCCATGTTTCATCAGGCAAATAGTTTACTACTCTTAAAATATTCGATATTTCATCATCGAAGCGAGATGTGGTTACAATGTATCAGTAATGATGTAGCCTCAACAATCTTAAAACTATCTTTATTGTAGGTCGTAGGCATGTGAGCGTGGTCGTTGTTCGGCCGCGGCCGGCGGCCGGCGACCGATCGGCTTCGTTGTGCGGTTTCAGATGAATTAGTGCGCTAAATTGCAGCCGCAAACTGGTGCTCATCGGAGACGCATCTCGAACGACATTCCAGACCTTTCTACATAAGCCCTACTTAGGTAATATTATAAACGTGAAAGTTTGTGTCTAATATGTATGCAAAATTTAGCTTTTTTGCCAAATTTCCTGAACTGATTTGAATCAAAATTTATAGCTCTACTTTTATCGATACTAGAGTAATAAATAGTGTACTTCCCGAAATAACTCTAACAAATAGCCTTACTAAGTTCAACGTCAAGTTTTTGATTATGACGATTTGATTGTTTGGTCTTTTCTAATTTTTTGAATGATATTTTGCTTGCCTACACATTTTACTTTACAATAAAAAACATACATACATTTGAACGTAGACCCTCGGACTTTTACGAAGTCTGTTAAATTCTTATTAGTCTTCTATTTGATAAACAGCGAAATGATCAATGTTAATTTGGTATCAATATTTTGGGATCTAATCTAACACTACTGAACAGTGGGTAATTTTTGAAATTGATGTATTTTGCATTATTTTAATTTGGAATTATTCTTCTGGAGCCTTTTGTTGGCTCTACACAATTAATGTAATTCAAAATTTATTAGTATGTTTGGTGAATGTGAAAATAATTAACAGCCACCATCGAAATCAGTTAGGAAAAAAATATATACCTACATACTTTAATATACCTTTTCCAAACATGAAGTTTTCTGTTTTCGTGGTAATAGGGTAAGTGACCCGGTTGTGGCCACCGACCCCTTTGTGGCCATTTAGAACTTAAAATCCTTATAACTAAGGCAAAGACAAATATATTACTCAACGGTTTACGGGAATAAAAATATCTAATATTGGCAATACTGATAGCGTTAACAGTTTTAATGTGTCAAATTTCACTTCAATCCAACAAGTCGTTAGTTTTTGACGAGCGTCAATTGTTTTAAATCTTAGCAAAAAGGCTAAGGCGAGCGGGTGAGTAAATAATCATTATTTTTATAATCCTTTTTATTTATTTTGATGTTTATGTTAATCCTTCATAAAGAATACACTGTCTAAGTGGTACTAATGATATTTTATCGCTATTTGTTTATTATGTGACTTTAAGAGAGGTGGCCACTAATGGAGCAAAATTAATGAATTTTTCCATCTTTGGCCACATGACTGGCCACAAGTGGTGCACGTGGAACCCCACTTTTGGCCATTTAGTTTTTATCTTGATTTTTCAACTTAATTACTTAGCTTTTTTTGATATAAGTAATCTATTTATTTTCAGAGTTACGATTATAAGGCCTCCATCGAAACCAAATACTAAAAAAAAATCGGTGTCGTGAAAAGAAAATTGTTCCAGTACCTACTCACGGCATAAAATAACATTCATACCTAGTTATAAATAAAATAAAACTTATAAAGACTGGTCATTATAGTATTATAGATATCTACCTCAGGTTAATGTTGATATTTTAATAAATTAAATTGTAATTTTAATTCAAGCTGAAATATGAAATATAATATCTCAGCTTGAATTAAAATTATATTTCTTGTCAATATTATGTTAGCTATTTTTCTCTAAATAAAGACTGTTGATCGTAAATATGCGATTTTCGAATAAACTTTTTATTACTTTGAATCATCTGCTTTTTATTTTTGATGAATTTTGATGGCCAGAACTGGCACATGACTGTGGCCAGAAATGGGGTAAACCTGGCCAAAAATGGCACAAATTCCCATTTTTTTTTGTTTTCTACAGGATTATTTTTCCATTGAATCATTATGAAAAAAAAATTATCCTTAGGCTAGATTTATATGTATTTTAATCACTTTTTACAAGAAATATGTCCGTGATAACAAAAACTGTAAAATGATATAGACTCAAAGTCTACAAAATTCTTAAAATGGCCAAAACCGGATCACCTGCCCTAGCTATGGTTTCCTTTCTGAATCTATTATAATAATTGGTTATATGTGGGTAAGGTAAGGTCTCGCCGCAGTTTACTATCCCTGTTGTTCCACATTTTCCCTTCTCAGCGTGTTGTTGTATCGCCTATAAGCATCCTTGATAAATGGAGTATCAATAACAAAAAGACCTTTTCAATTGGAACCAGTGGCTCCTGAGTTAGCGTCATCAAACAACAAACAAACTCCTCAGCTTTGTATTATTAGTAAGTAAGTTTACTAAGATTTTTTTATATGGCACCTCAAGATTAACCTCATTCCACATGTTGTTAAGTGGTAATGAGGTCCTAGCTAAAGGGCGACAAGTAGGTACAGCATAATAAAGCTGTTACTGGACTTGTCGTGCTTATCTTGAAGGCTTGACCCCAGCTACTAATGTAGCACCCCCCAGGAGCTCTGGTAACCTTACTCACCCGCAGGAACACAACAAGACCGAAATGATTGTTATTTGGCTGCGGTCTTCTGTAAGGTATTTCTTCTGTATTTCACCAGTCGGCCTGCTCCAGTTCGAGCTATAAATCGCTATGCCCTACCTCTCTTGGATTATAGTTAATAGTTAATAAATCGTAGTGACAGTTTGTGGCGAAAAGATGGAAGTTTACCAGGCGACAGTTCGGGCGCCGCGGGTGCCTCGGTAGCGCGCTTGATTGAAGCGCCAGTAGTGCGTTTGAGTCGCCTCAATAAAGTTGTTTTAATGGCGGCTCGTAGTAATCTGCTGCATTCCTCCAATAAACGCGCCCGCGGCCGCCCTCACGTCGGCTTTGTTTGCCAGATACATTTCACACATTCCTTTTTAATACCTAGGGATCCAAACGATACATCGATGTTTAAAAAAATCGATGTATCGTTCATAAACATCGATGTTTTTACATTGATGTTGAAACTCAAAACATCGACGATATATCGTTCTTTATGAACGATGTTTTATGACCGATGTTTACTAGCGCCATCTATTGATTCGTGCGTATACTACCAAGAACTCGTGCAACCTTGCTCGCTCAAATCCTTGCCATACAAAAACAATAATTTTTAATATTTTTAGTTTTTTTTTTAGTTTGCGTAGTATCGTATGAAACATTTGCCAATAGTAGCAACTTCAGTCCCCAGTGAGCGCCTATTTTCTGAAGCTAGAGCTGTTATTACTCGAGAAAGAAACCGATTGCTTGGCAGTAGATTATCGAAATTATTATTTTTGAATTCTACATTGAAAAAGAAATAGGTTGTTGTTTTGTTAAATTCCTCCCAAGTATAATAAATATATCTACGTGTCTTTGATTTTGTTCCACTCTTCATATCCTAGTAAATTATATCTGTATTATTTAAAGTAGGTAAGTAATTTGTTTATCAGTAATCAGTCTAACTATATCAATCTGATAGGAAAACGCTTTTTCTCTGTATTTCAAGGCCATTTTGTCAATCCTGTAAGTATTTTTAAAAACACCGATATATCGTTCATAAACATCGATATATCGATCATAAACATCGATATTTTCAACATCGATGTTTGACTTTTAAAAACATATCGATATTTCGACATCGATGTTTTTCATGAACGATGTTGCATCCTTATTAATACCTCTCTTATTAGACACTTTAAATTTTTAATTATTCCTCGATAATTTTATGATAGGGTCTCGATTGGTTTCGTTCATTCATTTACATTCTTAGGTGCTTTTGTCGGTCAGAAACTCGGTAAAGGGATCTTATTCTGCGGTAAAATTATTTTGGACAAGGCTTGCCCGATTTATTACCTATGCGAGCGAAGTCGTTGGCATTCATTAATTGACTAACAACAGTTAACTGGCGTTACGGTACAATGGTTAAAGGTCCTGAAACCAAGAGCCGTGGGGTCCAGGCGCCCTCTAGGAGAAACTTTAATGTGTGGAATATTTGTGTTGGTTCTGTGCCTTGTGCCCGGGTTTTTTATATACGTGATCGAATATAGTAATTTAATCGATTTTTGTAAATAATTTATTTGTTACCTTTGGTAGGTATCTATTTAAAAAATAGGTAAATTTTTGTGTCTTCTGTTTTTTGAATTGCACGATATTTGCATTAGGTTACAAATCAAAAATCGGCATCGGCAGAATTAGGCATCGCAAAAAGTATTTATGGGTTCGAAAGCTCTACAATTAATTTCCCACCAGTTTGGCGTTGGCCCCAGAGCCACACAGGGCACAGGCCCACCGCTACTCAGACGAGGAGCTCTAAACGTCTACACTAGTGTACCTATGTAATGGAATATGATTTCGATATATTTTATTTCCTGTCTAAAACCATAGACCTACCTACTAAGGTACTCAGTTTACCTACTATCATATTTAAATTTCGTAATCGAGTCTGTTTTATTATGTAAGATTCAAAATAACGAATTCCTGGTCGAACCGGACCGGGTGTCCTAACGCGCCGCCAGACTGCGCCCGCGCTCGTCCGCCCGACTGCAGTGAGACGTGTCCGCGCACGGCTGCCACTTACTAATTATATTCTGAACACACGCATTTACACATATAGTAAATGCGTGTGTTCTTTTTACATAGTACTAACGTATCGGACACAAATCTGCATCCTAACAAGGGGAAACTGGATAAGAGTTGTTTGAATTACTCTTAGAGACTCCAAATTAAACAGGGCTCAGAGAAGTATCGCTTTTGTTACCGCTATTGAATGAGCGACAGTGGACAGGTCAACAACAGCTTAAAAACATGGAGTATCCAGTAAAAGACCATGAAAACCTTATTGAATGATGTACTAGCTGTTGCCTGCGTCTGCTGTTGTATCGGTATAAAAAGTATCATATGTTAATCAAGAATGTCATTTCTCTTCCTACGAAATTTTATCCAAACCCGTTTAGTAGTTTTTGCGTGAAAGAGTAACAAACATCCATACTCGCACACTAGTAGGATAACGGAATGTTAAGAATTCAGGTACGAATTAGATGAAAATGGCACAAGGCCGTAACAAATGTAAAACTTAAGTACCTACATTAAAATAGTTGAAAACAGCTGAGTAGAAGAAAATTGCTGTGGATATGTGTTAAATTTTTAAGCGGCTTAAGTCGGTAGGGACAGTCCCTGACTAAGGAAATTTTTAAAATGGGAGTTCGTGAATTTGTCTTTTCTTCCCCGTCTACTTAGAATTTCATTTGCTAAATCAATTTATTTTATTTATTCACCTGTTTGTTATTTTGTTTATTTGTGTTATATTTATCACTAGCTGTGCCCGCGACTTCGTTTGCGTGGACTACACTACATCCTTTCATGGGCGGTTTTACCCCTATCTCCCCTAATATTCGAAACAAAAAGTAGTCTATATTTTAATAGAGCTATATTTATGCCAACTTTCATATGTCTAACTTAAAAAATAAACATTTTCCCATATTAACTTTCAAAGGTGGCATTCCCCCCCCCCCCCCTTACTTTCTAACAAAAAGTAGCCTATGTCCGTTCTTGAGGTTCAACGTCTACCTATGCCAAATTTCATCAAAATCGGTTGAGAGGTTTAAGCGGGAAAGCGTAACAGACAGACAGACAGAGTTACTTTCGCATTTATAATATTAGTAGGGATTAGTAGGGATGTATGTAGGTATGTCTAAAAATATCCTTTTCTCTTAAAACATATTTAGTGTTTAGTTTATTGCTAATTATTATTTATTTTGTTGTAACGCATATTCTTACTGTTACCACACATATAAATAAACTATCTGCATGACCCAAGGGTTGACTGGTAGAGAATGCTCCTATCATTAGATCCACCTTTTGTGCTTTTTTCATACAAGTAGTAGTAAAGTTTATAAATAATAGGCAAAAAATAGGGGCCACTGTTTTTCACAAACGTCTTGCCAAGTGTAGATTGTCATTTACTGTAGAACATAATAATAATGCGACTCCATTTAAGTTAGAATAAGTATCTTTACCTCACCGTTATTCATTTTCTGTGTCGATCGCAGATAAACTCGCGCGCGTGTGTGCGCCGCGTACGAGGCACGAGGCGAGTGGCACACTACGCCGCTCCTCGGAAGATGTTCCATTCATAATTGTAACAACCTCTCATTATGCTGCGCCGGAGCGCGCTGGGAAGTGGGGCCCGGAGGGCTTGTGGAAATATGCCTTTAGACCTCACATTTCGCGGCCTCTTTCAACTCAATTAAATGACAAATACTTTATCGTTATAGGTAAACACGGCTCAGGGCTTCGGGTGAAACGAAATATACTTTATAATTTCATGTGTGAGTAGAGTGAACGAATTGTTGCTTTCGCAGGCACTTTTGCGGAATGAGATAATTAGCAGACAGATCAGCGCATGCAGATTTGTCTGCGCGGTGCGTCATGGCGCGCCGCTCTCGTGTCTTCACGCGTCGTGTGAGGTTTGTTCATTAACGTTAAGGTTCACAAAGCGCGTTCGTTTCTATGGCCGACCGCTCAATACACCCCTATCGATGATACCTGATAATGACCTATTTCGGACGATTCTTTTTACGTACCAACATTAAGAAAAAAATCTAAATGCTGGCAAGGTAAGTATTATTTGTAAATGGAGGCATAGTAATCAGCTTTCTAACTACCTATGTTGGTTTATGAATTTGGTCTTCATGAAAGACCACCGAAAAGAAATAATGTATTTTAACGACTTAAAATAATCCATTGTTGAAAAAAAAATATTGAGACCTTTTTTTCTTATCTTAAAAATTACGGTTTGCAGACGTAATGTTTTTCTCTAAATATATGGTAACATAGTTATAAAATAGCAACAAAAATAAGTATCTAATGAAAATATATTTAGAACAACTTGCAAGAATCGTGTAAGAAACGATAATTGCCTGTATACCTAGTGGCTTTAAATTTAAGCACCAATTCACTATGGAAATTTTACTGAAAAAAAATCCAGTTGAACTCTATTTTAGATTTCGTGATTTGTGTACCTAAGTTTTACGTTCTCACGCACACTCACATTCCGATGATATAAAACATTATGATAACTATGGGATAGTGTAGTAACATTCACGCGTATCGTTTGGCCCCAGAATAGAGCTGATGAATATTCAGGGCATGCAGTATCAGGTCTGAAGAGCGCCTGAGAAACGCCCATTAAAATTATGACAGGCCATCTACATTCCTGAACAACAAAGCGACCTGCGATTAAAATAACACCTTCTTCGTAGAATGTATATCCATTTTACTTCACAAGGGTCCGTAACGTTTCCGCTGGGGTCTGATGATACCTTTTTTCCGAGCACCGTTGAAAAAACTTGGCGTCCCATTAACAATAAGATCAAAACTAGCCGCGGCACAATGGCCGGCGAGCGCCAGCCTCCGGCCGCTCCGGACGCTTCCAAGAACCGTGCCCTTTAAAAAAGATCAACTCATGTTGGGCGTGTGATAGCTGCACTTGGCGCGCTCGCATTCCGCCGACCGGCAGCCCTAGGGCGCCGCCGCGGCCCCGGCCCATCCGCCCCATCGCCCCGTCGCCCCGTCGCCCCGTTGCCCCGTCGTCCCGACACTTCATCCTCGCTCGCCCACGAATTATGTAACTACTAGTTTCTGGTCAGATCATCATCAGACAACCTTTTTAATCAATATCTATTATATCACAGCATCTAAAAGCACAATCTAGTTTAGAATAAAACAGTAAAGAAAACGTCTTTATTTAACTAAAATGCTTTGTTAGGAATGTTCACGCTATTAGAGAAGAACTGTCTAGAAATTCGACAGTTAGGTACATACTCGTTTTCAATATTTACTAAAACTTGACCAGACCTACATACTACGAAGATTAAGTCGAGTGTACATAAAGAAGTGCAATTGTGTTTGCCATTTAAAAATTTTAATAATCTTTGAAACTATATACTATGTAGGTAACTATAATGATAACTGTAGTTGCCGGACAATTATCCTGGTACTTGATTTGACAAGATAAATGGGACCAAAATGTGCAAATAAAGGCAACCCTCCGCACCATAACATAACGCGGTTAGCGTCATTGTTATGTTGTATGTAAAAAATGTCAACAATTATACAATAGTAATAGGGCGATTTGAGGAACCATTAGGAACATGCCGGAGCCGCTCCCACGCTCGATTGTCCTTCAGGGCAGTTACCGAAATCAATAGTTCTGATCCACATCGAGCGTGAAAAGTGCGTAAGAATGCAGGAGGTGAGGTCGTCTACAACATAATGCGTGTGCGCGTTCAATTAAACGAGTCCGTCGCAGCCCGCGCCCGTAATGATCGTCTACCGACACTTTGCGGCGAGTGGTTTATTTTTCTGACGATATCCCTTCATTTCTCAACAACGAAATGTTCTCCATCGAGAGACCTCCTGCAGTGAAAACGTTCAATGTAATAAATTACGTGCACTGTTCCTATGTTTATGTTAATAGATTAAAAGTATTTATTGGGGAATCTTACAATAGATTGAGGTGCATTGCATTTGTATTTGAAATTACTAGAATTTTAGAGAAATATGAACAAATTAGTAAACAAGCCAAATCAAACCCACCGAGAGAGGAGCGCGCGGGGCAGGTCGGTAGGTGCTTAAAAATTCCACCTGACAATGCAAACAGATGTCATGGCGGCCCGTTAAATTTATAACGCAAATATGTATACTTAGGTATAATGTGCAGCACTCGCCGGGAATGTGGTCGGGCGCGCTGTGTCGTCGCCAGATTGTGTTCCTATGTTTAACAAAGCGTATTATGATAATGAAAAAAAAAACCGGAATTCTAGGTACAATCGAAAATCAATTGATTCTTGACATACGTACGTGAGTTGTTATTGAAATTTGAAGGATTAATACTTCTCACCATGACGTAGAAAGTAAGTAGATAGTTACTTACCCATTTCACAGGTCAACAATGACTTTGATTAAGAAATGGAGTGATAAGTTTTAAGTACAGTAGTCAAAAATCTACTTGCTTTAAAACCATTTAAAACACATACATAATTTTGTTGCCTTGTGTTTTCACTGAGGTCATTTTTGCTGTTTTGCAAAAAAAAATGAAAGGAAGAAAACATTCATTGTCTCAACTTACAAACAAAACTCAATCTGTTCCAGACATAGATGGATTGTATTGTGAAAGAGACAAAAGGAAAAAGCTCAGCTAATGTTATCTCGAGAATGGATCCCGGGCACGCTGGTTTTCAGCTTATCCCTACTCTTGAGAGATTTAATTCGAGGGAATATTTTGGTTGTTGATGTCAGACAGTCCCGTTTCATTAGGAACATTGTATAAAATTAATAACAATATTGGCATGTAAGGACTATTCTACAAATGTAGTGTTTAGGCGCGCTTGTTGTTGAATGTACCAGTTCCTGCAGATGGTTGACACGCCAGCAGCCGATCCCGCGGCGTCAGCTCGGCTGTCACCCTCGTTGCATAATCCAACTGATCGCTTATCGCCGCGGAGGCCTGAACGATAAGTTCATGGGAAATGCAAGATCATGGGAACTAGTTTATATGTACAGTGTCTACGGAACTATGGTGGCATTGATGTTACAGGGTAGCCAGGAAATATGCCATTGGTAAATTTTATAATGCTGCCCTATATTCAAATTGTCTTTGGTTTAAATCAAACATTTTAAGAGTATACGGGTTTTTTTACAAATAAGGTGAATTTAGTTTTAATCTCACTCAATTAGTTATGAAAGGTCAGATAAAAAAAGGTATTCGGCACTTTAAGTGCTGAGAGGCGTGCCACAGTGTGCACTGTGTAGCTATACAAATATGCTAAAAAATAAAAATGACAGAAATGTACCGTTAGGCAAATTTTAATTCTGAACCTCTACATAACTGTAGAAATTCAGAGAAAATCTTCACCGATTTCTTGCATCTACTGCAATTATGGTAAAAACTGACTCAAATGAATTTCCCCGCCTTCCGTCAATAATAAACTGAGATCTGATCCCATAATAGCTTCAACACTTGTGTTATGGAAATCAGAATGAATAGTGGTACCCTAATAGGTACTTACTTAAATGCATGTTTAAACTCCCAAACAAAGAATAAAAACAAATGTTTGCCCAGCGTGGGGACCGAATCTGCGTCCCATAGCTTCGACCTGCTTCAGCTAGTGGTGCCAACTATTGTTCCACCGGGCTAGTCAAAGGTTTTTGGTAACATATAAAATACCTTAACTGTACGGCCCAGGTGTAGTATTGTCAAGTTCAGTATCTAAAACACCCCGAGTGGTATTGTAGTAGGCACGGTCGACAACACGTCGACGTAAACACTTTCAGTTCGACATTAGATCTTATGCGCACAACGTAAGGGCAGTGCTGTGTCCGGCGCGTGTAGTCTGACGAACTCCCACGCACTCGCTGCCAACTGGCCCATGGCGATTTAGTTTCGTGTAACAAAGCAATGTAACATAATAATCACATCATATTGTGCCCCATTCAGCCATCAGGGTACCCTCAATTTCGCATGACGAGCCAATTGCCGCGAATTCAAGGCACGTGACCACTATTTGAGGGCATAAATGTATCACCAGCAGTCATTATGTTTAGTTTATTTACGGCCACAATTAAGTCGTAAGTGAACGCCATGCGGGTCCCTCGGTTAGCTCATGTTGCAAAATTACACGCAACATATATTTAACAGAAACGATTGGCTATGAATAAACTTTATTGAGTGTGCGTTGATAAGAGTCGGAATGGCGGCGAGACAGATCATATCCGGCGGCCGATACGCTGATAAACCCAATATATGTACCGAAGCGTATATGTACTTTCAAACGTTATTAGTTTCGTTATCAGCGCCTAAATCGGTCATGAGAAAAAAGTTAGACACTTTCTAGTTTTGTCGTTATTTTTGTTTACATTGACGGTTGGAAAAAACGGCCGAAAGTCAATAGCGATTCGGGGAAGCGCCACCGAGGCAGATCCTTCCGTCTCGGTCTCGAATGCTGCGGAATGGTCGCCTACCGGGCGTGGTGACGTCGTCAGAGAATAGACGAGGGCCGGAGTACAATGAGCGAGTGACCGCGCGCGGCGCCAGCGAGTCGCCGGCACAATGCCGCGGCGGCCGCGCTGACGCCGCCTGTACCTGCAGCACAGCGGCAGGTACAGGCTCTCTTTACTGGACCACAGAGTACAGGAAGCGATATTATCTCTTCAAAATTGACAATAATCCAAGAATAACTTAGCCCCACGTAAAAGCATCAATGTTTAGAAAGCAAATTGTACCACAATACCTTTAGAATGCATTCTTAACGGTGATTAAAAGAACTTCCATTCAAACTTTATCACATTTTTTGCAGTAGAGGGGGTTTTTACTCGGTGCTTATTTGTTTGCGGGGCCCGTCCGAACGTTACAGAGTTCATAAGTGTAAGTTTACGAGTGAGCATTATCAACTTCCGTTCCGAGAAGCGCGGCGTTTTGTTTCGCACCATAAACTGTGGATTCTCCGAATTCCTACACAAATTGTGAATGAACGTAAAGTTCCGTCCTTTTGCATAAGACAATGTATCTGAGCGGCATGTGTCCGGGAGGCGGCGGCACATGTGCCTTACGCGCTCATTCATTGAGCTATTAATGGCTCCATTCAGCATTGTCTTGCACATGCACCGGAAGCGCCGCCCGCGCGCATGCGACACTCGCACGAATTAGCAGAACTCGGTGCGGTAACCTCTGCTCGTTATGTCAGCTCCGGCTGACTCACTGCGCCGACACCACCGCCGTGTCTATGTGCAGACTGCGCATTTTCAACACTTTGGAGCACACTCGACATTTGACTATTTACTGCCCAGGCAACAAATTTGCAAAAACCATTCTATCTAGGACGCTAGACGGTAATTTCTCTTTATTTAATAAGTAAAGCAACGGACACCACTGCGGCAACGATACTTATGAAACTGCTCAAAAACTGTAGTCATATTCCGGAGGCCGACATAATTATTAGGTTCAAAGAGGCTCATACTATGTCGATAAAATATCGTCCCGATAAATTACCACCACGGCGACCAGTCTCTTTGAGATTAACCAATTACGCGGGATTTGGTTTGTAGTGCCTGAACATTTGCGCAACAGACAAGTGTATTCTCTCCCTCTTCCTCCACTCTCATAATCCGATGGGATCCGAATATTTTAGGTGATCAGTCGGAAAAAAAAAACCAATTAAATATAAGTACGAACTCAACAATTCCCCCTTAAACAGAGTCACAACTATTAGGGACCTGGGTATCATTATGGATTCGAAATTAACTTTTCAGAAACACATTGATCACATACTAACCTCTGCTTTTCGGAGATTAGGCTTTGTTCTTAGAATCAGTAAGCCCTTCAAGCAAACACAAACCTTAAAAATGTTATACTTTGCTTTTGTTCGTTCAATCTTGGATTTTGGTAGCACAGTTTGGTGTCCTAATTATCAGATACATATTAATAGAATTGAAAGGGTACAGAAGAAGTTTATCAAATCCCTGCAATTCCGCAGCAATGTTTCTGAATCTTATAACCGCACACTTAACACACACAATATTTTATCACTTTCAAATAGACGTAAAAAGTTTGACGTTGTTTTTCTTTATAAAATCATTAATAATTTGGTTGATAGTTCAACCTTACTTAGCAAGATATCCTTTACCTCTCGTGCACGGCTTCCCCTGCGCTCCTCACGCACTTTACCCCTATTTGTACCACCCAAACTACGTAAAAACTACACAAGCAACGCCTTTATTTCTCGTTCCACCAACTCATACAATAAACAATTTAACGATCTTGATATGTTCCACCTATGTTTGAACCAGATAAAAAGTAGAATAGTGCAAAAGCTATGCGAGCCGACTGCGCATATGGTAAATGACCCTGCCTTATGTGTTAGAGGTTGTGGGTTCGGTTCCCGCCCTGAGCAGACATTCACGTGATGAGCGTTTTTGCCTGTTCTGGGTCTGGGTATCAAGTATTCATTATTAATTCCATAGTCGTTTCAATTTTCCGTTGCTCAAGGCCTTGGGTTGACGCTGTGTATAATTAATAAAATGTGTTTATTATTTACTGTAATAGATAAATAAATCATCAATATATGTACTTTATAAAAAGATGCTACATTACATTTTACCATACTCTTGTATCTCCACAAAACTCTTTTTCATTCATATTTTATCAGAATAAATAATGTTTGGCACTGTTAGGTCGTTTTGTGTATATCTTATATATTGTCTACTTGCTGTATTTAATTGTAACATGACTGTTTGTTGCCAAAATAAATGAAAAAAAAAATGTCCTTTCCAACAACACAAAAAGATATAGCCACCGCGGAAATCGAACCTACGACCGCGCAATCTCATTACCACATCAGCAGTATGTAGATATTTCAATTGTAACAGCACTAATCGGTTGGGTAATTATATTTAACATGTTACTCGTAATTCTTAAAATTGGTTGTTAAGAGCCCCTTGAGCGCGTTACGTTACTATCTAAATAAACGCTTGGAGAAACCAATTACACATTGTATTAATAACTATGTAGTTCAAACTAATATTAGAAATGGGTAATTTTCTCTTAAAATAGGTACGGTCGAGAGTGCGTCCAGGTAAAGACGTGCACGTTATGACCGCGACGTAAGGGCGGTGCAAAGTCCTAGCAGTGTAGTTTGACTTGCTTTTATCTGTACATCATCTGCCAGGATTATTTCCAATAGAAATACGTACGATTTTTTATTATCTTACGACAATTTAGTGTTGTTTGAAAGAAACATTTGTTACTAAAAATTTCCATTTATTTTAAGAAAACTGTTCACATATTTATATCAATAAATTAAAAATCATATTAATACAATATAGTTAAAGTACAAAATAACAAATTAAAATAACTGCATTAATCCTTGCCCGCATCACAAAAATATACCAACGTCGTGTATCGTGAGTAAATAAATAAAAACTAGTGTAATATTCATTAAATACCGTTGGCATTTTGAATACACACTTTTTAGCGTAGTCTACGCTTCAACCTTATTCAGAATATTTTTATTTGACCTAAAAGATGCCTATATGATGTTTCCCAATCATAATAACTATGTTTTTAATACTCCCAACGAACAGCTTAGCCGGAACCAGCCGCATAAACCTTAACACGACATACATGTGTACAAGTACGATTAATAATGAAACAAAACGTAATCTATTACGATTCATTCAATAAGGCTGCACTCTCTATCCAAACGCGCTGCTACGAACTTCGTAGCTAACTTTGTCGTAGCAACGTGCTACGGATTTATTTTATCCCGCGTCTTCATTTTTATACTGTGTTTCTTTTCTACAAAATGTTTGCGTTAAATTGAGTATTATGTTGGTACGCATAATTTCACTTTATTATTTATTTTATGCTCGTAAAAAAAATGAGTCACAAGATAGATAGATTTATAGATACCTACATGTACAATACATTAAAAAAAAGTAAAAAGTGTTAACCACTTATTTTAGAGATATTTTTAGTCAAGGTATCAAGCCTCGTGGTTTTGTCAAACATTAACCAATATCGATGTTCTAGAAAAGTATTTTAAGCCCGCATTGGACGGCTGCTGGTTTGGTTCGCTCCAATAATCTGTACAAACAGACCGGATTGGCCAGTTAAAGCGTCACGAATATTGATTGATCATTTGTAGCTTTGTAGGTATACAGTGTTTGAGAATATTTTCTTGGGAAATAAAAGACGAACTACAAACTAGATAAAGCTGATGTGAGGTTGGGCGGTTGGTACCAGAGCGGCGCAGGCATAAAGAGCGCGGCCGCAGCCACCCGCGCGCCGCTCTGTAATTGACTCGTCGGCACCTCGGCCGCCACCCCTTCCATAAATGTTTCCCGATCAAATTATTATGCGCTCTAAAAAATGCCACGAGCTCAGTTCTCGGAAAGCTCCTCCGAGGGCAGTTGACGGTTCTATTGAGCGGGCGCGCGAGCGGGACGGAGCGAGAGAGCGCCGCGCGCCAGACAGGGACCGCCGCTGAATGGAATGAGGTTCAGCACAGCCCAACTGTGAGAATTACAAGGAATGGATTCATTTGTTGATCTTACTTGTTCCGTTATTATGACGGCCGGCATGGTGGGTAAATCAATAAATAAATGCATAGGGAGAACAAAGACCGTAAGTGGTGCCCGGCAAAGCCGTTTTTGAAACAACATTTTTCCACAAAGAATGCCTACGACTTCCAGGTAGTTGACTTCGATCAAAGATCAATTGATTTGGCTGTGATAACACCCTACTTAATGGAACTCATCGACTTATCTTACTTGCTTGACTGGTCCGATGGTGTAGTGATTAGCGCTGCCGGTTTTTCAACCGGGGGTCGGGGGTTTAATTCTCGCTTAGGACAAATACTCATATTGTAAAAGGGTGTGTTTGTTCTGTGTCTGGCTATTAATATACATCATCTCTGAGTAGATGCATAGGTGGTACTCCTGATGTGTTCTGTGTCTGGCTATTAATATACATCATCTCTGAGTAGATGCATAGGTGGTACTCCTGATGTGTTCAGTGTCTGGCTATTAATATACATCATCTCTGAGTAGATGCATAGGTGGTACTCCTGATGTGTTCTGTCTTCAAAGCGCAAGTGCTTGAGCTGTTTACTTTGAGATCAGGTCGATGCATGTGGTGTTGTGCGATATACATTTATTTCAAAATTCGAATTCCCTTCGACAGGAATAGTCCACAGTTGTTCCCAATATAATTATGTTATTACTGTTTGGTGCCACGACTCACTCAATGGGCAGCCGTGTATTCCCACTGAGAACATTGCACTTGGCCACAAATAGCGAGAAGTATGAAGAGAGCAATTCTATTTGTGTAGTGTCTTGGGAGCCTAGTGCTAATTACAAGAGGGCGACATATTTGCGGCATTACGCGCGGCTCGCGGTCCGTTTCCATTCCACTCTGCGCGGAGCCCCTGCCTTGAACCCGCGACTCGCCCGCGACCTGCTAAACCGGTAACCATTACACGACGCCGTTTACTTACAATACATATTAATACAGAAAAAGCGAAAAATTCTTAAGACGCGTCACTCGTTGCTTTCCTTGCGGTAACACCGCGACACCGAGCCAAGCGTGTAAGGGCGACTCGTTCGGAATCAGAACACTTCTTTCTTTCTCCTAGCCGGCACTGCATCCGCCATGTGGGTCCTCGACGACTGTGATCCGGATTTGACGAGCCGCATTATTATATTGGAGCGATTGCCGTCTGACCGCCGCTACCCTTTAAAGGGGAACCAGATCTAATTGGATCATAGCCAGGACTAACAACTTAACGTGCCTTGCAAAGCTCGGCATCATCACTGGGTATTCGGGTGATCGGGTGATTCAACCAAACTGGGCAAAGCACACAAAGTGAATGTGTTCCTCGCGGTATTCGAACCCACAATCGATAAGTTTTTGTGTTTCTTAACGCTCTCCGTTCTTCGCAGGAACTGGAACACTCCGGGCAATAAAATACAATGCTAGTCAATCGTGTATAACTAGCTCTGCCGAATAAAGTACGTATATGGGAACCTCCCGATTAGTTTAGAAGTAAGGTTTTATATCCACACCACACAATTCGAAATAATTCGCTTGTTCATAGAAAAAAAATATTGAAATCTCAAATAGGCCACCAAAATTACCAGAAGTAATATTTTAGAGCTAAAACATAAATCCTACTAATGTTATTCTTTCACGCAAATACTACTAAATGGATTTGAATGAAATTAAGTACATAGACAGATTGGATTCTAGAATGATAGAGAATATACCGGAATAACGATAATAAAGTCGTGGGCAACGGAGGGCAAATAAAGCTAGCATTGGTATACTCGCGATATGGATCACGCACAGTGCGTGCCATATAATTCTCCAAACTTTAGTATTGTTCTAATGTTTATGTTAGATTCGTTTAGTAACTCAGGTGCACGATTGCATTATTGGTCAAACTTTCTTCCTTTAATAAGTGGCATAGTATCTGTAGTTGGTTCACGTGCGCGTGTGTCGTGTCGTGTGATAACGGCTCGCTGTACTAAGCGCGTGATCAATTAGCGGCGAGCAAGGGTCGCGGCGCCCGCGCAGCGTCGCTGACTCACCTCCTTCACCTACACCAGCAGATGGTGTTTTCGTGGCTGACCATCCGTCCGGACGCGCTTTAATCATGCCAATGATCCTTATAGCTTTGCAGCCATGCCTGATTGACCTTTGTTCCTTGAAATGAATCATATTTTGTAGACGAAGGACAGAGTGATTGTATTTAGTTCAAATTAGTCTAAGTACCTACACACAACAATAAGTTAGACACTGCCACTGTAACAAATACTATTGAGCTTCTTACCGGTATTTTCTCGGCAGATATTGGTCTCAAACCGATAGAAAAGTCACTTTGCATGGTATTCTATGACTTTTCTAAATGTTCTTGTAACCTACTTGTATGAGAACGTATTTAATTCAATTATTGTATAGAGCAAAGTGCCGGCCAATCATTGTCTCATTGCAGAGCTAGGCTTCGTCGTTAAACCAACAATGGTTTAACCAAAAATATAGGTCTTGTTCGCATAAAAGTTCTAGTTAATTCAATGTACCTTTCCGTTTCTAGTTTTTACAACATTTTAATATCACACGATTACATATTTCGGTATAAATTAATGTTGTGCTATGTTTCAATAACTTTTTTTATAGTAGCGCAGTATATTATTTTCTAACACAACTTGATGACGTTATCGTTAGGTCGGTAATTGACAACTGAAGACCAATCCGCGGCGTCGGTACTCGTTAATAGACGGTCCTAAAGGAGGAGGAGCAATCAATTCCCGAAGCAGGCGCAAAGAGCGGCGCCGACGCGCGCGCATTCCTGCGGCGGCTGCGCGCGCAGGAGACGGCTTTTGTTACTGTTCAACAGACTTCAGTACATGCTTATTTCTTGAAGAGAGCCCCAAACATGATTAATTTATTTAGAAGCTTAGATTGGCTTATTTAGAGATAAGTAAATTAATAAGTAACAGACTACATCACATTTCTTATTTACTTTTAGAACGCTACATACCTAATTACAAACGGTACATTTGACAAAATTAATTTTTATTTACTAGTTAAAAGAAAATTATTTTGAAGCGCATAATCACCGCTCAGGCGCCCAGTGTGTCCGCCGGCGAGGGTGTAAATCAGGCGAACTCATTCCTCTCCACAGTCTATTTCCATACAATACGAACCTCGTTTTTTTCAGTGAAATTTAACCGCTGTTTATGTAGAGACAATGTATCTATTGCGTTAAAATTTTGGGAATTCCTTTTTTTCCCTGGTTGGGTCGTGAGAATGGATTGCGTGCAGTCGACACATCTCATTAGGTAAACAGTATTAGGGTTTGTTTGTGAACCGACACTAATACACGCCTAATTACCAATAACAAACCGTGTGACCGAATACACCTTTCCAGACTTCGTTAACTCTATGAGACAGTAACAGTAGACAGTAGAAGAGAGAAACTGTGAATGAGGTAATGAAACAAAGTAACCATAACCATATTCGAACCAAGGGTGAGCAGGTACCTATTAGCCTTCACAGTGCTATTTGATGCAGGATAGTTTTTAAACCCAAATAAAAAGTTTAAAAAGTGTTTTTACTCTTATCGAAGAATGTAACGAGCGACCCGCCACATAGCGCCTAACTGCTCTGCTAGTCCATCTTCACATATCCAATATCATTCGGTAAAGTGCATTATGACCTAGCAGCGTCTGACGGGGCCTGTCCTGAGGGCTGTAATAAACAGCTTTTCGCACATGAAGTGTCCTCAGGACCTTTGAGTGCTGCGCCGTGCCCGTTGTAGTAAGACGACCTCGATGGCGCAGTGGTTAAGGTTGGCGCCCAAAACTCGACCTTTCCCGGGACCTCTTCCAGGTTCGATTCCCGGTCAGATCAGAACTTTTCTAATCTGTCTGTATTTGCTGGACTGACGCCCCTGGTCAGTATTTATTGTCTGGTAAGTGCACTACAAGCTCCAACCTAAATGTCTAGTCGATTGGTGTGATTATTTTTAGAAGTGTGCCTATGGCGCCATCATTCAGACTATGACAGAAGCCGTCTTCGGTAGAGCCAAGGAGTCCCATCATACCCAACGCTAAAGGACCTTCGAGTCCTGTATCGAGCAAGGGCGGCAAGGAGGCGGCTCCGTGCGCATCTCCGCGGATGGCCCGCGAGCCCGGAGCGCAGGAATGTGGGCACCGGAAAGTGCGACCGACTAGATATTTAATTTTGTTGTCAGTTCCCAGGGATGGTATCTAATCAGTGAGATGTGATGTGAGTACTGCGATTGCGGCTGGATGGGATGCCTGGTCTCACGCGTTTTACAACTAAATTAAATATTTATTAAAATGGAATAACTGCTTCCGTCAGATAAGCGTTCACACGGGGTGGGGTCCTTCCCTCCTCCGCATCCTTGCTCGCGCCACTGATATACCCTCTAATGTTTAAGAGTTTCACGTACCGATTGAACTATTTAGTTCTTGGAATATAATTTGAAATAAATAAAAAATCATCCGGGACAAACTAAGCAGAGCTTGCATCACTCCGACGGCCGCAACTGACGCAAACACATTAATAGTTTTAATAAATTGGATTGGTTGTGTCAGCGGGTATGCGCAGTGTCAACAGGCGCTCGCCACACGCGCGTGTTTGTGCCGCGCATGTGGCTCCTAGGCGGACCCCCCAAACCACATCCCCGACAAATATTTGCCTCCGATTCAAAACACTTATATCTTTACAAATCAATACACCACCTTACAATTTACTTTCCATAAACGACACTATTAATTTTCACCTCAGTATTTACGGAGGACGCTCCTTTGCACCGACCGGTAGATAGTTATTGATATCCTCGTTCTAAAATGTGTTCGTTCTAAAACCCCCCAGAAGTGCACCCCGGCGTCCATTTATAACAATCAGCGATGAGACTGTAACATTCCTCTGCCGCGGCGATTTGCATCATCCTTATTACCTTACCTGTCAAACCCTTCCAAATAAATTAGTCTCTTCTAATGCTAAGCAGCATCGGTAACAAAAATAAACCAAGTAACGGCGCAATCCATTAATTGACTGGACCCGCTGCTGAGCGAAAAAAATCTCTATCAGATAAAGCGGGTAAGTGTTTACGGTTTCTCACGAGGCTCGGCCAACCCTCAATGGCGCCTCGCTGATTGATAGTTGCTCGCCCGACCTTCGCACCTTCGCGCCACCGCTCGATAATGCGTCTTATCACTACTCCACAAAGCATAAAATGCACTCAACCTCCCTCATTCCGGTTGTTCCAAATAAGATTAGATAGGTCGAAAGGACTTTGAAACTTGCGGCGTCAACTTGATGTGTCATTGTTGAATGCATTTGACACGGATAGCGCGCCCATTCAAGGAATTCTGCACCCTCATAGCGTGTACCTGTGCGCGGCCACCACCAAAGGAGGCGACAAAAAATGTTATGTTAATTTCTAATATCGGAGCATTATTCATAGTAGCCATAATGGCTTTGTTATCATTATTCGGTTACTCGCGTTGTTCGCGCGGCGAGCCGGCTCTTTTACGATGTTAATTGCCATTCAAAATAGTGCGTTTTCATGCTTGTCATTACATATCTGACAATCAGGAAAAACATATCTACAACTGAACAGTGGTCAACAAAGTTTTGTTACTGCTTATTGTTATTTTTACAATCCCCAAAATAATTGTACATTTTTCGTCTCAAGTTAGTTAGTTGGTTAGTTTTTATATTAAATAAGGTACTTGATTTTATATTTAATAAACATGTTTATCTTACATATTTATGAGTTTATATATGTTTATCATGTTATACTATGAATATAATTCTAAAATAAAAACTGTATTTATGTTGCACGGCCGTACCTACCATTTCTCGCCATCTACTATTTCCTCTACCTTAAGGTTGTCTGGAAGAGATCGCTTCCTAGCGAAAAGACCGCCTTAATTATACTATAATCAATCTGTAAAACCTATTTCTGTAAAGTTTTTTTGCAATAAAGTATATCAATCTATCTATCTAAAAATATTTTCAAGTAGATAATTTGATGGACTACAAATAACGTGATAAATATAATATTCACCTGATAGATTGGTTTCAGATCCCATCTAGGCACGACGGTGATGCTCCAAAATAATCGATAAACCGAATTGTACCTACCACTCGAAAGGTGCGATTAAAGATAACATGTAACTCTATATGCGCTTTGAAATACATTTCTCTTGAAATTTGCGATAAGTTTTATCTATGCAGGGTGCAACTCATGAATTTGAGTGCAAATATATCAACTACTTCCTATGGTATTAGTTGCAGGGCTTGGTCGATTAGAGATAATTACAAAAACTTCTTACAAAACACGTAAGTATGTGTGTAACAACGGCGTCGCTCTTATCTTTATTTTTTTCATAAAATGAGTTTTACCGCCACCTTCTTCTAATCATGCCACTTTATTAAGTTTTGTTATATTAACTAAATAAACTGTAATCAATTAATGGTATAAAAAAATGGTATATTAATAGATTATTAATATTAACAGATTCATACTATATAAAAAGTTCGGTTTTGTTACTGGTCAAATTTATAACACGTTTATAAAGTCGATGTCCCCATGAAGAAAAGTCGAGTCAGATTGTGAGATTGGCACCGTTACACGTAATGGTAACACAATAAGATAAACATTTGCAGTTTGATATTACTTCTTATTACCTCGACCTAAAGACGGTGCAAAGTCCAAAGTTAGGAGTCTGACGTTCTTTTGGTTGTACCTACTATCAACGTTACAATTTAGTTAATATTCCCAGGAGCGCAGTGATCGCGAGGCAGTACCCTAAGCGGTGTCGGGTGGCGGCGCCTCCCGCAATTATATTATTCCACCATAACACATAATATTGCGCACGCAATTTTAAAAATAACTTCGTCCGGCCGACCTCAATCGGCCCTGATTTATAGCGACGGGCCGATGCGCGGGCGCAGGCACCGCCCGCCGCATTATCTACCGGTGACCATAAGTGCCCTCGTATCTCTCCTTAAAGACGGCATTGGTAATGCGATACATTCCTTATAAAATGGTTGAGGTAGCGACTACCAACACTACCAATGTTACCTAAAAAACAAGTGCATAAGCTGTGAGAACTGTGTATGTAATCTGTTTGCCTACAAAGCAAACAGGAATTGTAAGAGTATTTCTAAATAGCTGCAACCACCTTCGGTATTTGTTTACATGTTATCCCTTAAGCTCGGGTATTTTACGCTAATATCACATAGAATGTGTAAGGAACGTATGTTCTTTACTAAAAGTGGAAGTACTTCCGCCGAGCTAGGTGTTATCTGCTCGGGGACCAAGGCCCAACTACCAATCTTGGTGTGTTGTATATATACTTAGTGGCGACGAAAACTCTGATATCGCGATGTAGGATATCGATGTCATGCATTACGTATGGAGCGTTGTTTACTACGCCAATTCTGCTGACGCTGTATTTGTGTCGACTTGTAGGTCATGTCGTAGGTCGGCACAGTACTCCCCCCCTTTGGAGTCCAAGCACGTGCCCGATGCGTGTAGTTGCAGGGAGGCAGCTGCTGCTACGCCGGTGTGAACCAATGACTCGGTCGTAGGGCTGCGATGGCCTGCTTCATTACACGGGCCCGGAACCAGGTGGCTTTGTCAGCTGCGGTGGTCCGGTGCTCTTGTCGTGGCTAAGCTGGCTGTTGCGGGTATGGAGACATGGCCTGATGCGAAGGCTCCGTTCTTCAAAGACTGCTGGTGTTCAGCTCAGTCGGGGTCACCAATGTAAGGAACGTATGTTCTTTACTAAAAGTGGAAGTACTTCCGCCGAGCTAGGTGTTATCTGCTCGGGGACCAAGGCCCAACTACCAATCTTGGTGTGTTGTATATATACTTAGTGGCGACGAAAACTCTGATATCGCGATGTAGGATATCGATGTCATGCATTACGTATGGAGCGTTGTTTACTACGCCAATTCTGCTGACGCTGTATTTGTGTCGACTTGTAGGTCATGTCGTAGGTCGGCACAAATGTATGGACTTTAATTGTTTGAGCCTTAATTGAATTATTCTGTTTATCACAGGCGACGACATTCACTTATGAAATCTTTTGATAAAAGACTAAAAAAACTACAAGCTTCTCATGTCTTCTATTTATAATTCACAGGATCGATTAAAATCTCATGTGATGGTATGTTTACACACTTTGATTGTTTAATTAAATAATTCATCAATCGCTCGGCCGTGGCACCGGCTGTGATCAAGGCTCTATCAATTTCATAATCCTCGCTCGATGTCTTTATGTCGTCGATCTACTCACTGTAGATCTTTGTGCCGGATTTGAAATATTCAATAATGGTATGAAAAGAAATAAGAAATTTATTCAAGGAAGGTTCTTAGATATCTAACCTTATTGGCGTAGGAGCTGAAATAGGCATCTAAAGTTCGTATTCCTGGCTGCTGGACCAACGGTCGTGGGTTTGATCCCAGCCCAGGATAAACATACGTTTGTTCTGTGTGGTGTTTATGAATGTAAAGTGTGTATTGCGGTACTATCATTCATTTCAATTTTCACAACACAAAGGCTGAAGCCACTTACTTTGGGATCAAGTCAACATGTGTTGCTGTCTGATTTTTATTTTGGGCTAACATCACATCAAAGCGCGCGGTTAAATCTTTTTTAAATACGGATCAATCAATGTCCGCAACAACAAACTAATCAAGCCATTTATGTCCCACTGCTGGTCAGAGGCCCTCATCGACTATGAGACAACGGCAGACAACGGGCCCCACTCTAGCGTGCGGGCCGCGCGATGAGCTTATTCGGATTTTGATTAATGATCGGCTACGTCATTCATTAATCAAACTTTTATTTTCACGGAAAGACGAAAATAAAATAAAGTGCTCAATTTCCAATGTAACAGAAATCTCGTAAAACGAATAGATTGGGACAATTGGTTTCAGTTTTTGATAGCTTAGCGGAACGGTGGTCCGAGGTGCGGAGGGCGTCTCGTTCAGTCGCAGGCTCGAGCGTTTATGAATCAGATGCATGAATGAGTCCGCGGCCACGTGTCGCCGTTCTCACGCCGCGTCCCGACGCTTTTTACGCGCGCGCGGGACATGTGCGACCCCCGCGAAGCGCCATGTGCTCCGCTAATTACTTCATCGTGGATCACCGACACCACCTCTTCTGCCTCCTCCACTCGCGAAGTTCCTCGGTAAACTCCGGCGAAGTCCGAAGTGTGACTCTACACACTCGTTCAACTCCACAACAACAAACTCGGGCCCTTTGACTCTGCCGCAATAACCGACAACAAATGGAAGTCGCCCGAGGCAAGCCGAAGTGCCTCTCTACATTATCGTATTCGTCTAACTTCGTCCAATTTCGCGAGTGGTGTGGAGGGGGCGGCACACGGACACGCTGCGCACGGCCGCATGCGCCCGCGCCGTCCACGGGCCGCCAGGCTCGCTCGCTTGCGCTAGATACGCACGCATGTTAGAAGTCAGTGCCATATTCGACCGCACATAATTGAGATGATAACACCATTCACAAATATTTTAAAAATATTGATGCCGTAAAAGAGGACTTTGTTACATCGGCAACATAGATTTTTTGCAAATTATCACTAAAATGTTACTTTAAACCGATCCAAACCTATTTATCAGTCAGATGTTGATAAGTAAAATTGTAATGCAGAAATAAGCGATTCCTTAAACATATTCTATCAAAAACAAACAGTCTACAAATACATATGTATTACAAAGCTTATGAAAAAATATTAAAAAAATGTATAATCAAAGCTAAAAAACTCAGTAATATAAAAAAATATAATTCGTCTAATAATAAAAACTATGTGGCATATAATAAAATCTGAAACATGTAATAACAAAAGGTTAACAAAACAAAATATTAAGTTAAAAATTGATAAATTGTATGTATCGGACCCAACAGAAGTAGCTAACTCCTTCAATACATTTTTCTCGTCAATATGTACCAAAGACTCAAAGGGAATAAGCAACAAACCTCCCTGTATAAATGATAATCGTAATCAGATAAAAAATTCAATATTCTTGGAACCTATAGAAATAAAAGAAGTATATAATATCATTAATAGCTTAAAAAACAAAATTAGCCATGGCATTGACGAAATGCCCCCTTTATTAGTTAAAAGGTGTAAAGAATTATTAGCAAAACCTTACACCTTTTTGATTAACCAATCATTTACAGAAGGAACATTTCCAGATAAACTCAAAATATCTGTGTTGAAACCTATCCCTAAAAAAGGCGACAAGGCAGATCCTAATACTTACCGACCCATCGCTTTATTACCGACATCCGCTAAAATAATTGAACAAGCAATGTTCAAAAGGTTATACTCATATTTAGAGCACTTTAAAATTTTAAATGAAAACCAAAACGGATTTAGGCAAAACAAGTCAACATCCTTGGCTTTATACAAATACGTTCAAAGTATTCTTGACGCCATAAATAACAAAGAATATGCAATAAGATTACTTTTGGATTTAAGTAAAGCGTATGATAGGGTTCGATACGATATACTGTTGGAGAAACTTTACAGTTCAGGTATAAGAGGTACAACCCATGAATGGTTTAAATCGTACTTATCCAACCGTACACAATGTGTAGAAGTAGAGCACGTTGATTCACAAGCTCGGACTATACAAAACTATAGATCTAAACTCACTCAAATTAAAAACTCTATACCACAAGGCAGCGTGTTAGGGTGTATCCTATTTTTAATCTATATTAACGACCTACCCAAAATTCTAAATCACCACTGCACACTCTTTGCCGATGACATCTCTCTTAATATTCCATGCAAAAATATAAATGATGTAATAAACAACCTTAACTTGACTCTCGATAAAATAACTGAATGGTTAGATCAGCATAACTTACTTTTAAATTTCATCCCTATCAAAAAATACCTCTTAACATAAAATTTCAATATAAAGATAAGAAAATAGTCAGTGAAACTTCTACGACTTTACTTGGAATTAAAATCGATAATAACCTTAAATGGAATAACCATATACAAAGCCTTATAAAAAAACTATCATCCCTCTGTTACGCTCTCTTCCACCTAAAGCGTGTAAGCGACACAAGTACTGCTCTTACAGCCTATTACGCGTATGTTCACTCCTGCTTAACATATGGAATACTCATATGGGGCAATAGTGCACATGTAGACGACTTATTTATTCTCCAAAAGAAATGTTTAAGAATTATTTATAATATTGACCCTCTAATATCTTGCAAAACATACTTTGTACAATATAAAATTCTTACCCTAACATGTTTATACATACTAGAATCTTGTAAGTTTACTAAAAAACATTATAATCTATTTACACCACATACAATTGTAAAGCGCAATAACCGATATAAAAATAAACTAAAATTCCCCCCTGGCAATGCCCTACAACTAGTAAGATTTGGTCCGCATTGGATGTCAATCAAAATATTTAATAACATTCCCGACAGTAACTATTTTGTCACTATTTTGTAACATATAATTAAATTCTAAACTATCACTTTTATTTCAACTATAAAACTATATCTATACTTATTTCTTCTAGATATGTATTGTATATATATATTTTTTTCTCTCTTTATATCAGCTACCAGGTCAGGTTATCTTGCGACATAGGCCTCCTCAAGTTCCCTCCATTTTTGCCGATCCAGCGTTGTTCGCCTCCAGCCCTTGGGGAGATCGTCTTCCCACCTTTTCATCTGCCTTCCTCTACGCCTTTTTCCATCCCTTGGGTACCATTCAGTAACTTTTTTGGACCACTTTCCTGTTGTTGTTCTCATCATATGCCCTGTCCATTTCCATTTCAGGATACGCGTTTTTACTTTTACATCTGCTACTTTAGTAATTTTTCTTATTATTGTTGCTTTCCTTTTGTCTATCAGTCTTAGACCCATCATACTCCTTTCCATTCCTCTTTGACATACGCTTAGTTTGTGTTCGATCTTCTGAGTTAGCGGCCAGGTCTGGCAGCCATATGTAAGGCATGGCAGTATGCAAATTCAATATTCTTTTATTCATGTAAATTACACCAGTAATATTTATGAAACGTCTATATAATGCAAATGACGCTACCTCCGGTTCGGAACCTATAACTTACAGAGAAGATCCCGGCAAGAAACTCTGTCGTTCATATTACAAATATAGCTGAACTTATAACTAGTTTTGCACTAAGACATACAGTGTAGTAATTAGATAAAATAATGTAGTAAATTGTAAAAAATAATTCATTGATTCAAAGTAATAAGAAAAATTAAAAAATATATATATTTAAATTAAACAAACTGTAGGTCCTAATGCACATTCGTGCTTAATAAGAATTTTGCCAACTTGCGAGTTGACAAATACGTAAAGAAATAGGTACCTCTTGCTGAGTTTGTATAAATAGAAATACAATTAGTAAATATAATTAGTGAAATTTTTCATGTGAGGGCGAACAGACTAGTTAGTGGTCCACACTTCTTTGTCATTAATATAGTCTTCTACTCTGTAGTACCCTTTTTTCAAAAGACAACCTTTAACAATTAGCTTAAATTTATTCAATGGTAAATCAACAATAACTTGAGGTAATTTATTAAAAAAAGTTATACTTAAACCAACAAATGAATTACCAATCTTATGAAGTCTACGTTTAGGGACAGCAAGCTTGTGTTTATTTCTAGTGTTGATGCTATGAGTGTCAGATTTTTTAGGAAAAGTATGCAAGTTTTTGTATACATACATTAGACAGTCAAAAATGTATTGAGACGCGACTGTTAGGATGTTGATTTCCTTGAATAATTCTCGCAGCGAGTCACGTGGTGTTAGCTTGTAAATGGCTCGGATGGCCCTCTTTTGTAACACGAAAATAGTCTGTAGGTCGGCCGCAGATCCCCATAAGAGCAGACCATACGACATGACGCTGTGAAAATAGCTAAAATAAACCAATCTTGCCGTCTCCACATCAGTCAGTTGCCTTATCTTCCTAACAGCATATGCCGCCGAACTCAGTCTTCCAGCCAGAGAAGTTATGTGAGGAGACCATTGTAATTTAGAATCTAAGTTTATGCCAAGAAATATAGTAGAGTTAATGAGTTCAATTTGTTCCTCATTAATTTTTATTATAGTGTTGACCTGCTTTACATTCGGCATTGAAAACTTTACGCATTTTGTTTTATTGGCATTAAGTAAAAGGTTGTTAGTTTTAAACCAATTGAGTACCTGGCTGAGAGCTAAATTAATGTCATCAACATTTTCATTTTGTCTATTAATTTTGAACATTAGAGAAGTATCATCGGCAAATAATACTATCTCACATAAATCATTGGTAAAGAATGGCAGGTCATTAATATATATTAAAAATAGCAAAGGTCCCAATATTGAGCCCTGGGGCACTCCCATTAATAATGGAGTACCGGACGAATTAACTCCATTCACACTGACTTTTTGAGTTCGGTCAGACAGATATGACTTAATTAGATCAAGTGAATTGTTAGATACACCATAATGCCGCAATTTCAAAATCAAGGTTTGGTGATTTACGCAATCAAACGCTTTTGATAAATCGCAAAAAACACCCACGATATCTTGCTTATTATCCCATGCATCAAACACATGCTTGATGAGTGCTACTCCTGCATCTGTTGTAGATTTCCCTTTAGTAAAACCATATTGGTTTTTATGTAATAGCTTATTTACAGTGAAATGGCTTAGTATCTGATCAGAAATTATTTTTTCAAAAATTTTACTAAATGTAGGTAAAATTGAAATGGGTCTGAAATTTGACGGGTCATTTTTTTCTCCGCTTTTAAATAAAGGTATGACTTTACTAAGTTTCATTAAATTTGGAAAACAACCTTCATCAATACATTTATTAAATATAATTGCCAAGTGAGGAGCTATAATATGTATTATATTTTTTAATACATCTACAGAGAGACCCCATAAATCTTCAGTTCTTTTAATATTAAGTTCCTTGAAGGCATTCAAAACTGTCTTAAAGTTAATGTACTCAAATATAAAGGGAGTTTTGCATTCATCGACATGCGATTTGAGCAGGGAATTAGCTTGATCTGGGTTAGATAATAATCCATTAGTTAATCGATTTATTATTTTTATAGTACTATACGCCGTACTAGCGAACTTTAAATATTAGAAACAGAAAAATTTTATCTCCCCTTGCGGTGCGGGAATTGAACCCACGACCTTCACGTATCGCGCGTGCTGCTCTTACCAACTGAGCTAACCGCAAGTTATTGTAGGCGATGAAATTTTTCTGCTGTATCAACCGTTAGCCTTTCGGTAAGTGCCCTCTGCCGAATATGTTTATATCTACATACTTAACGGCCCGTGGTACATTCGTTGCAGAAATGTTTGAAAACCACAGAATCGAAGACACCTGGCATCTTAATCGATTTTATTATTTTTATAGTACTATACGCCGTACTAGCGAACTTTAAATATTAGAAACAGAAAAATTTTATCTCCCCTTGCGGTGCGGGAATTGAACCCACGACCTTCACGTATCGCGCGTGCTGCTCTTACCAACTGAGCTAACCGCAAGTTATTGTAGGCGATGAAATTTTTCTGCTGTATCAACCGTTAGCCTTTCGGTAAGTGCCCTCTGCCGAATATGTTTATATCTACATACTTAACGGCCCGTGGTACATTCGTTGCAGAAATGTTTGAAAACCACAGAATCGAAGACACCTGGCATCTTAATCGATTTTATTATTTTTATAGTACTATACGCCGTACTAGCGAACTTTAAATATTAGAAACAGAAACATTTTATCTCCCCTTGCGGTGCGGGAATTGAACCCACGACCTTCACGTATCGCGCGTGCTGCTCTTACCAACTGAGCTAACCGCAAGTTATTGTAGGCGATGAAATTTTTCTGCTGTATCAACCGTTAGCCTTTCGGTAAGTGCCCTCTGCCGAATATGTTTATATCTACATACTTAACGGCCCGTGGTACATTCGTTGCAGAAATGTTTGAAAACCACAGAATCGAAGACACCTGGCATCTTAATCGATTTTATTATTTTTATAGTACTATACGCCGTACTAGCGAACTTTAAATATTAGAAACAGAAACATTTTATCTCCCCTTGCGGTGCGGGAATTGAACCCACGACCTTCACGTATCGCGCGTGCTGCTCTTACCAACTGAGCTAACCGCAAGTTATTGTAGGCGATGAAATTTTTCTGCTGTATCAACCGTTAGCCTTTCGGTAAGTGCCCTCTGCCGAATATGTTTATATCTACATACTTAACGGCCCGTGGTACATTCGTTGCAGAAATGTTTGAAAACCACAGAATCGAAGACACCTGGCATCTTAATCGATTTTATTATTTTTATAGTACTATACGCCGTACTAGCGAACTTTAAATATTAGAAACAGAAAAATTTTATCTCCCCTTGCGGTGCGGGAATTGAACCCACGACCTTCACGTATCGCGCGTGCTGCTCTTACCAACTGAGCTAACCGCAAGTTATTGTAGGCGATGAAATTTTTCTGCTGTATCAACCGTTAGCATTTCTGCAACGAATGTACCACGGGCCGTTAAGTATGTAGATATAAACATATTCGGCAGAGGGCACTTACCGAAAGGCTAACGGTTGATACAGCAGAAAAATTTCATCGCCTACAATAACTTGCGGTTAGCTCAGTTGGTAAGAGCAGCACGCGCGATACGTGAAGGTCGTGGGTTCAATTCCCGCACCGCAAGGGGAGATAAAATTTTTCTGTTTCTAATATTTAAAGTTCGCTAGTACGGCGTATAGTACTATAAAAATAATAAAATCGATTAAGATGCCAGGTGTCTTCGATTCTGTGGTTTTCAAACATTTCTGCAACGAATGTACCACGGGCCGTTAAGTATGTAGATATAAACATATTCGGCAGAGGGCACTTACCGAAAGGCTAACGGTTGATACAGCAGAAAAATTTCATCGCCTACAATAACTTGCGGTTAGCTCAGTTGGTAAGAGCAGCACGCGCGATACGTGAAGGTCGTGGGTTCAATTCCCGCACCGCAAGGGGAGATACAATTTTTCTGTTTCTAATATTTAAAGTTCGCTAGTACGGCGTATAGTACTATAAAAATAATAAAATCGATTAAGATGCCAGGTGTCTTCGATTCTGTGGTTTTCAAACATTTCTGCAACGAATGTACCACGGGCCGTTAAGTATGTAGATATAAACATATTCGGCAGAGGGCACTTACCGAAAGGCTAACGGTTGATACAGCAGAAAAATTTCATCGCCTACAATAACTTGCGGTTAGCTCAGTTGGTAAGAGCAGCACGCGCGATACGTGAAGGTCGTGGGTTCAATTCCCGCACCGCAAGGGGAGATAAAATGTTTCTGTTTCTAATATTTAAAGTTCGCTAGTACGGCGTATAGTACTATAAAAATAATAAAATCGATTAAGATGCCAGGTGTCTTCGATTCTGTGGTTTTCAAACATTTCTGCAACGAATGTACCACGGGCCGTTAAGTATGTAGATATAAACATATTCGGCAGAGGGCACTTACCGAAAGGCTAACGGTTGATACAGCAGAAAAATTTCATCGCCTACAATAACTTGCGGTTAGCTCAGTTGGTAAGAGCAGCACGCGCGATACGTGAAGGTCGTGGGTTCAATTCCCGCACCGCAAGGGGAGATAAAATTTTTCTGTTTCTAATATTTAAAATCCATTAGTTATTGTGACCGGGATATTTGTAAAGTAGGTCTGAAAAGCGTTGGCAATTTCCCCATCTTTCTCGATAATAGTGTTATCAATTTTGAGGGAGAGCTTGTTTGTTTGTGTTTTGTTTTTACAAGTCTCTTTATTGATAATTTGCCATGTGACTTTGTTTTTATTAGTTGCTTTAACTATTTTTTCTTTAAGAAAGTTAGATTTAGCAACCGCGCAAATCTTTTTAAATATTTTCGAATAATTTCTGACATATTCCACTATTGAGGGATCGTTCGAATTAGCTTTTATATCATATAATTCAAATAATCTACGTCTACTTTTATATATACCTGACGTAGCCCAGTCACTAAATTTTATTTTTGAATTGTCTACTTTTATTATTTTTTTAGTAAATGCAAGTGTTAAAAACTTTTCTCTTTTCTGAAATGGGTATTGTTTTGTTTTTCATTACTTCCTTTAGGGACCAGTATCTTTGCCATGTATTGTTCACGCGTCTTTCTACTTCTTTGGTTGATAAGTTTTTAACAGATATAATTTGGCCCAGGTATACGTATTTTGTTACGTATTCGATTTCGTCGTCGGCCACATAAATTTTAACTTCGGGCCTATTTGTCATCAACTTTGTTTTTGCCGTATTCATCGATAGCCCTGCCTTTATACTTTCTAATGCCAGCTGTTGCAGCATTATTTGTAAGGTGTTAGGGTCTTCTGCAAATAAAATGAGATCGTCTGCGAATCTTAGATGGTGTAATTTTTCACCGTTTATATTTATGCCGAAGGTATTCCAGTCTAGTTGCCTAAAGATGTTTTCCAAAACTGCATTAAATATCTTTGGTGACAGTGGGTCTCCCTGTCTTACTCCTTTCTGTATTTTGAATTGATCACCGATCTTTTCTAGTTGCACCTTCGCTGTGCTGTTGACATATATTTGTTTGATAATCCTTATATATTTACTTGCTACTCCTTGGTCTTTTAGAGAATCCCAAATGTAATTGTGCTTCAAAGAGTCGAATGCTTTATTGTAATCTACGAAGGATAAGTAGTATGGACGGTCATACTCATTGCATTTTTCAATAATTTGTTTGACAGTATGTATGTGGTCGAGTGTTGAAAAATCTGAGCGGAATCCTGCCTGTTCTTGTGGTTGATTACTGTCAAGAGTTTTAGTCAGTCTGTGGAGTATAATTTTGCTAAATACTTTATACAAATTTGACATCAAACTAATGGGCCTATAGTTATTTATATCGTTTTTATCTCCCTTTTTATGCAGAAGTATTATTGTTGACGATGTCCATTGGGCTGGAATCTGTTCTGTGATTAAAATTTCGTTACATATATGTGTAAAGGGTTGTATTATCTCTTCCATTATAATTTCGAGTAGCTCATTGGTTATTCTATCATCTCCAGGTGATTTCCCTACTTTCTGAGTTTGGATAGCTCTTCTTACTTCATTTTGCATAACAGAGGGGGTTGGTTCTGGGTTTGGGTCTTCGTCTGTTGTTATTCTACTTGCACACTTAGTGATAGATACATAGTTAGTTATAATTATAGTTAAATAGATTAATTCATTTGTGAATCTCTATTGCAGTGCCCCAACGGGGTGTCATGTGTCCAATGTACTTCCTAAATTGTAACACCTTATGTACCATGTGACTAGCAAATAAATAAATAAAATAAATAAATAAATAAATAATATCGATAGCTAGTCAACATCCCTATTATGACGGGCAGCGTGCATATCCTGCACTGTTCATAGAACCATAACCACAGCTGTATCTGAATCCGCTGACTGATTGCTATTCATGTGACCTAGGTACATAATGCTGACGCAGATTAAACAGAGTACGTACTGTTTCTACGGTGGGCACGCACAGCCTACGCCTTAGCTACGTTTATCTCTATTCCGAATCGTTTTACTGCCACGATGTGCAGACTTCACATTCAAAACGAATACGAGACGGTCTTACGCAAATAAGAAGGTCGTGCGCATCATGCAAAGTGTACACGCACGTCTGCGGACCACTCGACTTCCTAGTACTCGCCCTGTGTCTGGAAGTATGTGTAATACCATTGACTATAATCTGGAACGAGTATTTTTGTAAAAGAACAATGGAGTGACCTCCTGCCACTCCCCCGAATACAAACCCAGTAGGAAGGCTGTATCAGGTGCAAATTTAGAGATCTCTGTTTTATACTATAGTAGTAAGTTACTTTTGACTCCGGTGATGAACAAAATAGATCAGTTTGGGCCCAAAAAACATTACCTGATTACAATAATCGTAAAAAAAAATAATTAATTACGTAATTTTTCGTTTTGTAACGTTCTACGGTACTTAAATCCCGAGTGCTCTGAAGATAATGCGCCTGTGTTAAGCTATTCATTTGGAGCCAGCGTGATTAATAATATTCCGCATGATCAAAACCCGAGTTTTAACAATCACTCTATTTAAATGAGGCCTTTGAGGGCATGAATAGGCTGTTAAGTTATACCTAATCCGAAATTAATGGCCCTCGCAGAGACAAATCGCGTTGCAGACGAGCGAGACGGCCTTAGCAGGGAACTAGGCGGAGCGAGCGAGACGGTGCCGTGCCAGACGGAAATAAAAACGTTCACAATAGAAGTACTTAAGACAGATTCTATGAGCGCGTGCAAATTGGCCAAGTCAACACTCGCACACTTGGACAAAGTTAATGGAAGAATGGAAGGCAGTTTTCTTTTTGTCGGCCATTAGTATAACAAACGCGCTTCACGACTTGGCCGCGGACCGGACAGACGCGCGCCAGGGCCGCCGCGCACCAACGGACTTCGACGAGGTACAACCCTGACTTACACGACCACTGACAGGAATAGCAAAGTTGATGACTTGCTCGACAAATAAGTCTCAAAAAAGCTCAAATTCCAAAAAAAACATAATGTAATGATGCCAAAGTTATACCATTCATATAAATAAATGCATTAGACAATAGCAGTAATCAACTCATCTGGTCTAGAATTAAGATATGCCCTTGTATACTGACCGAGGATCAGGCACGATGTGCACTAATTGAAAGCATCGACTCAGTATATCCAGATTCCAGACCCAGGTCATTTTAGAAATGTTATTTTTTATTCATGACCCAATGTCTAATAAAATGTCCAGGTAAAATTATAAATAGCTCTACCCACTTGTAACCGTAGCTGGTTGATTCTCGAAGACAGAATATAAAATAATTCGCTTCTTCGTGAAAAAATATTTATTTATTCAATCAGTTTGATGTGACCTTGTTCTGTAAGAATAACGAATCTACTTAATGCTTATAGATTCTGTCAAGACGTGTTTGCGAGGTTGATTCATGAATTCTCATTGAACACTTACTCGAACTTTTGTATTGTATCCACTCGAAATTTAGAATAATTACATTTGGCCAATGCTTTGGAGGTCTAGAATACGATGGAGGGGCACCACTAACTCAAACTCAAATATTTCTTTATTCAAGTAGGTTACATGCATAGCTGGGCACCGTTAATCAAACAGTTAACTTCGTTAATCGTTAATCCGTTACTACAAAGTTAGCTTCGTTAAACGTTAAAAGTGGAAAAAACTACTGAGTTTCTTGCCGGTATCTTCTCGGTAGTTATAGGTTCCGAACCGGAGGTAGCTTCATTTGCATTGTATAGAGACTATTCATAAGTATTACAAATGTAATCTACATGAATAAAAAAAAATATTGACTTTGACTTTGTTAAAGCGTTACATTTCTGAAGAATTAACGCAAGTTGACGTTAATCGTTAATCCGTTAAAATATAGTCCAAATGGATGGATGAATGATCATCGATTCTCACCAGGACCTGGAATCCGATTCCATGTCTTTGATTATTACCCTAGTCCATGGATTTTGATTACTGCATGGCACAGTCTTTTTTTTTTTCAATTTGCCTAATACTAGCTGTTACGACTTCGTTCGCGTGGACTACAGGTTTTTCCATATATATCTAGTTTCATGGTCGCTGTTACCCCTCCCCATCTCCCCTAATATTCAAAACCAAAGTAGTCGATATTTTAATCCAAGTTTTGAGCTTTGTTATGAATTTTGAGTTTTGTGCCAAATTTCATCAATTAAAAAGTAATTATTTTCTCATATTAATTTTCAAGAGCGGTATTACCCTCTTTCCCTCTCATTTTAAGAACAAAAAGTAGCCTATATCCGTTCTAGAGGTTCAATGTATACCTACCCATACCAAACTTCATCAAAATTCAATTCAATGTAAAACGTTACGATGCGGTCCAATAAAAACATAAGATATGAAACCTTTTGTTTGTTTCCTACGGTTTCCGGAGATCCCTTCCCGATCCGCTCCCTTCTTTAAAACAAACACAGCACTCATCATTCTAACTAAACACCGGCTCTAAGTAATTATTGACATGTTAAAATTAAATGAATCTATTCGCAGCTTTCTCACTCGCACTCGCATGGCACTCGCGGTGCCATGCAGTGAATAGTAGGCATTGGATTAACGATTAACGGACTTCTGGATTATTAACGAAAGTTAATGAGTCCGTTAACGATTTATGAAGTTAACTTAAAAGTTAATCCGTTACTCAAAATGTTAACTTCTTTAATTAACGATTAACGGATTAACGAGTTAATGCCCAGCTATGGTTACATGTAACACTTTTGAAAACGTCAATGAATACAATGCAAAGTGATTCTACTTCCGGTTCGGAACCTATATCTACCGAGAAGACACCGGTAAGAGACTCAGTAGATAAGTTACAGTAGCAGTATCTAACTTATAGCTATGTGTAGAACACTTTGGACCAAGTCATATAGTTTTATTTTGATGAGTGAAAAAAGCATGAAGTATTATTTTATTTTAAGAGGTAAGCTGGAGCAGACCAGTACCCAAAGGTGGCACCTGTTCACAAGCATGACGTATGTGCCAGCCATCGCTTCACTCAACCATATTGAATGGAATGTAACTACTAGTGTGACAATCTGATCAACCAATCAGAGAAATTTTAAATAGGCTTTGGACACAAGTCATTGGTTACAGTCGGTATTTTACCAAGATGTAGAAAAAGCAGGTAAGTACGAAACAGTCGCAAACCCTAGTAACAGAGGGGGTATTTGCCCATTACGAGTACATTATGTGCTTCTGGTCTGCCTCAATCAGATTAGATAAATTGAAGTCCAGGTTATCGGGTGGTCGTAAGCCAATTGATTCAACAACGAAAATTAACTTTGTTTAGTCGTCTAACTGAAGCAGTCCAATATTTATTGTATTCTATTTACTTACGTAGCACTTCCAACAAATCTTCTCAAACATTAAACAATATCTTAGTGCACATTCGCTTATAGGCCATGCCATGGTTTGCAAATATGAGGTTTTATTATTGTTTTTCAATTAAAATCCGACTGATGACGTCATTCTTTCTAAACGAAAATATGATTACATTGAAAAAGCAAATGCGGCATGGTCTTTAACGATAATCATAACAGGGTTAAAAGGAACGAGCCGTTGATTGGCAAATGCTAGTATGTGCAAATCACAGGATGAGATAATTGTGGGCCAACGCGCATCGGCGCACGCGCCGGCCCGCAGCGACGGCGGGATTAGAGCCTGCGCGAGCGACGCCGCGCCGCGTAATTGTGGCCGCCGGGCCCGCGCCGCCAGCTCGAGCGACACAACATTTTTTAGGGTTCCGTAGCCCAATGGCGCGAAACGGAACCCTTATGGATTTAAAAGAGGTAGGGCATAGCGATTTATCACTCGAACTGGAGCAGCCCGACTGGTTAAATAGGTGGAGAACCTTACAGAAGACCGCAGCCAAATAACAATCACTTCTGTGTTGTTGTGTTCTGCGTGTGAACAATGTTTCCAGAGGTCCTGGGGGATGCTACATTAGTATCAGGGGTCAAGCCTTCAAGGTAAGGGCGACAAGTTCAGTAACATATTTGTTATGCTGTACTTGTCGCCCTTAAGCTAGGACCTCATTACTACTTAACATCAGGAGGGATGAGGTCAATCTTAAAAAGCTCAAAAATTAAAAGTTTTATCCCACTAAATTAAATGCGTAACAGCAGATATGTTATCTGTTTAAAAACACAATTTAGGTTACATGCTTTACAAATTTTGTTGTTCATCAGGATCACTAATCAATATAGCGTGTGGTATGTTGAGCTGTCAAAAATACAGACACGATTTGCTCGATAACACATAATGAAACGATACATTAGACTAGTTTTTGCAGCTTTTTGCCATCACAAACACGTGTAGATAAAATAATGGTAAAGTTCGTGATAGTGGACATGTTTGTTCGCAGCGCAGGCACGAGTAGGTTCTGCCCTGTCAACCATATGTCATCTGCTTGCGAGTTCAATGTCCTTAGGATTTCGGACGTATGACGTAGCAGCAAAAGTCTTCATGTGCCAAATTTTAAATAGTCACCAACAGCTATTTGAGCAGATAAATTGTTCATATCAGTACAAGGATGGGATAACTGAGGGCTCAGCCAAGGGTCACTAACAGCACGCCGGACTACACACTTTGGACTTTGCACCGCCCTTATGCCGTCGACATAAGACTTAACATCGAGCTGCAAGTGACCTTAACGTGCTGTCAACCGTACAAGACATGTTTACTTTATTCCTCCTGAACAAGGCATAGTATAGAATATTACTATATTATATTTACTATATTATAGGTATGCAAAATAAATAGGTATTGTTATACTGTAGCAAAATGTTGCTGCGACCGTTGCTTCCTGCGATTGGATTTAATTAAAACCCATCGCTGGAGCGAGAGGAGAGTAGAGGGTGGCCGCCGTGAGCGACGGGCGGCCGCGGGTAAGGCCAGCTGGCTTTATTTGCTTAGAAATGTAGCTAGAAGAATATACACAGCTTTGTTTTAGATAATTAAAGTTTTTAACCAATTTACACCCGAATCGCTTCGAGATTGCACATTGTACCTTTCGTAGAATCACATCAAGAAGTTTTATTTGAATTGATATAAAACTGTAACCAATGAACATCTATCCTACTTCAAAAATAGTCGATTGTAGAACCTCCTCTTTTCATCGAAGACTGTAAATACAAGTTTCGAGGCTACATTCGACAACTTGTGAGACGTCATTGTTCTGTGTGTGTGTGTAATTGTTTGTGGATGCTGTCTGTAACGGTCGCTCGAAGCAATGATGTCAGCACCATCCGGAGCGCCGAGCTCCCCTCGCGCGTCCCCTAGCGCCGGGCGCCTAATCGCTGGGCCCAGGATATGGCCAGTTCTTGCCGTCCGTTGTCTCCACGTTTTCGGTCAATAAACTCTTTACACTAACTCTATTACTGTCTTAAATAGATATAACATTCTTCTTCAAAGAAAAAAGTTCTGGACATTGCTTCCACTCTTAGGTTTTTGTTGAAAGCCAATTATGACTTTCCACTGCCATGACATAACTATCAGCGAAGCCTCAACATCTTCACAGAACTTCGGGAGAAGCACAAAAGGTTCCTGTATTATTTGAGTTGCTTAAAATGTACCGGGTTGAGAGTTCCCCCTAATAGGGCTTTTCATAGTTCGTGTACTGAACTTGAAAATTTGGTCTTGTTTTCACGCCTTGCTACGATTAGTAAACTATATATTATATACCTGTTTCTGTGCCATGTTTTTGAGGTTTAACAAGCATATCTTTGATTGTTGCAATACAATGCCTGCTATCTTGTCTATGGAGGTTATGGCAGAGGAATTTGTAGTGTGGTCTACCGCCCACGGTACTTTATGCAAACGTATCCTATTGTACTATTGGCGTTTCTCGTAGATCTTTCGTGCGCCATGTGTTAACAAGCATCTTAATTATAGAAGACTTACAATACAGAAAAATTTGAGCCCAATTCATTTATAATATCCAATAGAAGTCGGGCCACATTAAACTTTATATTGAGTTATATCCATTTATGAACTTTCGTGTGATATCATCGCTGTTTGCATAGCGTAACCTTCACAATAATGAGTACATATTGTGCATAATGTTAGTTTGTTAATTAAAATGTGTGTGCATAATTTAAAACGGTAAAGCCTATGTAAACTATGTATCTGTACCGCAGAATATTTGTTTGTATTTGTTATCAAACCTCAAAATAATGTAGTTCATAAGTACTATGAACTACGTTCAAAAGTACCAAGAATCAATTATCAGGTTTCATGTATTCCCGTGGCATTATTGTTACTGCCGTGAAGTGATTCAAGTAGGTACGCACATACTCACCTGTAATTCAAAAATACTTTAAGAACAATTTTTACGGATTCGTGGGCAAATCCATTATTATCTTCCTACAAGTGAAGACACGCAAAGAATCTTGGCGAAGGAAGAAAAATTATTATTAGACACACAACATTACCATACAAGTGGAGACTTACCTCGGCCGTGGCGTCGTGCACGAGGCGCACAATGTCGTATCTATTTAATCGAATCGCGAGGCCTTGAGAAAAGAATGCCCTTCAACTTAATCACTCGTACCTTGTCCAAGGAGAATGGTTAAGGAGAATCGTTGGTTAATAGCTCTTAATTAATTGTCTTGCACGAATTCCGTTTATCGCGGCCATAACTTTTTGCGGAGCTCCATTGAGCTCGGAGTAATAGACGAGACGCCATGCGACTTTGTGAGTACGTGATACTCATACAACTCGCACTGCTGTCTTGTCGTCCAAAAGACGAGGTTCTTATCTGTGAGGCTACCCCCTATAAAGTGTGACCTCAGACTAGACTTCTTAAAAGACTTGTGGCCCTGCACGTATCATTATCCTAACTTAGTTTGTTATAGGTAGGTAAGTAATTGGTTGATATAGCACCGCACCGAAATAGTTTAAATATCAAACGGTTGGCGACTATGTCGGCGCAGAGTTTGCAAGCGTAGTGGAGGTAGATCCGGCTGTGTTGTGTTCGAGCTGAGCCAATCACGGTAGATTATTTTTAACGCGAATGAAGTGTGCCGCGATAACGCCCGCATGGCCGGCGAGTGTGGCCGACATTGCGACCGCCGATAACTAATACTATTTAAAGCCATTCCATTCTGAGACGACGATTCCATTAATCCATTTTATGTACCTACCCACCGATGGTTAGCTGCAGTCAAGTAAAAGCTGTATACCTTCACAACTACTTGAAAGTCTTATGATTGGTTTGCCACAATGCGACATGAAATAAACTAGCTAAGCTGACTATAACTAGAACTCATTAAAAAAGTAGCTTAAGCACTTGTGTGAAAGGCAGACCCATTCGTTTACAGAATATATATTTAAACACTATATTTTATAGATATAATTATTTAGTTACGAATATCTACATTTCTACACTAATAAAATATAAAGATGAAAACTTTGTAATGAATAGGCTCAAAAATTACTGGACCGTTTTTAAAAAATCTTTTACCATTCGAAAGCTACATTATCCAAGAGTAACATAGACTAAATTTTATTTTGAAATTCAAAACAAAGCCCAAAACTTGTATTTAATACAATATTGTAACTTTAGTTTTGAATATTACGGGAGATAGGGGTAACGGCGACCATGACAATAGATATATGAAAAAACCCTTTAGTCCAGGCGAACGAAGTCGCGGGCACCGCTAGTATTATCTATTTTTAAACACCCAGACACAGATCAAACACAAATGTTCATCATACGAATTGTTGTACTAGCTGGGAATCGTGCCCACGATCCGATTCAAAGCCAGTAGCGGTAACCATTATTCCAACGGGTCAGTAGAGGTATGGATATTTTCACTAATAACAGGTATTGTATGTTCTTTAAGTCCCAACGCGTATCGAGTTTTTTAGGAAGTTGTTCAGTAAGTTTTTGTTATATGAACGATTGCTGTCAAATAATCTGAACGGGTATAAGGAAGTTCGCCTGTAAAGTAACTATAATTGTATGTTGTATGTACCTGACGACAGCGGCACTTGACTTGAAGATTTGCTTACAGAATTATAATAGAGCCATTTTGGTTACATAATCAATATTATGCTAAGTGTGTTCCGCGTAGCGCTTCTCACTCGCCGAAATTTTGATTAGCTGCGAGTCACGCGTACGTACGCTACCATCGCGGTCGGATGTAGTATACCAGCCAATGGACATCGTTCCTCGCTGGAAACACTGCAAATCAGCGCAGGTACTGGGACTAAAGGAACAGTCGCCCTGGGATACATTTAATCAAAACTTTTAGTAAGATAAGAGGCACCAAAATGTTTTACTTTGTTACTGCCAAAGAGTAAAATGTATACATTGTAGGTACAATGTGGTGTTAGGCGCCAGTCAGGTCAGGGGCCACAAATGGCCTCTGGGTCTGGGTGAGATGACTATTTGGAGAAACCAGGCGTCAGTATTGAGCGGCGCTGTAACAAAGTACATTTTGGTACCTCTTATCACATTACTAAAGCACAGTTTTGAATAAACGCTTAGTTGGGAAACGGTATTGCGTGGCAGTCTGTAAATTTCTGGACGGAAAGATTCTTTTTAGAGGCGCCATCGCCATCCCCGGAGTACGCTTACATCGTCCGCACGGAGGAATCGTATAAGTCGAGATGTAATTAGGTAAGCAGCAAATCGTAGTTGATGATGACCTATATCTAGAGTATTAACTGGCTCAACATGAACAAGAAAATTAATCTATACCGACCCTTTTACTTTGAAATGTATGATGACGTGTTAGTAGGTGTTCTTCAGCTTGGAGCAATCTAGCTCTATGTACCTAATTTCAACAACTTTTAAATGAAAAGTGAGATGTTCCATACAATTTAAATTTGGGAGCGGAAATCCTAACCTCATTTGTACTGGAGGTATAAACGCTTGTAAATTAGTGCCTCTCTTAGAGAATATCATGGCTCAATCTATTGACTACCTACTGAACTGAGTATACCTGTCAAAACACGATTCTTAAATAAATGTTTAACGAAGAAGACTGTGCATTGGTTCCTTAAAATTATTTGTGACTGGTGTCGACAACTCAATTGTTCTAGAAACTATACCGATGGAACGTGTAGTGAGGCAACACCGACCAAATGAAGAAGGTCCGCGAGAGGCCGAGTCATTGGCACCGGCGCGGCGCGGGCGCGCAGTGCACGCGCTAACAGTACAATAACGGCCGAGCGCGACCAGCGCGGCTGCCCCGTATAGTATAGCCCGGGCGCCGGGCGGGCCCGTAGCAGCCGCGGCGCTCGTAACGACCCTCGCCTCTAACTCGAGATGCCTCATTTTATGGTTAGGATGATGTTGCCGCGTTGTTCCCTACTCACAGATCGATAGGACGAGCAATGCCATTGCAAATTTTAAATCCTTCTTGTCTTTTTGATAATCTTTCCTTAGCGGATATCTACGTCATTTAGAGATCAGTCGCCAGCCAGGACAACAATTCGTATGATGAACATTGGTGTTTGATCTGTGATGAAACGATATAATTACATCTATAGAAAATAGTGTTTAAATATATATTCTGTAAACGAATGGGTTCTGACTTTCACATAAGTGCTTAAGCTACTTACTTAATGAGTTCAAGGTATAGTTAACTTAACTAGTTTATTTCATGTCGCATTGTTTTGCTAAATATGTTTTGGCAAAAACATTCAAAGTGTAAAATAAATTATTGTGTTGTAACCTAACATTATATCAGTTAATTGGACGCAATATTAAGAAGATAGCTTGTATTAACCGTCTGGACCTTCTTGTACAAACACACATAAACAACGTTTCCTTATTTTTTATTTCATACTTTAAGCAGAGATAGGTAACATTAAATACTAAATTATTTATTTCACACTTAACTAATACATGCAAATCCGAATGGGTGGAATTATCGATTTATCGGATGATGTTCGACATTTTCTTCACACGTTATCAAGTTTAGGAGAATTTCCAAATCATACGCACACCGTTATTCAAATGTGGTAGACGAGACGAGACAATCGACTACCGATTTGGACAGGAACCGGTAGTGATAGACAGACGGCCGTTGAATAGATAAAGCTGGATATACTATACCAAAATGTCATACAAATTTTAAGTCAGTCATACATACATATAAATATTTGGTCCTAGAGTTCTAACTTCATATGTTTCCTTTGTTTTCTCTTGATGCTTCATATTTGCTACAGTTCATGACAGCTTTAAGGAAACGTAGAGAAAAGTATTTGGTGTTGATTACGAAGGTCAAGGCAATGTATGGTAGCGCGGAATGCTAGCAAGAGAAGAGAAGCGTCCTCAAATGGACATCATCAGCGCGAATGAAGGAGTCTCGCCGTGAGAAAGAAAAAGAAACGTCTTGTTAAATTCGGGACATGCGGTTACCCTCATTGCGAAGTGTATTAGAATTACTCACGCATAATATCTTAATACGTACAAAGTATATAACAAAGTCACTTCTGTGGTATATCGCTTCAAGAGGAAGGTTTAAATGTATAATACGTACATAATTATACTAGGTACACAAAAGCTGAACAAATCATTAGCAACTGAATTGCATTTTGCAATTTGGGTTTTAACTGTAACATAAGACATATACAAATTGAGTTTTATTTAATCGAGTATCTAAAGCATACTAACCTAACCTTGCCTAAATAATAGATTGGCCATTAATTTAATAAGTGAGCCACTAGAGCTTGAGCGACTTGTAGATCAGTCAGTATTTCTGTCGTCGAAAATTAGCCTAATAAAAAGTTGCCTGTGAAATTATTTCTCTTGATTTTTTTAAGATTAACCAAACTAGTATTGAAGCTTTAAATATCGACAAGACACCTCCGTGGTTTTAGATTGTCCTACAAATCATGTCGGCGTATGAGCACTACCCTGTTACCAGCCGGATTGCATGTAGTTTCAAGTTTAATACGCGATCAGTACAATTCAGATTTTTGCTATTACGAAATTTAGATAGGTACCGTAAATTAAAAATAACATTAACCTAAAATCACACAACGAATTCTAAGAATATTATTTGATCGTAGACTATAAACAATTCAAATAAGGGGTATGTACCTCTACAACAACTGGGATTCCCCCGGGGAACACTGCGTGTACTCATGTACTTCGTGGTACCTTATCTATGTTTATATTGTAACTCCCAGGGGTGCAAAAATATTGGATACACTTGGAAAATCTAGACTGCTTTGAAATCTAACGAAAAGTAAAAATTACCTGCCTAATCCATCATGCTAGTATATTAATATATAAGTGACGCCGAGACACTTTTCCAGATACCTCTCAAAATCGTCGACGCTTCTTCAGCGCCTTCAGAAAAATTAAAGAAAATAAATATCGGAAAACATCACTTCGACTAGACCATCAAGTAAAAAGTATTTCAATAGATTTATTTATTGTTATCACGATTCAACGGTCGTAATACAATTTACACATGTAGACTGATATACATTAAGATATCGGGGCATAGAGCAACCAATGGTGTTCAGTACAAAAATGTTTGTTTGTAATGAACAGGCTCAAAAACCACTGGACCGTTTTTAAAAATTCTTTCACCTTTCGAAAGCTACATTATCCACGTCAACATTTTATATTTTTGCATTTCATGCAAATCATACGCATTTCTTCGTAGTTACAGGCATGAATTCTCCATTAGAAAATACAAGTTTGTGCGCGAATCTATCAATTTCAGCAATCAACTGGCCCTCATCCTCAACTGGGTCACAGCGCTGCTCTGTCTTGGAGTCGCGGCTCTACGGTTGTGCGAATCATACAATATCTTACTCGGTTGGTCACCACGTTGCCATATGTACTATCATTAAATACTTCTTCATTGCTTCTAATTGGTATGCAGTCACTGTTTGTTTCAAGTGCTAATCCTACAACAAGCAATAATCCTACTGACTTTATAAACGCGAAAGTTTGTAATAATGTTAATTTATCTGGATGTATGTTTGTTATTATTGACGTAATAACTGTTGAATGGATTTGGATGAAATTTGGTAGAAAGAAAAAAGAGATACTAGATAAAGTAGATTGCGATACAGAATACTTTGTGTTTCGAAACAACGTGGGCGAAGTCTCGCAGCAAGTACCTAGTATATCATTAACACGAATATTTATAAGAATGTCGTGTTATAAGGAAATTTATTACTACTCCACGCTTAAAGTATTGAATAGATTTGGATGTAATTTGGTAAACAGATAGATGAAATGCTAGTACTTTAATTTTAACTGCTCAGGTTTCTCAATCTGTTAATTGAACGCATTATTGCTGCACGGTTTTTCGCCGATAGTGCTATGAACTACATGTATTTTGGAACTATCTGCTGACTTTGAGACTATTTTTATGCCCATTCTGTGTTCTGGTACAAAAGCTGTCAGCCCTACCCGCGCCTTACGATATGTGCACAAAGCGGGCAGGATGGTAAGTGCGCGAAACGTGATCAACAACTAAAGCTCTTGTTAAAAGTTAAAACTTCTAACGCTCAAAATCTTCTTATCGCAGCGCAATAAGAGCCTCGGTCCCTCGAGTGACAGCGGTGAACGTGCTAATACTGTTTGTAGTACACACAAGTAAAGTGCTCGCATAAAGTTATCATCGCTCGTTTGCGGCCATCTGCCGAAACGTGGCCCCGGTACCTACCGGTTGATAAAGGATTCCGCCTCGAATCGACATATTTCCTTGTCAAGCTACTTTTTTTGTCTATTTGCCTGTTGAAGTAGATTTTTTGATTTTTGGACCATTTCAAAGTTCTTGACTTTTACTCATGGATACATTATCTGTTTAAAAATTTGTATCTACTTATACATTAGAAAAAATAATACTAGTAAAGTCATTTAAAACTTCAGTTATTAAATATACCAGTAATACAGTTAGATGTTTGCCGAAGATGGACTTATGTTTGGTGTTTACATAATATATTATTATGTAGGGATTTATAGAAGTGGTTGATGAACTGCAGTCATTCAATTTTAAAGGAACTCCCTTAGGTAAGCAGCACTCAGAAAGTATCTTTCTATCTTTCAAACTTTTATTTTCCCCGGAGCAATGATGGGTCGCCACAGGTGAATGCTTCGTATTTGGATCAAAGATTTACAAGATCATCATAAGTTTATGAGTCATTACATTTACTCGTCGCAGTTTTTACAATGTCGGAATGGTTATCTAATTTCACGGTAATTTGATGTATTTTTAACCGATTTAAAAAAGGAGGAGGTTCTATGTTCGTCGGTTTTTATGACTTTTTCCTTTTATGCATGTTCATCCACTGCTCCGTTAATAGTGAACAAAACTGTCACTTTGCTGTCTAATTAGGGCTCTAAGTACGCACTCGATGTAGGCGTGCGAGAGCTCTCTCTGTGACTCGTACACTAAATGTTAGTTAAAGTACAAACTACATACATGATGCGGTTGTGTGCCGCATTCTTGTTGCGTACGAATAGACTGTTATTAAAATTCCACCGCAAGCCGTTGCACCCTTCCCCGGCTGTTCCGCTCGCTAGCTGGTCGGTAGTAACCACCACGCCACCAGGTCATCCGGTCCTCACATCGCAGCCACTCATCATACACTGTTGGAGTCAATACACCCATGTTATTATCGGGATCGAATTAATCGTGACTTAGCGTCCATTAACGACACGATCTATCTGGGTCCAACATTGTTCGCGCATTGGTTTGTTCGTAATATTCGGACTCGGAATATGTACCTACATTGTTTCATCATACAAGCAAGGGGCCTCGCGCTGGTTCCTCTGCATTTACTTGTACGTATTTCAAAGAAATAGAAATATTTAATCTCCCTTTGCTGTGCGGGGCTCGAACCTGCGACCTTCACGTATAGCGCGTGCTGCTCATCTGTTTGCTTTTCTGTTTCTAAAAATATTTAATTTATTAAAAGACACTAGCGTCAGGTTAATCGAGCGAAAAATTCCCCTGATATCAAGTGTCGCCAGTTGACATTGGCGTGAGGGCGTAGCCAGAGCTTTGTGAAGGAAGAGGCTCCTTAAAGACTCTACAATGAAAACTTATCGCCATTTGATTTGAATGTTTGCTATTGTAATCAAATGCTGCGACGTAGGTGTGCTAATATTTGACCCTTAAAGTGTGTCCGGTGCGGTGGGCAGGGCGGGGTCACGGCCACTTCGCGGGGGCGCCTGCCGGCAACCAGGCATCTGGTGGCGCAGACAGACCTGAGCCATGTGGACTCCTCGACCTGGCCTGTGGTAAACTATTAGATCACGACGCGCTGGAGCCACACATTGACCTTTTATTTATAGTAAGCTCCGGCCATATGCGGGCCGATTGAAAAATATGCCGAGTTTTTTACTTGATTGAATCTTTATTCGGCTACTTGCAAAAACATGGCATTTTATAAACATCTTTATAACATTCAATTGACGCAAAAAAAATATGATAGAGTCAGAATTACAATGACCGATAAATAATTAACATAAATATGAATGTTTTACTACTCAACGTACGTGACGGTGGCCAAATTTATAAAAAAATTCATAGGTAGTAAATTAGTGATGAATTCTCACTTAGAACTGGAATCAGTTAGCTCGGCTTTAATTCACATTTTAAACCAGTTATGTACATACTTAATTGGGCAAAAATGCTTTTACACTGCCATTATTTTATGTATTTTTCTACCTACTCTTAGTTTTACCTATCATACAAGAGGCTATGCGAGTGTTAATGGATTCTATTAAGTTTTGTTAGCAATTAAATTATTAAAAAACATGCTATTTTTCCCACGATAGATGTTAAAGACTCGCCGTTTATAATAGGTTTCACTACGTCATCCGTCTTTGTGTGATTCGACTCTACCTAAAGACCATCACCTCACACATTCACACAACGAATACCTGGTTATTTGATAGTGTGAGATCAATTTGAACTCTATTCCTTATGAGTTAGAGATCTCTCACCTATAAATAGCTCAGGTTTACGATAGAACAGTAATGAACCAGTCGCCAATTCTGAACAGATCAAAGAAAATATTTAATTGAAATGCGTCTAGCGAGCCGCGCCTTAGGAAAACGTTTCGGCGTCATTAATCATTCGGTTAACTGACTGGTTAATCTCAATGAGATTAAATTATTTGTTTGTTACCTGTGGGTTTTAGATTAACTATTTTGAAAGCCGGTAACTATCAAGATAATTAATTTTATAACAACTAAGACAGAGCTGGCAACGTTACTGTCGTCTATGTCCGTATGAATGCAAAGCGGCCATAATAGTAGGTATCATTTAAGCAACTAGACCACATTCGGATGTTTAACCGTCTAAAATAAATATAAATATTAGACAACATCACATTCATTACGTCGATTCTATGGTAAGTACTTATGTCTTATCAGAAACAACGACGATACCACAATACCCTATCCGAAAAAATATGGAAAAGTTCGTTTTCTAAATGTAACCCGACCGGGAATCGAACCCGAGACCTCAGGGATGGCGCGACGCCAAAGTCCGGCCCGGTCGTTTCTCGGCTACGGAGGTCATCAAATAAATAAATAAAATAATTTAAATCACGATGGCCTACCACCGATAACCATTAATGGAATTAGACGAAATCCATAAATTGCGATTAAGTCACAGTGCACACACAATACCCACGAGCGACCACATCGTCTTGACCGCTGCATGTAACGGATACGTCAATTATTGTTATGAAACATAAACAAAGGAGACAAAACATTTTCATGAACTAAGCCAAGGTTGTGTGTTGCATGCAGTACCCACAGGCAGACAGACCATAATGATAGGGTATTTTCTCTTTGTTGTCGTGTGGTTATCAATGAATGACAAGTTTATTCTCAACCCATCATCATCCTAGCGCAGTCCTCGTGTCATGGCGGCGCATGCTCAACCGTGACACGGTAAGTCTGCTTTCTTTAGTGATGAACAACGGCTACACTGATGTGCTCTTACCAAGAGTACAGGGAAAAAAACAAACAACAAAAGGTAGGTAATTCTTGTATTTTCATCTTGCATTAATATCAATTAGTGTAATAGATCAGGTTGTATTTTCAAATGCTCATTTCTCGATTTACTACTCGTAATGTAGTTTACGAGAGCTTACATCAACACAGATACATAATCAGTAGATCCAAGGACGGTTAAAGCACGTCAAGGTGAACACTTGAAGTTCGATATTAGTCCTTATCCCAACGACATAAGAGTGATACAAAGTGTCTAGTCATACTTACTTTTGATCGTACCCAGCTGGGCCCACGAGCGTTCTTCCCGCAGTACTTGAAGTAGCACAGTATGCAAACGCGACACACTTTCGAGGCATGGCGCAGTACATATGATCGGTATCTCTCAATGTCAGGAAGGCAGCTCGCCTGTGCTGTCGCCAGAGGTACCCTGTGGAATACCTCGCCACGTGACATCACCGCCCAGGGCCAAGGTCGCTCATGTGACGACTCATGAACAATTTATAGCTACTTGTTTCCGGCCCAGGATATTTTAATATCACAACATTTCGAGAAACGGGCAGTTAAGTTATTTATCTATGCTCGGGGTATTTCCATTCAATTTTTAAATTTGCCTATCTGAATATATAAATCTTTGATCAAATATCACATCGATATGCATACCTACCGCGATGATAATAGTCTGCATTTCTTCCAACGGACAGAGCGAATGGCTGTTAACAACCACGGAGGTAGGTGGGCGTTACTTAACTAGTTCTTGACTTTGCTATTGATTGACCCTGAACTGTAGGTAAGTACATTGTTGTAATTAGTGTTAAATGCCCTTATTTTACCCTCTAGGCCTTACTACTACTATTTCAATTAAAAACAGGTTTATCATTTCAGAATTCACTTCAAGTAAGTCATTCAAAAATACACTCACCAAATTAAACTAATTGAAAACAAAAAAGTTGATAACCGATACTTATCATCTAATTTATTCATAGAAACGGCAAAAGTACCCTTGTAGAGATAAGAAAACATCAACTAATTACCTAAAAATTGTACGCACTTGAACCCTTTTCGTAAACAAATTGTAATTAATCAGGTGTCGGGTCTCACCGCGGTCTTTGTTCTGAGCCCCGTCGCGGGCGCGCGGCGAGGACCCTGTTGGCAGTTCGGCTCAGATTGCGTGTCCAGACACGATGTTTTGCCAAAATGAATCTCAAGGCAAATTGGCCGCACAACACGCGACGAGAGCGCAAAATAAAAGGAGCACCGAGCAGGTACTTATCGATCGCGCAATCATCGGAGACAACGTTTCGGGCCGTTCGCATTTCCCACGGGGCGGGTGCCGGCCGCCATTCCGGTTTTTGCCAACTTAAATGTTTGTTGTCAAATTAATCTTAAGTTATTTAGTATGCGCCACGAGACCAGTCGAGCGACTATTCATTCATAGCGGTTGGAATGCTAGACCGCTCGTGGCTCGCTCCGACCTTCGCCTCCGCCGCAAAAACTGCGCCAGCGCTTGCCTCCTCGCGCCTCCGCGGCCTCCTTGGCCCTCGCGGGACCTCCCTCACAAGTACTACTGCAGCCTGCAAGCTTGGGCCTACGTCTGACAGTACGCGCTCCGCCAACACCCACGATCATGATTTACGGTATAATCTCAGCCTGAATTTTGTATAAATGTTGGCTAGTGTATACCTAGATGCGTCGTTTTAGCCGCCTCTTCCCGGCTGCAGTAATATTTGTAGTGTGCTCTGTGTCTGCATTGTTCACGGGGAGGCGCGCGGCTGACTAGCAACATCACCACCACTCGACATTCAGGTTTGCCCAATAGAGAAATTCAAACGTAACGGCGGCGGCCGCTCTCGGAGGGGGTATTGCACTGGCTGGATCTTTGCGGGCCCACAATGGAGGCGTGTGAACCGCGCCGGCCATTCGAGCCGCAGATATTATCTTACAGGACTCTAATAAATACTTTAAGGAGGATAAAAGATGATTTGTAGAAATACTCAGACGAACGATTCGTGGCTGATTGTGCAATTTATAATCTTTATCTACAAGTAACAAGCTGTACCCGCGACTTCGTTCGCGTGGACTACATACTTTCATGGTCGGTTTACGTCTTATCTCCCCTAATATTCGAAAAAAAGTAGTCCATATTTAAATCCAAGATTCGAACCACATTTCATATCTTTAACTTAAAAAGTAAACATTCACCCATGTAAACTTTAAAGTGCGGTATTACCCTCATCCCCCTAATTTTCAAAACAAAAAGTAGCCTATGTCCGTTCTAGAGGTTCAAAGTATACCTGTACCAAATTTCATCAAAATCGCTTCAGTGGTTTAGGCGTGAAAGCCGGACAGACAAGACAGTTAGTTTCGCATTTATAATACATACATATTAGTATGAATTTAAAAAAAAAAAAGTGATTTGCAACGTTTTGGCTAGTCTAACCTTGGTTCAATTAATACTGCTACTCATCCCTACTAATATTATAAATGCGAAAGTAACTCTGTCTGTCTGTTACGCTTTCCTGCTTAAACCTCTCAACCGATTGTGATGAAATTTGGTATAGGTATACGTTGAATCTCAAGAACGGACATAGGCTACTTTTTATTAGAAAATAAGGGGGGGATGGGGGTAATATCACCTTTGAAAGTTTATATGGAAAAATGTTTATTTTTGAAGTTAGAGATATGAAATTTGGCACAAATATAGCTCGAAACTTGGATTAAAAAATAGACTACTTTTTGTTTCGAATATTAGGGGAGAAAGGGGTAAAACCGACCATGAAAGGATGTAGCCCACGCGAACGAAGTCGCGGGCACAGCTAGTATAATATGTAAACGAACACCAACAGTCTTCAACGTCTTATTAACAGTAAGCCGTTTATCAACTGTAGACATCTACATAATTAGCCCTTACCGCATGCCAATACCTACGTGCGGTGCTGGTACACTTCAAACCAGCCAATTGTTACGAAAACATACGAGTCCTTCGTATGTTGTCAATGTCAATGACCCAGTGCCTAATTAGTAATCGGCGGTACCTACCAGAAATGAGATCACTTTACATAACTTAGTTTGTGCGCGCGCAGAGTCGGCGCTTCTCGAGTTGCGCTAGTCTTAGCAGTTAGTCGCCAAGGTCGCCAAAAAAGTTACTCACACATTTATTAAGGAGTAAAAGAAAGTATCAGCCTAATTAACGTTTCAGTGCGGGAAAAAAGTCTCCTTCATTGAAATCAAATTCTGCCAAATGCGAATTGGTGATCACAAACCGGGACTATGTAGCGTGTTCTAGTCAACTTCTTTTATCAGGGTATGAATAATAATAATAACAGAAGTACCTACTTAGAGTACGTGGCGCTACGTGCGTTGTGGGGCCATGGTAGGAGAGTACACCATTTTTAAATTTAGCCAACTTTCATTATCTATAAATCGCCGCACTCATATCAGACATAGGTACCTATTTAGGTACGCACTTACTACGTAAGTATTTTGAAACTTGCTTGGTATTATTCGATTGAAAGATGTCATGTAAGCATTCAGATAAGTATGTTTTTAACTTCATCGGAATGTACTAACCAACGCCTAAAACTTGTTAAATGACATAACGTGCATTTGGTAAGATTGAACTTAAGTTTTGTAAAGAATGGAAATATTTATATACATTAAATATATCATCCCTGTAACTATTATTTCTAAAATGACGATGTCTATAAAAATAACATCATGAACAAAATGCTTAATTGTTACCTACATATAAATCAAAAACTAAACTAAACGATTCTTGTGAACGACTAGCAGTATCGGTAAGGACGCGAACACAAGTTGCGAAACATATGGGCGTGTTTTCCTGGCAAAAATGCGCGAACCTTTCGGTACACACTGTACCTACACTAGAGCGCGCTTAGTAACACGTCAACGAAGTGACGTACCTATATCTGCTACTGACCGAATGAACGAACCCGGTCTCATTATTAAATACGGTCACGTTCTTTTCACTGAACTTGTTATGGAGTTAGAAGTTCCCAAGCTTTCTCAACCTAGATGTGTATGCTAGAGCATTATATGGTTAATTACCTACTAGGTTGTTGGGGACACAGCCCGCCCAATAACGTTGCATTTCAATTTTCCCTTTTTTATAAAACTGATAAATACATTCATCGAATAAAATAATTCGTTTGATTTGAATGATACTGTTTTAAGATCCAAAGTTCTGGCTCATGAAAAAGTTAGACTAAAAAGCGTGGAGGCGCTGGTCGGCGGGCGCGCGGCCTCGTCTGAAACCCATCGGCACCTCGCGTGACGTCACGCGGCGGACGCGCCCGCGCACACCAAGGACAGTAAACATTTGCGGGTCAACGCTCGCCGCGTCTCGAGCGCGCCGAGCGGCCGGAGCTGCGCCCGCGGCGCCTCATACTTACTGCTACGTTTAAGGCGAAACTTTTACAAAAACCGCTTTACTTCGGGTTTTAGCCCCCCCTTACTTAATCCATAAGCATTTAAACTGAGCATTGATTTGGGTATTTGCAAAAGATGCGCTAAAGCATCAAATCGCTACATAAACGTGTAACTAGTGAAGGTTGTCACTCACCAGTCCGCCATATTTACGTTACAGGTTTGTGAAAGATAAAACATTTTGAAAAGCTACCTTATTATTGAACCTTTTTCATTTGGGTCAGAAGTTAGTTTCAAGAGTTTTATGTACAAAAGTGTCTATTACATTGCCGACATAGGCTCCCCTCTCGGTAGAGCACGCTACACGTGTGTGCTACGAAACACATTCTTATTTGTGTTAATTGGCAATAACGTAGCTAAGATCTCGAGCGCCTATGACCAGTACTAACTACCAACCTCAGAGGACTCATTCGATCATGGTCATCAGACTCCTTCTACGCTTCTTCATCTTCATAGCTATGCTTGTTCATAACTTAAATGGTCATTACTACTGTTCGTTCGTTTATATCGTTTTAGGTGTTACGGTCCGCCGTAATTAAAGATTAGGAAACACTGCCTTACGCACATATTCAAGAGCTGAGTACCTGTATATTTATTCTAACGTGTATGGTATAAAATCATATGTCGATGTACTCGCCCTGGCTGACATTGTAGTGACAGTGATAATCAGGAGATTCAGATCGACTAAGTTTCCCTACTACGAAATCATTGGTAATATTCTTCTTCGTTGCAAAAGTAATTGATGTACAATTTGCGGTCTTTTCAGTGTTTCTAGGTAACACTTGGGAAAAGGAAAATATCAAACGAGGAAAGAAAGTAACATGTATTTCGAATACGCATGAAATATTTTAAGAGATTTTTAGTTAAATTTTACTCTATTGAAATTAAAATTACCATAAACAAAACAAATAAACTTAAGATAACACTAGCTTACAAAAAATTCAAACTAAAATAAATAAAAAAAAATCAATATTTAAAAAAAACAAAGATGGTCCCTTTGGTAAGGTACCCAAAATGCTGGCTGCATTACCTCGCTGAATAGCGATTGAAAGACGCTGGGCGAGGTAGTAGCCAGCCTTTGGGTCTCCTGTAACGTTGATAAGTCTTTTTGAAATATCTTTAAAAAAGACAATGCGTTAGGACCCCACGGACCTAGAGTTTCCACTCCAAAAGCAACAAAATTATAATTTTCTTTTATTTCTTAATATTTTGTGCTTTTCAGTTTTTCAGCCGCCTCTGCTGCTGCGCCAGCGCTCCTAATAGTCCCTGGGAGATGTGACGGTGCCAGTGTGTCGACACATGTCGCATCCCACACTAAGGCACGTCCCATCTTCCAGGGAATAAGAGACATACCGTCAGGCCTCTTGCCATCACTACGCGCGATGCCATTAGGTTCAAGCATAGCAGGCACGTTAATGGTGGCAATTTAAGAGATTCTTAATGAAAAAAGAGTTCTTTTACGTCTGAAATTGTTAGGTGATGCGTCCATATATCAAAAAAAAATTAGGTTAGGTTCTCGTAATAACTGCACACACAACTGCACATGTACTAGGCGTCTAGTCCTCACATTCTAGTGCTTCCACTAACTCCGAGTTATATCAGCTGCGCATGAATTCACACCCCATCTTACTTCTTATCTCGGCAGAGATCGTGAGCACCTCGGTAATGCAACAGCAGGCGTGCCTTTACGATCTATGCTAATATTATGAAGCTCAAGAGTTGGTTAGTTTGTTGTTTTTTGAACGCGAATAATATATTGTTGAGTTGGATAGTCCATTCATCTTTAGGCTATATAACATCACGCTGCGACCATCAGTCGCGAATAGGAGCAAAAAATCAGAGGAAAATGTTGGAAAAAACCAAAAGAGTACTTGTACGAGGCGCGCCGGGCTAGTACGCTTGTGTAGTGGGGCTAGGCGATTTCGTAAGTAGTAACGTATCTACCATGATTTAGGTGCAAGCAAAGTAAAAAGTAAAATATCTAAAGTTAAATTCTCACAATTGGCTACTTGACAGTGTTAACAATAAAATATGAAAAGTGTTAGATATGTTAGCTTATTAGTTAAGTAATCATTTTACATTTTTACTTTTTAATTAAAAGCATAGTTAGTTAGTATTTTATTTTTGCAAAATAAATTTTACTTTTTTTATCTGTGGAACAAAAGAACCGAAACGGAAACCACCATTGCAATTCGGAAATGACAGCTGTCGGCGAAAATTATTTATTTTAATGTGGCGAAACAATGATTATTTTACCGATTAAATTGAATTATTGTGTCTCTAATCGTATAAAGAATTTATTGAAACATTTTCCGTTTATCTTAATTAAGTCGTTCCTATGCGTATCGGTTCGTTGTCTAGGACATGGACGTCATAATTGCAACAGTGACGTGACTTGGCATTTTCGCGCGCTTTTTAAATACGTTACACTAAATCTTATTTTTCTCTGGTTATTTAGATTATTTCCAGATAAATCGAATTGCTTGGGATATAAAATGAACGGGCGCACATTTTACAATACTTTTTCAAAAACTGTCAAGTAGCCAATTTTTACATTGAATGACATTTTGTAACAATGGACCGTTGGTTAAACCAATGGTCGTGGTTTTGGTCCCCACCAAACGACAAACAATCGTTCGGGGAATATTCCTGTTTGTTCTATATCTGGATCATTGTGGTAGTACCAATATTTCCATAAACGTCACAGTAATAACTAATTTGGAAAGTTTTCTCTCTCTCACCTTTTGAGTTTTCTAAGGATTCTAAGCCAGCCGGATCTTGTAGCCTGAAACCCTGCATTCACCATCAGGCATCTGTGGCTGTAGGTAGCCGGCCGTATTTTTCTTTGACCAGCACTGCTGGTTCCAACTCGAATCAGCACATTCAGTGAAGCAAGACCAGAGCAGAAACATTATGGTGATATTTATCATTCATCACACTACCTTACCTTACCTGTTGGTAGCCGCCTAATATATTGCTACGAATAGTAAGTTACTTAAGCCTTGAATATACAATACTACCGCTCTAAGTGAGCAAACACCAAACACGAGCCTCAACATTTAAACAAGTAGTAAAAGTACTATATTTATAATTACTTGTAGATTTCGTAACTGTCTGAATTCCAAAATTAAATTATTGCTTGGCGGTACGTTGTTATTCTAGGGGTAATAGGGTTATTCTACCATCGGTGAACATGAGAAATGTGACAGATACGCTACCAAACATCATTAAGTAGCCGCCGACTCGTCCGGCCGCGTGGCCGACACGCACTAGAACGCATTAATTATCTTACTGTACTAATTAGTATCACTAACTTACCGGTTAGTTGAATTATAACCTCCACGGACTGTACACATTACGCAACATAATTATTTACGAGAGGCTTTGAATGATGCAATGGTTTTTGTGATATGTGCTGTTTATTTATTGGATTACCAACACATGATATAGTAAATATCAAAGTTAAAGTTACATTTTACCCAATTTTTAAATAGCTAACTGCTCTTATAATGATAGGTAATCTCAGCATACAAATGCAAAATTATACTTACACGCACTTCCTGTGTAAACGCGTCAATCTATACACTTTGGACGCCCGGAACTCAAGGGAGGTACAAACACCCTTGAGTTCCGGGCTTAAGAATTAAAATAGAACTGCAATTGTTTACCCTGATATGCTTTTCACCGTATATAGATAGTTAGGAAGAAGACCAGTCAGCACATGATAATCAGGAAAAGCCGCCATGGCCCAGGGCCACAGGAGGTGTCGGGCTGATTCCACCAACCAACAAACATTCAACAGGCTTGCTCGTTTCCTGCCTGGTAAATACCGTTGTAAACAGCATAAGGCGTTCTTTTGTCATGGCGCTACACCAAAGTCCACTACTTTGGTGTAGCGCCTTCTCTGAGGCCCCAGGTTCGATTCCCGGTTGGGTCAAATTTGAAAACGAACTTTTCTATATCGTCTAGAGTTGTACCGTCGTGTTTTTTGTTTTTAAGTAACACAAGTGCTTATTAGCTACTTACCTAATGTGGAAAAACTACTTACCTAGATATTCAATAATATCTATTTATTGTGGTGTTAGTCTTAAATTTCGTATTTAGTTAAGGTTATTAAGCGTTGTACTTATGTTTCTGTTGAATATGGGTTATCGACATTATTCTAACCGTAGTCTGTGTGACTTCAAGTTAAGTTCAACTGTCGCTATGAGCACTCCTCGCAGCGCAGTCGGCGCAGCGTGCAGCGTCGCGGTGGCGCAGCGGCGCAGCGGTGCAGCGGCGCAGCGGCGGCGCAGAGACGTGCAACTCTTTGTTTCACAACCGGCTCGTATAAGTGCGTGCTCTCTGGAATGCGTGTCATCACGGATGTGCATTTTAATGTTTTGTTCTTTATGTTTAACTGTTTCTCATTTTCACTCATTATGCTTGTACGACTATGTTTAGGTTGCTACAAAAATGTTTGAATACCAGAAGGATTAGCTGACTGATCGTCGATCACTTGCCGTCTATCTTCTCGAAAGCAAATGGATAAACCGGTAGAAGAAACAAGTTTAGTTTTTCAAATATTGTAGGCACAATTTAATTTGTACAGGCTAGTATTGTTTTAATGGATTATTGTATGTAAACTTGCAATTAAACTTCTTCAGCGAGGTCAATTTCAAATATTTTTTTTCTAAATTTGACCATAGAACAAGGGTGTTAAATGCAATATAGCTTCCAAAATTCAGAGTTAGCATATAAAGCAGGAGCGTATCGGTCCTTTAGTTAAAGTAAGTATCAATTTTCGCCACAGCTGCAAGTCACTACACCAAACTTGGACACTAGTGTCCGTTAAATGATAAAACCCTAAACTTATTGAGCTTCCGTCTACTGAATCTTGGTAACCAGCATAAAGATGCTATTATCTATCGCCTAGAAATAAACGAGTCAGGACGCAAGAATTTGGAATCGTGACGTCAAGGCTGGTTCGAATCCCGGTCTGATCAATATGGAAAAGTAACTATTCCATTATACATTTTATCGAGTCAGGGTATTTTGGTACAATGAATGTTTCTGATTTCTATAATACAAGTGTTTTGACTACTGATATATGTAATCATGTCTGGGTCAATCAATGTGTTTAAATAAGTACTGTGCCTGTGGTATGATGATGTTCTACAAAACAAGTGCTTAAGCTACTTTCATTGAGGTCAGGGCAATGTATGCAAACGTGTCTGAAATGTATATTCATTTTATATTTAAACCATAGTTGCAGCGGCACTGGTCGTCTGGCAGAAACTTACGGTAAGTGCCAATGTGATGGACAACATTATTAAGTTAAAATGAACATCTCCCATACAGCCGCCAGCTTTAAAGACAATCGAAAGACTTTATGGGCGTTAACTAAGAGGTCAAGTTAATTCTGCTTTAGAGATGTACAAATGTCGCAATGTACTTATACAGTGTGTCAATTCCGATAGTTTCAGCTTACCATCTGCATCCGAGAGATGAGATCATCGGGTCGATGTGACACAATCACGATTTGGTCGATTGTAACAAATAACCACTGCGATTAAGACTTCTCACTTCATACCGTGGATCGAATCGAAACCACTAATGATACTAAAAAATACAATGCTTCATACCTGATGTCGCAATTGGCTACTTGACTTTGCATCTTTGATGCGTACGGGTCGTTGCTTCGAATCCCACCCAGGAAAATGATACGTGCAAGTCTACGTCGTTGTTGATAAATAAAATAACTATGGTACCTACCTACTACTCTCCTACAATCAAAGAAGTTCTTAAGTTACGTTTATGGATGATTAGGTATTAACTATAATGTGATGTTTTCAAATTTTAAATGTTATATTGTTTTCCTCACAAATTACATCTATCTACTATGTAGGCAAAAACTGATTTTTAAGTCTAGATAAAACCAGATAAGACCAGGTCTTAAAAAATGTTAGGAGGCCTACATCCAAAAACGAAATATGTATGCGGGATCAAATGACTGATAGCAATTTTTAATTCTCTTAATCGTAACCAATTGACTTCGAATTCGAAAAACATTATTTTTTATTACACTTCAAGATTGACCTCATCCCACTTGATGTTAAGTGGTAATGAAGTCCAAGCTTAAGGGCGACCAGTACGGGATAATAAGTCTGTTACTGGATTTGTCGCCCCTACCTTGAAGGCTTGACCCCTGCTACTAATGTAGCACCCCCCAGGAGCTCTGGAAACCTTACTCACTCGCAGGAACACAACAACACAGTAGTAATTGCTATTTGGCTGCGGTCTTCTGTAAGGCGGAGGTATTTCACCAGTCGGGCTGCTCCAGTTCAAGCGATAAATCGCTATGCCCTACCTCTCTAAAAAGGTAAACCCTCTCTCTAAAAATAATATTTATGCAAAATAAAAACCACGTTTTAATTCCCAAAATTTTGATGAATTTTAACGTTTCGTTTTTGTGAATAGACCCAGAGGCCTCATGCTGCACCAATTAATACTCCACGCAATAAAATAGTGAACGAATGCGTTTCTGGTAACTTATTTTTTTACAAAAGTGTTTGCAAACATGTACCGTATAGTATAGATACCTACCCAAATAGATTTCCTAATGCGTTATTTGTTGCTTAGAACAGAAACTCTGCAAACGTTTTGTTGACAGTACAAAGTGCGCAATTACACAGAGACCGTTTTATTGAATCAGCTGATTTTAACTCGCGTCAGCGGTTTGCAATAATCGCAATCAGAATAACTGCGGTTACTTTTAATGAGTTATGGAATTTCCGGAGAACAATAATTGCGAAACTGAAGGGATCCAACCTCTTTGCTAATATTTCTTTCAATAGGCACCAGCAGAAAATACGTTAAATATAAATTGAATGCATTTGTTATGCGAATTTCTGACAAATGAGATGTTTGAAACAAAATAATGTTCTCACACAATTATAACATTAGAACTTAGTTGATTCTCAATAATCGAAAGAAAATGATGCCTGGAATACGTATAAGTAAAGTGCGTGAGAATCTGATGTGCGTGAGATAAAGTGCAAAAAGACTTAGGTATATTTGCTAGTATAGGCATAGCATACGTATGTCTATCTGTTAGGTATTCCTCGGCTGTCCCCGAGCAACGACTCAATAAATGGCTAAGTGTTTCCAGTTAATTGATTTAAAAAAAGCAGATACCTACTTACCTGTATTTTGAGTCGAGAGTTGAGTCGTGGAGCCGGTGAGCGAGCGCGCAGGGGTGCCGCTGCGCCTGCGCCGCTCCCGACGCCGGGTACACCAACCAACATCCATCGGTTTGAACAGGACCTGCCGAGTTCCACGAACGTGTGGTCTACAGCACATCACTTGCAATCCGATAATAATTCTCATGCCCACAACAAATGGGTGGTACTTTCTGCCGTGGTTTTGACTTTGCATTAATTAAACACCATCGTGCCATCTCTGAGGTTCCGGGTTCGATCCCCGGTCGGGTCAATATGGGAAACGAACTTTTCTATATTGTCTCGGGTCTGGGTGTTGTAGTACCGTCGTTGTTTCTGATTTCTGTAACACAAGTGCTTTAGCTACTTACCACATAATCAGAGCAATGTATGTGATGTTGTCCAATATTGAAAAAAAAAAGTATTGAAAAAAAGTATTGAAAAACACGCCATAAAACAAACCAATTATCCGGTATCAAAAAAAGGCGTACTATGTACATACCAGTAGTACCAGAAACTTGTAGCCTAAGCTGGTTCGTAAGTATGACGAAATTGAGAAAATAACGAGTTGCGGCAGCGTGACGACTTACCGTGTTAGTACAGAGTCGTCATACGAACCGACTGTTTTAGACCACGAGGATTTATTCTACAGTCTGTACCCAATAGGCTGTATTTATAAAATATCTTACAAACTATATTAAATATAAAGAAAAGTTAAGTAGTTTAATTGTATTTTTTGTATTATTCGTATACTGAACCAACTTCGTGTAACATAGTAATCTGTATTGAAAATTTACATCTTGTATCTATACATTTGCTTGCAAATACATACATAAATGATTGGGATTATGGTCGTCAAGAAAGGTATGAAATGCTCAGGATCAATTAATTTTAAAGATAAATAAGTTATGACGGGATGAATACCCTGACTTTGAGGTTGATTCCAATAGTTATGGACCTACATTATCAATACTAATATTGTTACTGTTTTAATCGTCTTGGTGCCTCATATTAGCTTACTATGGTAAATAAATAAATCTGGCAATTATACTTGATAATAGTGTTTAAGTCGTATGCGAGCTCTCGCTCGGCTTATTTTTATAAGGCGCAGCCCTAGAGCCGGCTGCATTCCTTTTAGCCGCGTTCCCTGCGCAGCCTCGAGGTTCCGAGAAAGACTGATGTCCCACTCGCACTAAGCGGGTTATTGCTATGTTTCGGAATTCTGTTCATTGTTTGCGCACAGGCTCATTTCAATACACGTAAGGAAACGCTAAGCTCGCATCCGGTCAAAGGTCTCGAGATGTCACATCGCTGGCGTCCAGGGCGCTCCACTCGCGCGCAGCCCGTTTTGGTTATACCTTCATGTTCACTTTCAAGGAGGTTTGACCTTCACTCAAATATTCCAGACAGAAGAAGGTTCTCGCTCTTGTCATAATATATCTCTTTTGACTTTACCGTGGCCGGGAGTTTAATGACGAAACTACTACTCAAGATACACTGGCTAAAATTAGTTTTTACATTCCATGTATTTTAAGCTTTATAATATTAGTTCGTAAGTTTAGACCGGAACACGCACTATTTGCAGTTCAATGCTGGTAAGCGATCATCTGTTGAGGGCTAATGTAGGCGATACGTATTACTCGTATCTGCAGTGAATAATGTACTTGAGCAAGTAAAATTAAAAAAGCAAAACAATAAAACCGCGCCCTCATGTTGTCCGGCCGCCCGACCGAAGGACGGCGGCAGCGTGCTTAATGGTGCGCGGTTATAGCGAACTTCCTGCGCTCCGCCGCCCGCCGCCACCGCCGCGCGCCTGCCGCCTGCGCCCGCGCACTCCGCACCTCCGATTTGAATTAGCAAAAACGACTTCCAAAGAGTACTTACTTAAATTTAACGTCGACTTTTATAGAACTGCAAATGTAATTTTTATGAGCAATCCTAAACGTTGCGCTGATGTTTTTTAATTTTGCTCAAAATAATAAACTAGCCGTTGCTCGCGATTTCGTTCCCATTATTTCGGGATTAAATTTGTGATCTTTTCCTATCTCATCTATATTCCTGCCAAATTTTATTAAGATCAATAGTCGTTTTTGCAGAGTAACAAATGTACACCATAAACTTTTCTCACAAACTTTTGAAAGAAAGAAAGAAAGAAAGAAAGAAATAAACATTTATTACTAAAAGACATCACAACATTGTCATATAAATACACGATTTTGCGACGATAATATTATATATTAGTAAGAGACCTGAACCGATTATTATTTGAGCCACTTCTTGCTGTTATCTCGTCGCTCTGGCTTCTTGCAATAACGCTAGCTCCTAATTATAGAGGAGATTGTTTAAGCTTCTATGACACGTACAATTGTTTAACTTGATAATTTTTGTGCCCAAGTACTTCCATTGATCTTAAAAATGGGCCAACGGTTCCCACGATTTCTCTAGGATCCCTTCGTTAGTTTATGACGTGGAGGCAATTGGATTGGACCAGTCCGTAAGCAAACTTTCACAAAAAAAAACAAGTCTTACCACAGTTTAAGAAACTGTCGGAGAAAATACTTTGAAAAAACATACATTTCCTGATCGTCTTCCTTCTCAATTCATCAATTGAGACCCTAATCCGTTTTTGACAGTTTTAGATCTCCTCTAGATAAGTACTATCTACTTGAATATAATTTCGTGAGCGGTTTTTCCTGTATGTATCCAGTAGGTAAGAGCCAGTATCCTCTTCCCAACATAAAGGCTCCGTTTGATGAACTTTCGATAATGAGCGGTCGGTGGAGCAAGTCAATTAATTGTTTATTTCTTGGCGCGCTCCTAATCCGAGACGCCGACGGATAGGTATTCATCCTCGCCTCGCGGTTCTCGTAATACTCGTGTCTTGCTGCGGAATTGGTTGCCATGCCGAGATGCCCAGAAACTACAGTTGCTTACTTAATACTTCTTAACTTGGCCAACGCATATTGATGCTCTAAGAAGTCTATGTAGCGATAATCCAATGCTTCCGTAGGTACTTTCCAGTAATGTGGGTAATATATAATATCAAGAACATCGAATTATTTCCTTGCAATCTAGATCGGCCAAACTCCTAACTTTACAATAGACGTATCCATAAATGTATTAAACTATTTTATTTCAATTCCCTATTCTAGAAATGGGACAAAACTAAGTACTAGTACCTAGTTAGTGTATAATTTATTGGGATTACTCTGGTAATTTTATAGTTCAGCAGACCAATAAAAACTACAAGACTTCTTCTGCAAGCCCTCATCATGCCCATTTTGCGGTTTATGAGGGCATTTAAACATGCCATAAGTTTTTGCGCTTTTCATATTTTTAATATTCGTAATTTTTATAGCCGGGTCCGTTAGCCTTTCAATAAATACTAAGCTGAAAGATATTCGTTTATTTATTCTCAATTTCAGTATTAATTCTCAATTTTGCTGAACAAACATTTGCAACCCTTATTGAAGTCGAAGCTGAACGTTTTATTGTTAATTTTCAAGAGAGTTATTCCAATTGTATCTATATACAATTTGAAAGGTTTCAAGTACAAGTACATAATATTAGAAGCTAGCAAAGTGTCTGTTCAAAGCCAACATCGAGTCACGTCGAACATAACATTTAAAAAGTGTCCATGAATAGAGACTGTGCACAGCAGACGTGTAAAAAGTATTTGAATGTTTTTTGCCCCAAATTCTGTAACGACTCCGCCAGTTACCGCAGTGCTCGGGTCAAAAACCGGAACCTTTATTTCAACGAAACACGAGATATTCAGCTCTCTTGTACCTACTAAGATATCTTTAGATCAGCTAAAGTTTCATACCTAAGTCGGCACAATACCTACTTACAATAACCTACCACATATTTTAATTTCCCAAATAATAGAAAATAATAGTTAGTCATGTATTTTCTTAGTTTTCACGATTATATCTCAATATAACAATGTTGGCAGTAAAAATATAAAATGAATAACTTCATTCTTCAATTTAAAAGTCATTAACCGCTACTTCGTTGAAACCACAAAATTGAAAACCGCAAATGTTTTGGTACCTACCTATCCTACTTACTTATAAAACTGTCCGCCAAATTGCACTTGATTCAAGACATAATGACTGTAACGTTTTTGTATTTAACAAATAAAAGGTAATAATAACAATTTCATGGCTGCAGTAAGACTAGAAAACTTGTAAACTTTCTTAATTTGGTCGTACGTCTACTCAGTTTCATATTTTTACAATGGAGAATAAAACACCAGTCCATACAACTACAAGCCGTAAGCTTATCTTTGTACAGATATAGGTAACTAACCAGCAATTTCAGTTGCTCCAGCTCCGTACCTTGCCATCGGATAGATATCATCAGGCCTAGCATACGCAACGCGACTAAATTTTATCGCGCTCTTAACAAACGTCAAAATCGATTAAAGTCAGTGCGTCAGCTGTTGATTGGCTGAAAACACGAATTGCGGTGTGCTATTAGCCAATCAACAGTAAAAAATAAAAATAAAATAAAAATAGTTTTTATTGCTCAATATAAAATCAGTTACACATATTAAGTCTCCAGTATCGAAACTTTTGTCGTCTCATGCGATATATTTGACATAATGCGTATGCTAGGCCGTCTTTTATCTCACTTGTGACGCGGAGCTTGTCATGCCCTGGTAGCATATGCAATATACGTCAAATTTGTCGTATGAGACGACAAAAGTTTCCATACCGTCGATTGACTGATAGCAGACCGCACTCGTATTTTCAGCCAATCAGCAGCTGACGCATTGATTTTGTTAAGACCCGCTAAAATTTACTCGCGCGGTGCTTCCTAAGCGGAATGATGGTGAGGTATGTAAACCGTACCAAAGTTCTTAGCCCATGTTTCATTTCTCCTACAGTTAAATCATGTTCTACTTTACTGAATCTCCACCGAACGAAAGTTGCAATCTTCTGTGTTGTCAACGTGTAGTGAGTGACAAATGTTTCTGTATAACCGAGACTGCATCAACGACCAAAATCGCGTGTTCATGGCAATTTTTACCGTTGCAATCACGCCTTTACTGCTACACAATAGGTCTTAAGTATAAACTTAATGCACCCATTGTCAGATGCTCCAGAAGTCGGTGTGCTCGATGCACTAGGCATCTAGCGCAGTTGTCATTCTATCGCATGACCTTATCACAGGTTGTTGCGAAAGTCACGTTATGAGCCAGTAATTAACTAGTTAGGTATTTTAGATTAGTTAGGTATCTCAGCGATTGTATCTCTTCACCTCACTATCTTACTTATTTTAGGTAATCTTAATCTCTCTTTTCTACTCACTAGCGGCCCACCCAGGATCTCCACGCGCGGGTAAGTAAACGTTTCAGTAAAGCCGAATCTCCACGGAGCGGTGACTAATTTGCTGTTTCCTGATAATTTGAAACGACACAAAAAATAATTAAAAAAGTTAAACCTAACTAGTGCCAAATAAAGCTTTGTAACTTTTTGCACTATCGACACAAGGCTAACTATAGAATACTTGAATACGTTCATGACTCGTTTCCAAATCAATGAGTTAAAATCAAATAAATTCGCACTAAAATAATAAAGCTGCACCGTTTGTTTGTTTGTTTGTTTCTCTGAACGCGCTAATCTCAGGAAGTATGTTTCGAATTGAAAAAATATTTTTGTGTTGGGTAGTCTATTTTTTAAGGAAGGCTTTAGGTTATATAACACTTTATATTTATCTTATCTAGGTATATATATATATATACATAACACCACGCTGCGACCAATAGGAACGAAGAATGAATGGATCATGTGGAACAAACGGTGACAGCACGCGCGCGAAGCAGCGCCCGGCGGGCCACTAGTACTAGGTGCATTATAAAAATGTGGTAACGATGAGTCAAAGTCAAATCTTTATTATTTACATAGATTTAGTAATACTTATGAATAGTCTCTATATAAAGCAAATGAAGCTTCCTCCGGTACGGAACCTTTAACTAAAGAGAAGATACCGGCAAGAAATTCAGATATAGAAGTTCAACCCCCTGGAAATCTAGGAGCTACCTACAATCCCTAATCAGCGAGGTTAATGCTGCCAGGCTCCAAAAGCAATGCACGAATATACATAATGAAATTAATGATCTACATTTATTTAATTAACTAGGTAGGTATGTACGTAGGTAAGGCGATAAGGTCCACCGGGGGGTTTAGTGGGTATTCCTGCCCGCATAAGGGCAAGGAGTCCCACACACGCCGTCACCTCCCTCGGGTGACGGTACGGTGTGTCAATGCATTTCTCTCCGAAAAAAAAAAGGTATGTACCTACCTACATTATAACTTTATATTTTCATACGCCTGAGTGTGCACCTATGGGTTAATGTGTAAATGGGTTTAAAAACTTCATGTCATAAAAAAAGTACAACAGGTAGGCTGAATGCCTAACGTCAACAAATAACGTGACCGGGAATCAAATTGTAGACCTTTCGCTCTTTGGGCGTGTTCTTTAGCCACTGCGCCATGGAGGGTATTATCAAATAGGTATTTTGTTAAAAGTGCCGTATAAACTGAACAAACGCAGTTTAGGTGGTTTAACCCTTCAAAGATTTGATAGTTAAGTACCATAAAGTACTAACTGTAACCTACCTATTTACAAAATATTGATATGTATGGACCTCATAGGTACCTACCTATGTTTAGTCTTTATGAAAGTTTGCGGCTTCTGTCCGCTTAGATATAGAAATAAGTGCCAGTGTAGGTAGGTACCTACTTACCTAACCGATTAAACTTATTATGAAAGACTGCAAACACTATGAAACATAATTTTGCATGTACAAAATACCTAATTAAGGGATGTCGTAAACGTTGCATACCTACTAAGTACGTACACGTATATATATACATAACTCTGACATCATGGAACTTGAAGTTATAACGTATCTCACATACCTACCTACTTAATCTATTTCACATCACTTCAGATGCGGCGAGCAACTTTTCAAAAAATCAATTAACCAATGGAATTCGTATTTCTCATATCCTCAGTAGGTAGGTACCTGTTCCATCGAAATCCATCTTATTTTGTAAATAATATTTAGAAAAGGAAGGAAGAACGGAGCCTATGCGAGCGAGCAAGAGGACTTTTATGTATTATTATTTGAGCATGAACGTCGAATCGGGAGAAACCTGCGTGCGGGCCTCAACGCCCCGCCCCGCGCCCCGCCGATCATCTGTTCGGTCGGGCGGCGCGCGCCGGCCATCACTGCGACTCGCGCACTCGCCGTCGTCGCACCGCGCCGCGCCGATCAGCTGTGCACGTAAACACGCCGCCCGAGCCGAGCGTACTGCGGACGGACGGACGGACGGAGCCGACCAGCCATGGAGCTGCTGTGCGCCGAGCGAGTGAGCCCGGGCAGCGAGGCCGGCGTGCGCGGACCGGCGGCGCGCGCGCAGCCCGACCCTGTGCTGCTGCGCCGGCGCGTGCTCGACAACCTGTTGCGCACCGAGGAGCGCTACGCCGTCACCGCCAACTACTTCGGCACCGTCCAGACCGAGATCAACCCCCACATGCGCCGCCTCGTCGCCGAGTGGATGCTAGAGGTGAGGCACCGCGCCCGCCGCACCCGCTCGCCATTTTGTCGCGTTTTCCGGCCACGTGTAGCTCCCGGCGACGTCGGTGGCCCGGTATGCCACAGCCACCGGCCGACCCCGCCCCTCCCCAGTGACCTCACCCTCGGCCCGGTCCTTGCCTCGGTGACCATGTGATTCTTTGTGTCGAAAAGTGTTTTCGTGGTAAGTCAGATGTTTCTTACTTGCCGATTGCAATGTTTACATGATCAGCTGATTACGCATTCGCTAGTTATCGTGTTAGAATTGTATCAGAATTGTGTTTATAAAGTGTCAGAATTAGCTAACAACATGGTACATTCTAGCCGAGTGAGTAGGTATTGTTTAGTCGGTCGGCTCCGGGGGCCCCACGCGGCGCGGTCGCCGACCGACGTCGCTCGCTCGTTCTATTTGAATAATCAGCTGATTTTGACACACAGCTGACGCCGGACGCGGACTATTATCTTGTGCTATTAGGCAGATACGGGTATGATCGTGCAAATAATTGCTGCGAGATAACGCACAACCATCATTGTGTTTGTTACTAGTAAAATATCGTATAGGCTATTTTAGTTAATTTATCCTTTAATTTGAGTTCATTGAAAAGTTACTTTGGATTTTTGGAAGGTGTCTTGCGATAATAGTTGTGATGGTATGTGGCAAAAGATGGTACACTGGTTGCGGGCGTGAGTCAGCAGGCGGATCAGCTGTGAGCGGCGCGGCACGTGGGCCGGTGACGTCACGCTGCGCCGGCGCCGCGCTGGTACATCTAAACCAGTCACATACCACGTTTCAGCACAAGCAGACCGAAACGCTCCTCTGCGGCTCGAAGGTCAATGACACTGTACACGTTAACTTTCAAATGCAGTTGCAATGTGCTCAGTACATAACCTATCTTAGAGCGCACTAGGTACACGAGCATTGTATTGGATATCTATTGGATGTAGGAACCAATTCAATAGGAAATCTGAATCGATTAACTTACCTGCTGCTAACAGCACTACAGAAATAGGTAAATAGTTATAAGCACGCTGTGTTAAACCCGGTCGCAAAATTTCAAAAAATAGTAAAAAATGCATTAGTTAGCTTATTTAAATATTGACTACGAAGAATCGTTGCTGGTAACAATAACTTGATAAAAAAATCAAATATCGGCGAAATTAAGAGAATATTGCAAAAAAAAATGTATGACCGACAACAAATAGGTAGGTGGGCACCTTAGCAACAGTCAACTAATTGAATAGTCTATTATATTGCATGTAATGATATCGGTTTAAAATATCTGAAGCTGTAACTGTAATCTGGTAGCTAACTTAATGTGCTATTGAAAAATAACAAAAAATAAGAGAAATTACGTATCAAGTACCGATAATCGCTTAATCGTCTTTCATTAAAATGAAAACCCATTGTTAAGAGGCGCACCCACATAAATTACCGACTAAGTGAACTCGCAAAAAAGTGTGCCAGCGCGTAATGGCGTCTGTAAATTGGCATCGGAAACAAAAACGAAGATGGTCGCACCCATAGAGCGATCAGCTGACGGCCGAGACCGTGGGACAGTCAGCTGAGCCGAGATGCCGGCAAACGAGCTGCATCCGCCGCGTCGCGTTACACCGTGCGAAACTATGCGCGAGCGACGGCGGCTCTCGGGACACGACCTTATGCCACTCGTGTGCACCACGCTCTCTACGACACTACACAGCAAACACCTTCTTTAAGGTTACCTTTGGCGCAGTGCCACCCAGCCTGGAGAGACAGCAGCGTGTGTGGGACCACGCTCTCAAAAGAGCGGAGACTACACACTAAAACCACCCGTATCTCTCAGTGCCTGTTGGTGGGGCTATGTGAATATATAGTTTAACTATTACGGCCACAGAACCCACAAACAAATACCTACCAGTCCTTATTCACAAATGTCAATCTTTCAACAAAACCGACTTCCCCTCAATTTATCTGGAATATCGTCAATTTGGTTTCCTTATCATGATTAAATATAATATAATATATCATGATAAATATGGGCTATTTCCATTACAAAAAACATCAAAATTAGTTCATTAACCAGGAGATATCCCCGAACACACGAAGGAAGACGGTCGGAAACCTCCTCCATATTTTGAAGACGGTTAAAAAAACTTGTCTGATCCCGAAAGTCTATACTTTTACATTGAAGTATAAGTCAAAGCATAGTTTCCTAATTCGAATACCTTTCTGACGTTTTTAACTGAATTAAATAACAAAAGGTTTCTCAATTCGACCGTGTATTCTTTTTTTGTTTAACGTGTATTTATGGGTAGCTTGGTCATTTATCAATCGCTTTGATGTTTTTTTTTGTTTTAAAGGAAATATCATGATAAGAAAACCAGGATCTGAAAATTGCGTTCTAGAAAAGTCAAGAGGATTGACCGTTGTCGACAAAAGGACGCTGGAAAGCTTCAAGGCATTCGTCATTCGAACTAAAAGGACGTTAAACTGGTTCAACGTAAAATATTTACAAAATAGTTGTGCAACGAGGAACGAGCGAGAATTAGGGTCATTTCCGACACTCAAATTAGCTACTTGTAACCATTCGTGCTGATAAGAAATGTGACTGCAGGAAAGCAATGCGCCTCATATTTATCGCAATGAGCGTGTATTTCAATTTATAAATGGGTTATCGGGGATACCGCACGATAAACTTTACGGCTTGGGTGCGCCGGTAGGATTGATTCTATATTTCTGTAAAAGTTCAATTTGCGTATTTCCGAAATTATGAGTTGGAACGGTCAGAGATAGCGCGATTGGTATTAACCTTGACGTGTCATCTAGAGGTCGTAGGCAATAAACACAGCCAATACCACTGAATATTCTAATTATATATGAAGATTTTGCATTGGCTAAGCCATGGTTTTGTCTGTCTATTACTGATACAGGTCAAATTACTTTCTTTCCCCTGTAATAACCAGACATGCCGTATCTTGGAACAGAGTCGAGCGTCATGATATAATTTGTGTATTGTTTACAGGTATGCGAGGACAATAACAGCCAAGAGGAAGTGTTTCCGCTGGCGATATCGTACTTGGACCGGTTCCTGAGCACGTGCGCGGTGGCCAAGAGCCAGGTGCAGCTGCTGGGCACCGCGTGCCTGCTGCTCGCCTCCAAGCTGCGGGAGCCCAGCTCGCGCTGCCTGCCCGCCGACCTGCTCATCTTCTACACCGCTAACAGCATCACGCTCGCAGACCTTTGCGTGAGTACTGCACTGTTGATACTGACACTTCGAACAGGTCCCCGCCTCACGAGATGCCTTTACCAGCGCCCTTAATCCTTCATGGCAACAAGGAGGTATTAGTGTAATCCAAAGTCACACTATTATTATAACATTACTCAAATGTCACACAAAACATGACAAACAACGTTGTAACTCAAAACACGTGCTATCGTGAAATTTAAATTTTAAAAGAGTTTTGCAAAAAGCCGAAGTAGGTACGAGCAAGTGACACGGATGACACGATGCATTCAAAAGCAGGTAATTAGCCTCCGAAGTTTTTCTTAACTTACTGTAATTGACGCGGCCTGCCAGCGCCGCCACGTTGACGGCTAGCTGCTTATGTTACAATGTTTACGAATAGCGATGTTAGTCATGTGAATCATATTTTTTGTTACCAAGATCACTAGCCAACTCAGTAGTTATAAAAAGTATACTACTTTTTTAGGAAACTAGTAGACTTAAATAATGTATTCGATTGTATGTAACAACAGACTTATGAAATTCATCTAAATTGTCAGTGTGCATATCTAGACCGGCGTGCGGATTCCGGTAAGGCGCGTTAATGAACGTCTTCGCGCACCGAACAGCTGATCTCATTAAGCACGCCGCTTCTTGCGGCCTCTTTTTGCGTCGTGCGCTGCGCGGGCGCCGCTCTTGCGCGCCCAGCTCTAGACGCTTTCGTGTCGTTCACTCGGCTGATTTCTAAAATATACGCGGTGCGAACATCCGTGAGAGATTGGAATTTTAGATTTACGATGGTAGATTAATTAATCCGATGGTATGAAATGGCTTTAGTTTCGATTTGATAACTGCTTCCAACCATTATACGAGTATATATATTATCATGAGCGCTTGGATTTTTACTCGAAAGTTAAATTTTAAAAGATAATTACATAAATGTCTAAAAAGTTAAAGGCTAGATGTCTTATAGCTAGTCATTGGGGTTTTTTAAAATGTAATAAAACAAGCCGTATTTACTTTTAGATGATATTTCTTAATGTAAAGATATGTATCGTTTGAAAAGAAGAATACATCGACACGTGGTCTTCGTACTACGCAGCGACAGATTGCATAAATAAACCCGAGCCAAAAATAACGGGGAGTTTCTATTAATACTTTCTTAATTTTGTTTCATCATTCGTTGTCCAACGAAACATTTCCAGGTAACAATTAAAAGGGAATATGGTGAATGATTACTTTGCTTAATATGCCTAACATTAAGGTGTTTCAGTTGAGTATTAGGTCAATTTAGTCCTGCCACATATCTTGCGGGTGACGTATAGGGAATCTCGATTCAGATCAACCTGACATCAATTGGACTACTTAGTTTCATGATCTGAATCAATGTATTATAAGTCTAACAATTAACTTTCTTGATGAATTATGCGAAAATCATAAAATCCATGATCCATGAATCCATGAAATGAAAAATCAAATCATTTATTACTCCAAATTCCGTAGCCGTAGGCAATAAGTTTTTAGAAATGAGCTAAAATGTATCCCATAATCATAAAATAATCGTTCAATCCAACCGTGTCAAATGCTTGGATTCAACGATTGTTTCACATTGTCGTGACATTGATAAAGTTTAATTTTTAACGTGACACACCAGTACCAAAAGCCGACGTCAGTCGTCATACCTGCCAATCGCCGAATATATGGTATAAAAATGACAGATTAGTCCCAAATTCACAATTTTCGTCCATGTTTTTAGTTAGAGGTGCGTGAAACGGTGACCTCAACTATTGAGGTGTGGGTGTAGTCCGTCGCGCCAAGGAATAGTGTCAGAATCGGCTCATCAGTTACCATAATGTATTCGTATAGGTATTTGCAGCGAGCTGATAGGTCGCGCGTGCACCCGCCGGGGCCCCGCGCGCCGTAGATAAAATAAGTGCACATCTTTGCGTCGCGCCGCCGCCGCCCGCCGCCTGCTCGGTGCACTGCGCCCGCGCACTTGTGCACTCACCTTGTACACACACACACACAATGGTACTTATTTGGGATCGCATTAGCCACGGTTACGACCCGGACAGAACTAGGACAAATTTCAAATATCCATTTGCCAACAACTGGAGCCCTTGTGCAACTAAATTATGTACTTAGAATTCCCGTGCGATTACAATCACTTATAAGTGTCATCCCGGTCGTCGTTGTCGTAATTAATGGCTCTTCGCCTTCGTTAATTGCTAAGTCAATTGATCTATATTTAGTCTATGACCATTTTTTATTTAAACCAGAGCGCCGCGGCGCTCAGTGCTAGCGGGCGCCTAAACGCCAACGCATACTCAATGAAGAAAAGGGTACCAATGTCAAGGGTTTGCCAATTTCAAGGGCTTTAATATTGTATTGATAAAAATACTTGCATTGAATATACTTTTAGACGGGGACTGAAACAAGAAGACGTTAAGTAATGTCGATGTTTTAATTTAAATTATGCAGCAATCTGTCTTTGCGATACCACGTAAGACACTTATAGTTTGAACACGAACTAAGGGAAGTCCGCAGTCAAAAGTGTAGTCTGACGTGCCTTTTATAGTACTAAAGCACTTCTAAGCCAGTTCAGACCAAGTTCTGCGTGTGAGAGACGATTAACACTTGACGATTTAATGTCGAATGTAGTAGTTTGTTTAATTTGAAACTTGTGGCGGGCCTCCGCGGGTTCGGCCTCCAGTGAACGTGTCGGCGCGTGTGTGCGCGGCGGAATGCGGCAGGCGGCGCAGGCTCGCTCGCGGTTCTGGGAACAGCGCGGTTCAATCAGACCAATTACAGACCAAACGCGCCGCTTATTTTTTTCTCAAGCGCGACGCGACGTCCGAAACGCTGCGAATAAGATCATACACTCATTCGCTTAGCTATTTGAACATTGACAGTTCACATGTAGTTGGCGATTTTATCTATTGATCAAGTAGCCAATGTAACGAAACGTAACTTCATTCCCCCATCCCCACCTTTCCCCTCCAAACATGACATCACCCAAAGGTCCAGTAATGTATCGAAAAAGTCCCTCAAACTTCCCAATGTAGGAGATCAATATATATTATTACGTTTTACTCAATTGAGGGATTCCCCAAAAACATAACCAGGAACAGTTACCAAATATTAGTGATGTGAATGCCCTACTTAGTACTTGCAAACAATTGTAGGTAAAAATAAAAAAGTATCCCCCCCCCCCCCACCCTCTCCCGCTACTTGTCGTAACATTTTAATATGAATCCCTCCCCCCTAAGTTGCGTTAGTTTATATTTGGATGTCTTTCCCAGAAATAATTCTTTAAAAAAGTTAACTACAAACAAATTTTATTTGAATAAAAAAGTTTACAAGTACTACATAAAATTGTAACGAACGAAGAAGTACCATACTAAAGTTGAAGGCATGCGTCTCGTAGCATGCTCGTAGCTATGCGACTACGAGACGCGTAGGCCGACACTACGCGACTGTTCACTGATCAAAGATTTTTCATTCAAATATCAAGACAAAACAGTAAAAAAACTTTTTGATTTACGTAAAAATTTTATCATAATATTCCGTTACAAAATTACTTAATGACTTAAGTCAAACTTAAGCTTACACTTTATTTAACCTTTCCAATAATAAACATGACAAAAGCGTTAAAAAATATGCTCGTGTATGTTTTATCTCTCCTTGTTCTGACTGTGTTTGTATGAACAGGTGGCACATAGTAACGGTATCGTCACACTTGTTGCATACTCAAATTATGCTCAGCTGTACTCGTTCATCCGAGTGCATCGAGAAATAATGCTTCCTAGCCTGCTTAAACTCCATTAGGTTTTTATCGAGAGGAAACAGTATGAATTACTAGTTATATAGTGAAGAAAGAAGGAATTCATGTTTTGTTTAGTGTCTGAATTTTTCGTTCGCTTTTGAAGAATAGAATATTGGATAAAACCAGAAATTTGTCCAATAGTGATCTTGTACATCGATCCGGTTCTGTAACAAGTAGATAAAGAACTTGTGTTACAGTAATCAGAAACAACGCCTGTACCACAACACCCTAAGCCACGACAATAAAGATAAGTTCGGTCCATATTGTCCCGGAAATTGAACTCGGGACCTCGATGAGCGCGACGTCAACTCCGGCCCGCTCACCTCAGCTACGGAGATCTTTATGTGTATATTTTCACTGTTTGTCAATCAGTTTTGAGGATATTTAAAGGTAATTTATTTGGGGCGGATAACATCGCCAGCTGGTATCGGGTTAGATAAACTAATTCGCAACTGGTTAATAAGTACCTACGTTGATAATGCGGACGGGTGGCAACCGAAGCTCTCCTACTTGATTACTGCAGCCGACTGATAGCAAGTACCTAGACTCTGGTCGGGGTAGTTGAACGCAATGCATGCTGGTTTTAAACATTTTTGGTCGGTGTTAATCACGTAGTGTAGTAAATTATGCTCATATGGCGTGCTACTGATACTGGCAAGTACAAATAAGTGCGAAGTATCCGTCTATTTTCCCCTCACCTCATAAAAATTTAATAAAAATCTATAATAATATAATACGTAAGTTGCACCAATCCAATTTGAACTAGTTCTAACAGTTTGACGTAAGTTATTCGTTTCAATTTTGAAATTAACTGTCAGTCAGTAGTATGCTACTAATATTATAACTGCGAAATGTTGTAAGGATGGCTGTAAGTTATCCAAAAACTACTGATTTGGATATTAACATATAGGATACTTTTTATCCCAAAAAGTTGTCGGCAACAGCTAGTTTAAAATAAAATGTTTGCAACCGGCGACTCATGGTCTCCGCGGCTTTGTGGTGGCTGTATCCAGGCTCCCACCACCTAGGCAGTGTGGCGGTGTGCGTGCGACGTGCAGGAGCGCGAGCCGACCTGTGCGGCGCGCGGGGCCGGGGCCGCAACTGGAGCAAAAAGAGAGGCCGGCATCCGAGCCGGCCGGCGAGCACATACTCACTGTACATACAATAGCTAGCATATGATATAAAGAGAGAAACACATTTATGGACCATCACGCAATTACTAAACACACACATTACAAGACAATCAAAATAAAACATAAGGTCCGCACCGCAAGGGGAAATTAAATTTTTCTGTTTCTTTAAAATAAAAACTTAGGTACCTACCTTGTGAGTCCGATTGGGTTCCATAGCTGCTGTTATGGCATTTTTAACACCGCTGGTTTTTTTGTGAATCCAAAATTTACTTTGCATTACTTTCTGTTGAATTTTGTATTTTGTAAAACGTGTCTAGTCCGCTTGATCCGCCTATATATAGCCAGCTACGTATATGGTATCGATACATTACACTAACTATTTTGTAATTGTCATTAAAACGGCGAAACTTCGCGAACTTGTCAGAAACAACATACCTAAGTATGCCGGCTGGCAGCCCTGGTGCGCGCGCTCCGAGCCGCGTCCTCACATCCACACCACCGTAAACGTTTATTATAATTGAAGCATAAGTTTACGAGCCGCGGTGCCAGTTTGTCAAAAGAGAAAATTCAATAATGCGCCTCCAAGCAGCTAACTCTTACGTTTAATGAGAGGCGCGTCGGACCCGTCCGCGAACCATTTCGCTCGCTTAGGTTTTTTATTTTCCGCAGACATTTACAAAAATAAATGATCTAGTCTGTTGGTGAGCAACTGGAAACCCAAATAAGTAATAAACAAGACTCTGTTAAATTTCTGTCAATTGATAGTAAATCTGCAATCTTTATTATATTCGCGACAGTGACGTACCAAAAAATATTGTATCGTAAGTTTTTACGATCCTTCAAATTTATTCTTTTCCTAAAAGAAGCACAGTAATATTTAAAAGACATTCAATAGCATCATGTCGCTTATTTCAGTTGACGCACATGCAATCACCTACTTCAAGCATTTTTGATAAACATAGGTATTTACCATTATGATAAACATTTAGTTTGCATGGAGCGGTATCTACTTACACATTGTGTAGTTCGTAGAGTGTGTGACCCTTTTTATCTTTCTAGGCCACCGACGATAAATGAAAGAGGTTACAGGAGGGTACCTACTAACTCATTAAGAACTACCATAGTACGAGTAGTAGCTCGTGACCGATTTTCATGGCAGCGTGTGAAATAGTCTTTATTTAAAAAAAAGGCAGCCGTTACTGACTGATACATCAATGCACAGTATCTATGTACATTTACATATGACGTGGACATCCGCCAAGAAGGGTATTCAAACATTCACAAATGCAAACAGCGATATTGTGTTTCCAATTGCTTGTAAATGTTCGAAGACCACTCAGTTTTACATAGCAGTTCATCGTTACTATTGTTATACATTTCATAAGAGGATTTACGAAATTAAAAACACGTTAATCCGTATCCAAATTATTATTCGACTGTACAAATCAAAACGGACACTTGGAAAAAGCCAAAATTAACTATTTGTGTAAATTGAAATCATGTTCTGTCCTAGATCAAAATTTATCAAGAATGAGTATAGCTCGTCAGTTATGAGAATTAATAGCGAAGCTTGTTGTGTAAAAAGTAAATTAGCACGACGTAGTGTTTGTCGCTCTCACGCCGCGCGCGCACCTACGGAGTCAGGGAACAGCTATATAGCAGAGCAGACCGGAAACTAGGAAGATACGAAACGACCAGTGCACATTAGTACACGTTAGAGGGACCCCACACTAGCGTCTTTCGAGCGTCAGCGTCTTGCCGCGCCGACGTTGTTTGGGCGTTGCGTCGACGCGGCGCCCGCTCAGCGTCGACGCGGCGCCCGCTCAACGTCGACGCGGCGCCCGCCCAGCGTCGGCGCGGCGTTTGAGCGGCGCTTGCGCTGGGCGTCCTCTGCACATCGCGTTCGAGCGTCGCGCCGCGCTGACGTCATGTACAGTTATTTCGAAAATGGAAATGTAAGATTTGAATAACGCACAATATAATGTTTTATATTGCAGTGATAAATTAATGCTTTCAACTTGTAAAGGAAAAAATATATTTTACCTATTTGACACATGGCACGAAAAGGCAACTTTAGCATTTATTTTCTCGAAAACTAAAAGTACTTAATTGAAAATGGGTTTCTTCGGCAATATGAGCTAGTATTTTAAGCTACATCCATATTTGCTATCAGCTAAAAAGTCTTCTACCTACTGATTCTAAAACACGGGCGGGCCGAAACAATTGAGTTGATCATTGTACTGTTGTCAAAATAAACGCTGCGGCACGCGTCGGGCCGGCGCGGCGCCTGTGGAGCGCAGTCCTGGCGTTCGTCATTTCGACCGCGCCGCTGCGCAAGCGTTGCGTCGGCGCCGCTTCGACGTTGCGTCGACGCCGCGTCGGCGTTGCGTCGACGTCGCGTCGGCGTTGCGTCGACGTCGACGCTCAAAGAACGCTAGTGTGGGGTTACGCTTACTAGGATAGGAATGAAATATAATAGAATAGTATCTATCGACTCTACTAGTGTAGAAACGCGTGTAACAGCCTCAGACGTCTCAAATGCGTCAGAAGACACATTTGACATTACCATAGTAACTGATGGTAAATGAGATAGTAAAATGTGTCATGGTTTACCTATGTTAATCTTATGGTACTATCGTTCTGTAATATTAGTGATATAGCTACTTACTACTGAGTTGAACAATGTTTGTAACAGTTTCATGGAAGTCAGTCATATAAATTTTGTGCCATTTCTTAAAAACATATGGGTCTATCAACTAAATTTTAATCGAGTCAATTGCAAATTGTTATTGCCGGTTTTGATAAGTTTATAACTCTATTTTTAATCACTCGTACTAGTCAAACTAACTAAGGATATTCTGACCAAGAATTTGTTTTTGTCGCCGCGACGTGGAGCGAGACCATTGACCGTCCGTTGCCACTGTTGTCTTTGGATATGTCGCAGTCATCTGGTTTAATCAGCTATTTGATTGGATCACTAGCGCGTTCATTGAATGACGACGTTTAATTGAATCACTAGGCCTTACGTTGAATGAACAAGCTTCACTTAACGCCCAACAAGTTCGCGGATTGTAACATAGCCCTTTGAACATAGCGGACGTAATCAGTCAGGTGATTGTAATTTAGTTCATTTTTTTTACAGCTGGTACAGATATAATCGAATAGCACTGTGTTGATAATTTTTAGAGTGAAATTGAGATATAAAGTGACTTATTCGTAAAAAAATATTTTTTTAGCCTAATTGTCTTAAGACTTAAAATTGTTAAAACATATTAAAAAATCTTATTAAGGTGTGTTATGTCATGTCTGTCAGCTATATCCCATTCAACGACTATGCTAAATGACGTTCAGTCAAGAAGTTGAACGTTATATTAAACAATTTGACGAGTTGTCCTTTAGTCATTCAATTAAACGTCGTCATTCAATGAACGCGCTAGTGATCCAATCAAATAGCTGATTAAACCAGATGACTGCGACAGATATACTCGTAACACACAGAGAAGCTGATACAAATCAGGATTCGTTATAAGTTGTTTTAAGTTTATTTAATTATTAAAATAATTCATTCTGATTTACACAAAATATTGCGTCATCATCACACAATCACTACGCGGATATAAATTAACAAGCTTATAAACTATAGGTATTATAAACTAATCAAACTGTCGTAAAAAGAAATTAAATTATGAAGACTGATTTTGTTCTTAATTACAATATAAATAACCTAACATTTGGTTTACAAACGGGTTTGTTCAATGGGAAATTCCTATAATTGAAAGCTGATTTGAATAAAGTTTAGACGGAACATTTCAGAAGCACTTTGATAGCTTTCTGCCTGTGGAAGGCTGAATAAGAGTTGCATTGTAAGTGGCGGGCGGGCGCGCATTGTGGCCGAGCTAATCGCGCAACGACCGGCTGGTTATGCGTGTTCTTATCCGCATCTGGAAAATTCCCAAGTTGTTTAGTCTCAGAGGCGAAGTGACCACGCGACACCGCGCGCATTGTTCGCCTCTGAGTGCGCCCGCGCTGACCGTTCGATGAAATTGGATAAACCATGGGAAGCGAGCGCGGAATGCAGCGCGTGTGTCGCGCCGAGGGCTGTTTGCATAGCTCGCTTTATTGGCTGCAGCGCGGCCTCTCCGCCCGCTCTAATGAACACCCGCCTGCCAATTTACGACCTGCATTCCGATCGTCTCGGATTCTACACGCACACCTAAGTGCGGTCCATATTTTGTGAGGTCAGCTGATAGGGGCACTCGCATGTAGGATGTGTCGTGCATCATAATACCGCTTAATGACCTAACAGGCAGATAGCGTGGACGCATCCGTCGAGTGCCTGTGGTGAAAGCTTTATGAGCGCATTGTCACGAGCCTGGCCGGCGCGCGGCGGCCGGGTCGGCTTCGTCGCCTGAGAGACAATCTTCGATTCGCGGTCAGCCCGCACACCACCGACACAGTTAACATCCTTTGTTGTCTATCTATGCACAAAATCGCATTCAAGAAACGATTGCATTGTTATTTTATATCTATTTTTATAAGACGTTGTCGCGCAGGGAGAGCAGTGTTGACGCTACAATGTAACGTCTCGAACTGACTGACACGCGGACGGAGTTATTTAGACTAAGGCGATGAGACTCCATTCATTCACAAACGTTCAGAGCAGAGAGCAGCTAAGCCCTAAGTGCAACCCCTTGCTAACCGACATCGGACTCTAACTCCTCTAAATGAGACATGTAATCGCGCGGGAGAGGCGGGCGGTGCGCAGGCCGACCCGCGATTGAGTTAAGTAAACACGAGTATTATCTGTCAACGGACATGCACCGCGCATGTTAGCGTGCGTACGTACACACACGGACATGCACCGCGCATGTGAGCGTGTGTACGTACACACTGCTATCAAGTTATTCATAAAATTAACCGATATCAGACGACAGTTACGTATTCTGCACAGTTCGTAATAATTTTAATTAATTTAATCTAGGTCAAAGAATAACAAACTGATAACTTGTTAAAGTTTGACGAATGTTTTTTTTTTGTTTAAATACAAACTATTATTTTTGTCTTTGTTGTTAAGTTTGACTTTTGTCTCTGCCAAAGATAATCATTGTAGGAGGTGTAGGCACCTAATATAATTTAGTTTGTATTTACAATAGAAATATCTTGCCTGTACCTACAAAATAACCATGTAATAATGCGTCGTGTATAATTAGTACGTTTGATTGCACAAATAATTGTGTGCGTTCTGCCTACGCGCCGTTCCGGGAAGTGGGGCGCACCCGGCGTGTTTACGATTAAAGGACGGATGTGCAGCAAGAATGCCACTTGCTGCCTTCACAACGTAACACTTTTCTTAACTTACTGCGTTCATTCATCCTTGTCAGAAGTTTATGTTAACTCTACAGGACAAAAGCCATTTACTATTTTGTAACAATATTCCCTAGGTACTTGTAGTCAATGTATGCGCCAAATGAGGTATTTGGTAGCTTTAAATAAAATTGTAATTGTTAAATGAGTATGCAGCTGTTTTCGTCATCATTCTGGCAGCGGCGGTAGATTAGATGTACGATAGTACTTTGAAACTCCGACCAAATATGGTCTTTATTCGTAAATTTCGCGATACAATTCCAAATCAGCAAGTGTATTAATATATCGTTTACAGCAATAACATTACTTGCAATATCGGAAACGGGTGTCTACGTTTTCTTTCATTTAATAACAAATATAACGCGTACTTGAATTATGACCAAGAAAATGGTGTGATACAACTCAGCCCACTCATAGTTTAGAGTTATAAAATGTTTGAAGTACCGAGGCAAATGTAACTATCCAATACGCGATCTTCTGCAATAGCCGTTATCAGTAGATTATAGGACACGAGAGCGTCTGTAGGCTGCGATTGCTTCTATAGAAACTTGTCGAGTATCCTAAGGTGTTGTTATGTTTGTGAGCAGAGCTGGGAGCTGCTGGTGCTGTCGAAGCTGAAGTGGGACGTGGCGGGGGTGACGGCGCACGACTTCCTGCCGCTGCTGCTGTCGCGGCTGCCGCTGCGGCCCGCCGTCAACACCGACATGGTGCAGAGGCACGCGCAGACCTTCATCGCGCTCGCCGCCAGAGGTCAGTACCATGCGACCTTTCTCCTACTGCTGGATAACTTGCATACCGCTGGCCTGGTGGCAGCGGTTACCATAACCTACTGAAGCGTGCAACACATTTAACGCACGCTGTTGACTTTAATAAATACCTCTCAATCTGACACAATGTTACAATGTCCCATCAAGGATATGAAAATGAACCATTATTCAAAATTAAATCATTATTTTGTTTGATGGACTCTTAATACTTCTGCTAGTGTTTATCGACTTTTCATGATTTAAACTTAAAGCTTAGCTGCCAATGTTAGGATATTAATAAGTCCATTATTATTAAAATGTAATTGGGTAGACTGAGCGTAGTAGGGGTGTTTCCTCGTCAAAAGTAGGTCCACACACAGATTTAAATATAAGCTGGATATCAAATTTAACCCAAATAGGTTAATGCTGTCAGCATTTCCACAGCTCGAATGTGTTTATAATGATGACGTTATCTTTGCAAAACCAATACCAATGAATTTTCCTTTTATTATCCACAAACGCTTTGAGTAACACCAAACCAGCCGGCAAAGCTGAATTTCTATTAAACATACACTACGTTGAATGTGGGTGTGTCGACTTTCAAATAGTACTCTAACTAATTCGGATGACTTTCACAATAGCACAAAAACGGTTCAAATATTTAAAACAAAAGGGCGCAAGTCGCGCGGCAGACGACGGATAATTAGCATCTAGACACCGCGTCACGTCACGACGCGCGCCGGGGCCTCCCGCGTGTCACTGAACCATCCACCTCGACGCCAAGCGTCTGCTGTGAGAACAATTATTTCTAGTCTGACTTAAGCGTTTTAGACACAGATTATGTTGAGTCTTAATTTCAGTTTGATGTACAGGGTATCTCTACTAAGTCGGTCCGTTAGAAAACTTCGGAAATACTTCTGTCGAACAAGTTAACGTATTGCGTGCCGTTTGTGTTAGTTTAGTGTCTTAAGAAGCCGTTTTTATCATACTACAAAGTTTAGTATATTTAAAACGTCAGTACTTGATAAATTCAAAATGAACGTGAGAGTATAATCAACATTTTTAAGTCGATTGAATTTTATCAAAGTGCAATTTTGCCGGGACATTTCGCGGAATAAACGCGTGCGTAGCTGCAGGCAGCTCATCCTGCGATGAGAATAGGTTTGTTTACAAGGCGCGGAGGGAGGCGGAGTGCGCTAGGGCTGTGTGCGCGCCTCCCACGCCGCGGCGCAGGCGCATTCCAGCACGCCTCGGGCCTCCCCCCGCGCCCGCCGCGCGCCCCGCTACCCTCATGGGATCATATGTTTTTGTGCAACGGTTTTTGTTGTTCGCCGCCGCTGTCTTGTTGTTTTTGTCGGAGAAGTTCACGCTCCAGCTCTTTTCACTTGCTCCTCGGATAACAATTTCGAAACGGACGCACTTGTCCGGTCTCCTCTGAGGGAACAATTTCGCGTTATAAATAAAAACCGCCTAACTGTAGAAAATTTAATCATGAAATTCCTTAATCAGGTTTTCCAATCTGTCGGCATATAAATAGATCGTAAACGAGTACCCTCAAGCGGCGAGTTCGTAGACAACGTCTCGCGGTGTCGAGAGAGCCCGCATTATGTGTCATTATTCGAATGGCACAATTTACTCTGGAATCATAACTCGTGGGGATATTAAATTTGTAATGGGTTATTTAAAAGCTGACATGTCTTGCAGGGTCTACCGAGGGAAATAAATTATGTATTTTTTAATAAAAAGTTTTATTGTCGCTTTGCTCGCCGCGGCTCGCCTGTGGGTAGGTGGGGTAACTCTCGTTTGAATTAACAGAAGGACGAGGTAATATCACGATTCGTTCGCGGCGATACTTAGTGGAGCGGAGCGGCTGAGGCGAGGCGAGGCGGTGGCGACATGGCGTGAGGGCAGGTATCTTATCTCGGGCGTGTTCACATGTGCGGCGGTGGCGGGGCCGCGCGGGTGTTTGATCCGGCGGGCCCCGGCGCATGCTCGCGCCGCGCGGCCTCGCGAGACCGTTCACCTCGTGCTGCCGCCCGGGTGCGCCCGCACCGCCGACGTCTATTACCGCACGCTCAAGGGCAATGAAGCCATTATGTCACCACCGCTGAGCACACCAGCCAGGGCTATGGCTCTCAACTCGTCCCAACTCCAATCCTGACACTTCGCTACTAACGAAAACCTATCGCATACTAGGAAGTTACTAAAAATAGACGTGATGCAACATGCCCTGCCCTATTTACTGTATCTAGTTGTGGAAAAGTTGTCTTATTCTTCTTAGTGGATTGCACATTCCAAAAGCACTTCCTCGCTAGGACAATCACGTGTAATGTAACTGTTCAGATTTGAGCAATACATATGTATCCTTTGTAACGACACAGTTACGAAACTTAAGCTCCAAATCGATTGATTAATTGCAATGTGATACGAGTAGGCATGTTCTAAGTTAACGACCGCTTTTAGAATTGATAGTATTGTAGTTATTGAAGGGTTACATAACATCCTGATAGGGAACTTACAACTTAAAAGACAGCTGAAACAGCAAACATGTGATAAGTTAGAGGACGTGGTAGAAGGCCGAGAGCGAGCGCGTGTTCGTAGCGCGGTCGGTAACGGCGAGCCCTCCGCGGCCTCCGCCCTCCTCCGCGTGATTAACATCAGATTATGCAAATGTCGGAGCGGCCGCTCTCCTTGTTTCATCTCGTTCCTTTTACTCGTTCCCTCTGCCTGTTCCCTTTATCTCGGGTATGCCGACATGCAAATTAAAAAAATGAAATAAATCTTTTAAATGAGCTGAAAGAGTGTTCGATATCCATACGTTGGCCGGTATAATGGAGTCTACTTAGTGATGAATGGAGGGCCCTTGAAGGCTTCTCTCGCTTTGTGAGTCCTCGCCCTGTTGGGCATTTGTGGCTTACACGGCCTCTCTGTAATTATTCTTGTAATAGCGTGGGAACACTCTGAGCGCCTTTTTTGAACTTCATTATTTATTGCAACTGAACAAACATGTATGATTGAATGTTAAGTATCAGTGTTACTGGGTTGTTAATGGCGTGGTGATCGTAAAAGGTCGAAGTGACGATTTTCCTGCTCGTTGTCCGTGTGATTATATTTCAAAGAGGAAATATGTTTGTAGGTATTTCTGAATAGTTATAAATACGTTCTAATCGTTAGTATTAGATATCAACGCATTAGTTCTATGTTATTTTATTTGGTGAGGTTCCTTAAGCCATTGTAATATGAATATAAGTAGGATAGGTACGAGTACATCGATTGAGGGTATCCGAATGTCGTTTAATCAAGTAGGTACCTAGGTTAAGTTAATATTCACTTTTAAGCATAAATATTATCCTTTTAGTTTATAATATAACCTTTTTAATGATATTGTCTAGTGATTTATGATCATTAAGACCTTAAAATCCTTTGGAATCAAACAACATAACAAAGTGTCATCACTCAAAATCTAAGCTGAATTAGGTGATGAACGTGAAACGTTTTTTTATATTACATTTTATAAAATTGTAAACATTTATAAAAACTGTAATATTAAAGTAGGAATTCCATTACATTCGTAAGCCGAAGGCACCATTGCGCGACCTTTTTAGAGTATCATAAAAAGCTATGTTCTGTTGAAAACCAAATTATCTTTTAAAACATGAGAGACAGGTCCAAATTGGCTCGTGGTAGGTACGGCCGCATACATACACATAATGGTTTCGCCAAAGTAAGTCCGTGAGAAATATTCGAGTGAATCGGGCGCTCGGCTCCTGCGCGGGCGCGGGCGCGGGCCTGGAATGCGGTCGTGGGGGCGGCCGCCGGCTCCTTTGACGCTAAACTCTCCCGAGAGGGACTGCGCCATGCGGGAGGGAGAAAGCTGCATTTCTTCACCGGATGTGCCTTCTCTAATATTGTCGTAGTGCGTAACCACATAGACGCTCTATTTGATCTTATTCATGCACATGAATAAGATAATAAGAGTAGTATAGTAGTGCTACTATCGGACCTATGTAGGCTGAGAATATATCATTATAAAAGGTACTTAATACAAATTTGTACCACACATACAAAACAGTAAAATTTAAATTAATTTGAGATAGTTAGGTACTACTTTAAAGTTTTTGTTGATTATTGCAGGTAAATCAAGCAAATATCTAATTAAAAATATATAATGATAACAACTGCCGCGAGGAAAAATCCTTTACGTTTTTGATTAATATGTAAAATTTGTACATAATTTAAATCAACTTATTTTGTTAATTTAATGTTAGGTATGTACATATATAACTTGACCTGTTTAGCCATATCAGAGAACAAGTATAGATCAAAAAATCATTTTTCAAGAATGAACCCTACTTTCATTTTTCTCCATTTTTTGCGATATTTAATATCCAAGACACAAGTCATATTAAACTGGCGTGGAATTATTTTGCCTTAAACGGTAAACAAATCCTTTGAAACTCCAAAGCTACATTTAGCATACATGTCTGACTTGGCATAAACCATTTTGCTTTAGAAAGACAGCTCCTCTCACCAATCAATATTCTTCGATCTGTACTATGTCCTGCTGACGCCGCTGGAGTGTTATGTTGGTGGTCATCAAAGACTGTATCACTAAAGGTGCGTGTCTTTGTTGCAGATTACCAATTCACTCTGTACTCTGCGAGCACGCTGGCGGCGTGCAGCATCGCGGCCGCGCTGCGCGGGCTGGGCCTGGACGGGCACCTGCCGCGGCTGCACGACCTCACGCGCATCGACTTGGTCAGTACCTTTCATAGTTTTAACTCGACTACGGGCTGCATACCCGAAAAAGATGACGTTATTATCGCGTACCGCAAGCGACGGTGCGCCACGAACGAGACACGCATGATCTCTCACCGTGTCACGTCAATCTACCGTCCGTAAAACTACTTTACAAACAACAAAACTTTTTTTTAATAATTTCTTATAAATGTCATCGTAAGTATAACATTTCTATTGCGTGGCAAAATACTTCTTTGCAAAGTCTCGCATCTGTTAATTTTGCGAGAGAACGAACGGATGTATGCTGTTACCTCTCCGAGAATTCGTTGAGACTAAAGATTCAGTAAGCTCGTTTCAATAAATAAAATACGATTGCCAAAACTAACATAATCCTATTTGATTAACAGGACTGCCTGCAAACCTGCCTCGAACAAATAGAAGTGATGGTAGACAACATGATAGAGGAGCGAGCCATCGCAGTCCCAAACGGGCAGAGCAGGGAGGCCGGGTGGACGCCGCCTCCCCCGCAGGACAAGGCGCACACTAGCGCCGCCACCCCCACCGACGTCCGGGACGTGCACTTTTAGCCCACCGATGTCCCACTAAGGAACTACATTTGCTTTAATAACGGTGCGTTAGTACGAAAATACTTTAAACTAAGTTCTAGGGTGCAACCGTGATGGAGGACTGATACCAAGACTGACAATGGCATATTGTGTTTAGCATAGGTACCTCGTTGAGTACTGAATGTTGTAGTTGTGCCTTACACAACTACAACATTCAAGGCTTACATTAATTCATAGTTGGACCTTTCCAACTATGAATTAATGTAAGCCTTGAGCGCTACACGAAGCCTCATTGCACGAATAGCTTTAGAAATTTCGGTATAGTTTACGGTTTTATATTTGTGAGAACATCAAATTCATTCTAAACTTATTTCTGAGGTGTCGCACTGAATGAGTTAACTTAGATACTTAGTTCAGGACATAGGCTTAATTTTTATGTTTCTTTGAATTGCAATCTACCTCTTAATTTCATAAGACATAAGTTTCAGTCTCGCTTGGCACTGACTATTTTAATTACATAACATTCTGCCAATAAATAACTGTTACACATAGTCATTACCTAAATCTTATAATCGAATGGGACCAAAGTTAGCTCTTCACAGTATCTTGATTTGAAAATATGATGAACTGAATTACTTCAGATACTTGTCATTATTTATAAATATGTAGTAATCATAAAACTATCCTAGTAGTTAGAGTATTGATATCATAATTGAATTCCTAGTTATGTATAAGTTAGAAATTATGACAATGGATTTATATAAGTCAAATGTTTCAAACAGGTTAGTTCAAATACTAAACTTAAACAATTAATTTGCATTTTCATTAGTTTCCATAGATCACAGATGACCATATTGCTTTATGAAGGTATAAAATTATCTCAAACAGATTCCATTTATTTCGGGGGAAGGCAATAAATTACGCTTCTAAGTTGTAAAATGTAATATTATGTTCATTTGTTATGTATTTATGATATGCTATCACAGAGTCAATTACAAATACACTCATGTTTACTTCACTCATGGTCCTTCAAATATATACCTAACCGACTTTATGTAATTAATTTAATAGAATAATATCTAAGCAAAGGGCTGTATATTTTCTTGAAAGAGCCTCTGATTGTGTATGGGAATATAATATAGTATCTTTGTTCCTGATTGATGAATATACCAACAACTTTTAGTTTAACTTTAATGTGATAAAATTATTAGAAAGTTATCGAACTTCATGTCATAGTCACTTCCAGTCATAATATGTTAATGTAGGGGTTACTATGTAAAGTTTCTAGAATTACCTTATAGGAAGAAACGAAAATGTGATTTAGGAATCATTGGTAAGATCTAGAATAGAACTTAGTCATATAAAAACAGATTACGTTCCTATTAAAGCAAAATGTTGGAAATAATCAATGCAATAGTCATGTTCCATACTTCGCATGTACTTAATCATTAACACGGCAATTAGTTAAACACTCAAATCATGTTATGTACTAATTTTTTAATTTGTGATACGTATTTTTGCATCAGTTTTGATCTTGGCTTATATAAGTGTTGCGGGTGGCGCGATGGCGTAGGGCACTAATTCGTGCGGTGTATTAAGGATAACCCTTTATTGCTTTGCACCGGATATGTCACCGCGACCGTTAGCTACTAACTCGTGTATGTTAGTTTAGTGAACAAGGAATCACGCCAAGTCTTCCACTAGTGAGTTAAGGAGTCGGGTGCTCTTGATGGACCGAGGTTCAGACCTGATTATCCTTAGAGTTAACTACTGCGATCTGCAATCTGTAGGTAGATATATTTGTAAGAAAGTATGTATAGAATTAAATGTACATAATTTTTCCAACATAAAATAATATGCTCTAAGCATGTGGTGCCATAAGTAACACTACTATTATAGTATTTTATAAATTGTAGCAATAGAAGTTGTTGTAACAGTGCTGATCGAACGGATCTTTTTATAAATAAATTTCCTTCGAATATAAATATATTTAACAAAGTTATAAAGATTAAATAATGTTTTAAGGGACATATTCTTTTGGTTGTGGAGCAAGCCGGCGCCTAAAAGAAACAAGTTGGGTATATATAAATTTGACATTAAAATAGACTTAGGTTGTATGTAAAATTATGTGGGAAAATATACGCATTACGAAGTTAGTCTTATTAATTAATGCTTTTTATTTGGCTTTCGGACTGGCTTTTTAATATAGTGTATTAAGAAATCTAAGTACTTTTGTTTTACTAGTTATTATTAAAAAGTTTAGGGAAAATTATTTTCCTTCAATGTATATAATTAGAGCAATGTGCTCAAAATAAAAGTGATTTTTGCTATTCATTTCACTGTACTAAGTATATAAATATATAAACAGTAAGAGCAAGATTCTAAATGTGTTAAAACAAGCCAATAAGTGGATGTTTGATTTTATATGTGATTATTAGATAAGTAGTTATTAAATAAAGTTTGTCTTTGGATTGTATGATGGTCAACGCGTTGCGATGTAAATACATAAATACTTAAAAAGAACACTAAAAACATTTAAAATTTACCTGTTGTCTTATTTAGTCATTCATCACGAATGGCAAAACCAAGAAAATCAACCCAAGTACCTAATAAAACACGCTTAGATAAATTATGATAATGTTTATTCAAAAACAAATTTACAATGTCATATACAAAGGTCCTTCCGAATTCAGGACCCGCGGCTTATGTACATAAATAATACAAGTACAATAATATTTATAATAATATGAATTGGGTAACATTTACAATTTGATATTAATACGACAAGGCACGCCGCGAAATGAAATATTTTACAATCATCAAATTAATTCAACTCGATACATTGGAATACTTCTAGTCGTTCAGTATGACAATAAAGATAAATAAATAAATGCGCCAGACAATCACACCAATCACCTGGTCTCAAACTAAGGTTTTCCCTTGTACTATGAGTACCAGACGACGGATACTAACTGGGGGCGTCATCCCAGCACACCCAGACTCAAGTCAATTTAGAAAAGTTTGTTTTCCAAATTGACTCGACCGGGAATCGAACCCGGGACCTTTAGCCACTGCACCACCGAGGTCGTCAAAGATAAAGATAACCTTGTGATTTGTATTTGTATAAATCACAACTTCATGTTATTTTTAGAAGCTTAGGTACATTTTGAAGTTAACATTTATGTACTTTTGCGCAGGTATTTACTAGGAAAATATCTACTCACATGTCTTGATACACTATGTAAGATCTAATGAAGGTAAAAACTACATGAAAAAGATGAAAACAGCAAAGAACTGATAAAACAGCCCTAAGAGAAATAATGAACGGAATGCATCGTAAATGTCGTTCGCCTTTACTTGCCGAACCATACCAATCGGTGTCATTATTGATAGTAGCGAGAGTTGCACCAACCCCACTATAACTGTTACAAGCTTCTTATTCACAAACGTTTACCATTCCGAAACTATGCTTTATCACTGTCCAATAGTTTAGTTTTAAGAAGAGACAGAAATATCAAAACAATACCACAAACATTGACCTTACGCCAAAGTAATTAACAAGCTTCAACAGAAGATGGGCCCGCGTTGAGAACGTGGCACATGATGTAATTAAGTTAGTTAAGAGGCCATAAGGTACATTGGAAGACACGTCAGACTATAGGTACACTGTGAATTTTCTACCGCCTTTATGTCGTAGACATAAGAACTAATAAGAAACAGAGGCAAAATTGACACCGACAGTACGCGTTGGCATGTTCGTTTGAGTGCACAATTTGTAACAGAATGTTTGTTCAAACATTTACAATTGTGTCGCAGGGTGGTGGCGGAGTGGAAACTCGAGTTATAAATGCAATTAAAGTCTAAATCTTTCAAATGAAAGCATAAAGAAAGGTAATTAGTAGGTTATAGTTTAGATTAAGTCTGTATAATAATGTATCTCTACGGTAGAGGTGCGCGGCCGCACGTGGCACGTGACGGCTCACATGTGGACCACTTTGGGCGTGCTCTTCCCTCGCAGCCAGTTGAGCAAAACTGTCGATGTGCTTTGAGAATCTCGGGCTGTAAACAAAATTATACAGTTTGAAAATATAATGCTTCAGTCACTTATATATGGTATTATCACTGTTTCATATATATTCTAGATCATGGGGCGGTAAATAATAACGCGTGCTCGAGCTGGTCGCGCGCCTCGAGCGGCAGCAGCGCCACGTCGCGCTGCAGCAGGCGCAGGTCGCGCAGGTCGTGTGTATGAACCCTGTAGGTAGGTGTGCGTACGTACAGAGCGTGTGGTGCGCGTGCTCGAGCTGGTCGCGCGCCTCGAGCGGCAGCAGCGCCACGTCGCGCTGCAGCAGGCGCAGGTCGCGCAGGTCGTGTGTATGAACCCTGTAGGTAGGTGTGCGTACGTACAGAGCGTGTGGTGCGCGTGCTCGAGCTGGTCGCGCGCCTCGAGCGGCAGCAGCGCCACGTCGCGCTGCAGCAGGCGCAGGTCGCGCAGGTCGTGTGTATGAACCCTGTAGGTAGGTGTGCGTACGTACAGAGCGTGTGGTGCGCGTGCTCGAGCTGGTCGCGCGCCTCGAGCGGCAGCAGCGCCACGCCGCGCTGCAGCAGGCGCAGGTCGCGCAGGTCGTGTGTATGAACCCTGTAGGTAGGTGTGCGTACGTACAGAGCGTGTGGTGCGCGTGCTCGAGCTGGTCGCGCGCCTCGAGCGGCAGCAGCGCCACGTCGCGCTGCAGCAGGCGCAGGTCGCGCAGGTCGTGTGTATGAACCCTGTAGGTAGGTGTGCGTACGTACAGAGCGTGTGGTGCGCGTGCTCGAGCTGGTCGCGCGCCTCGAGCGGCAGCAGCGCCACGTCGCGCTGCAGCAGGCGCAGGTCGCGCAGGTCGTGTGTATGAACCCTGTAGGTAGGTGTGCGTACGTACAGAGCGTGTGGTGCGCGTGCTCGAGCTGGTCGCGCGCCTCGAGCGGCAGCAGCGCCACGTCGCGCTGCAGCAGGCGCAGGTCGCGCAGGTCGTGTGTATGAACCCTGTAGGTAGGTGTGCGTACGTACAGAGCGTGTGGTGCGCGTGCTCGAGCTGGTCGCGCGCCTCGAGCGGCAGCAGCGCCACGTCGCGCTGCAGCAGGCGCAGGTCGCGCAGGTCGTGTGTATGAACCCTGTAGGTAGGTGTGCGTACGTACAGAGCGTGTGGTGCGCGTGCTCGAGCTGGTCGCGCGCCTCGAGCGGCAGCAGCGCCACGTCGCGCTGCAGCAGGCGCAGGTCGCGCAGGTCGTGTGTATGAACCCTGTAGGTAGGTGTGCGTACGTACAGAGCGTGTGGTGCGCGTGCTCGAGCTGGTCGCGCGCCTCGAGCGGCAGCAGCGCCACGTCGCGCTGCAGCAGGCGCAGGTCGCGCAGGTCGTGTGTATGAACCCTGTAGGTAGGTGTGCGTACGTACAGAGCGTGTGGTGCGCGTGCTCGAGCTGGTCGCGCGCCTCGAGCGGCAGCAGCGCCACGTCGCGCTGCAGCAGGCGCAGGTCGCGCAGGTCGTGTGTATGAACCCTGTAGGTAGGTGTGCGTACGTACAGAGCGTGTGGTGCGCGTGCTCGAGCTGGTCGCGCGCCTCGAGCGGCAGCAGCGCCACGTCGCGCTGCAGCAGGCGCAGGTCGCGCAGGTCGTGTGTATGAACCCTGTAGGTAGGTGTGCGTACGTACAGAGCGTGTGGTGCGCGTGCTCGAGCTGGTCGCGCGCCTCGAGCGGCAGCAGCGCCACGTCGCGCTGCAGCAGGCGCAGGTCGCGCAGGTCGTGTGTATGAACCCTGTAGGTAGGTGTGCGTACGTACAGAGCGTGTGGTGCGCGTGCTCGAGCTGGTCGCGCGCCTCGAGCGGCAGCAGCGCCACGTCGCGCTGCAGCAGGCGCAGGTCGCGCAGGTCGTGTGTATGAACCCTGTAGGTAGGTGTGCGTACGTACAGAGCGTGTGGTGCGCGTGCTCGAGCTGGTCGCGCGCCTCGAGCGGCAGCAGCGCCACGTCGCGCTGCAGCAGGCGCAGGTCGCGCAGGTCGTGTGTATGAACCCTGTAGGTAGGTGTGCGTACGTACAGAGCGTGTGGTGCGCGTGCTCGAGCTGGTCGCGCGCCTCGAGCGGCAGCAGCGCCACGTCGCGCTGCAGCAGGCGCAGGTCGCGCAGGTCGTGTGTATGAACCCTGTAGGTAGGTGTGCGTACGTACAGAGCGTGTGGTGCGCGTGCTCGAGCTGGTCGCGCGCCTCGAGCGGCAGCAGCGCCACGTCGCGCTGCAGCAGGCGCAGGTCGCGCAGGTCGTGTGTATGAACCCTGTAGGTAGGTGTGCGTACGTACAGAGCGTGTGGTGCGCGTGCTCGAGCTGGTCGCGCGCCTCGAGCGGCAGCAGCGCCACGTCGCGCTGCAGCAGGCGCAGGTCGCGCAGGTCGTGTGTATGAACCCTGTAGGTAGGTGTGCGTACGTACAGAGCGTGTGGTGCGCGTGCTCGAGCTGGTCGCGCGCCTCGAGCGGCAGCAGCGCCACGTCGCGCTGCAGCAGGCGCAGGTCGCGCAGGTCGTGTGTATGAACCCTGTAGGTAGGTGTGCGTACGTACAGAGCGTGTGGTGCGCGTGCTCGAGCTGGTCGCGCGCCTCGAGCGGCAGCAGCGCCACGTCGCGCTGCAGCAGGCGCAGGTCGCGCAGGTCGTGTGTATGAACCCTGTAGGTAGGTGTGCGTACGTACAGAGCGTGTGGTGCGCGTGCTCGAGCTGGTCGCGCGCCTCGAGCGGCAGCAGCGCCACGTCGCGCTGCAGCAGGCGCAGGTCGCGCAGGTCGTGTGTATGAACCCTGTAGGTAGGTGTGCGTACGTACAGAGCGTGTGGTGCGCGTGCTCGAGCTGGTCGCGCGCCTCGAGCGGCAGCAGCGCCACGTCGCGCTGCAGCAGGCGCAGGTCGCGCAGGTCGTGTGTATGAACCCTGTAGGTAGGTGTGCGTACGTACAGAGCGTGTGGTGCGCGTGCTCGAGCTGGTCGCGCGCCTCGAGCGGCAGCAGCGCCACGTCGCGCTGCAGCAGGCGCAGGTCGCGCAGGTCGTGTGTATGAACCCTGTAGGTAGGTGTGCGTACGTACAGAGCGTGTGGTGCGCGTGCTCGAGCTGGTCGCGCGCCTCGAGCGGCAGCAGCGCCACGTCGCGCTGCAGCAGGCGCAGGTCGCGCAGGTCGCGCTGCCGCTGCTCGCTGTCGTGCCGCAGACGCACGTCGCGGCTCTGACGCACGCTGCGCAGCTCCGACAGCCTGCAATGACCACGAGTGGCAAAATGTTATGTCAGTGACTAATGTCTTTTGTTCAGCTTTACGTTTTTTTACGTGTTACTGTTTGTAGGTTGCGCTGATATAAAATGTCACTAGCTATTGGTACTATAAGAACTAACCACGCGAATAACTTACTTCGCTTGTAGTTTCGGCTTGTCCCCGTCGACGTCGCTGATGCTGCTGCTGCGCGAGGTGTGTCCGCGGTGGATGTCCACGAACTGCGTCTGGTCCTTGTCCGCGCTGAAGCTCGGCAGCTCCGAGACAGTTTCCTGGCTGTCTGTGGACACGTCCAGATCTGAACTCTTCAGCCTGGACTTGAAGTCCTCGTTGGAGCGCAGGCAGTCGGAGAGGCGCAGCTGCAGCGTGTCTCGCTCGTCGAGCAGGTGCGTGAGCTCGAGGGTGAGCTCCTCGCAGCGTACGTCCCGCTGATGCAGCATGTACAGCGCCAGGTCCAGCTCGGCGCGCGGCACGGCCTCCAGCAGCTCCTTGCTCACCGGCCCCGGCGAGTGCTCGCCCTCAGAACTCGCCTTGGTGTCCGATGAGAACGTCACGTGCTTCTCTATTTTGCTGGTCGCTTTCCTGAACATTTGCTCCAACGTAGTTATTTCATCTTTTAACGTCACTATTTCTAGCTCTTGATTCTCAAGGGCGCTCTGCATTTCTTTACTTCTAGAGGAGTGCTCTTCTAGAATTTTATTCAAGTCTGCTATCTGTTTATTTAAGTTTGTACATTCTATTATTTTTTCATTGAGGGCGTCTGATAAACTTGATTTCTCAGAATTTATTTCTTTAATATTTTTTTCGTAATAATCTATATTATCGTGCATTTTCAGTCTCAAGAGTGCAAGCTCGGATTCTTTTTCGAAGCCCAATTCTTCCATCGACCTCTCCAATTGAAGAAGGTGCTGCCTTACGTTTTCAAATTCTTCGTTCCTCTGGGCCAGATGGATAGAATATTCACGAGTTTTTTGGTAAATTTCGCTGTCTTTGAGTCTCAGCTGATTGTTTAAATCTAGAACAGTAGCTTCTACTTCTTTTAATTTTGCATTCAAATCTTCAACTTCTTGGCGCAATTCATCGTTGTTTGATCTGGAAGACACTAAATCGTTTTGTAAATCTTTAAAGTTTTTTTCATAGTTTTCGCTATGTTCCTGGTTTTTAGAAACCATATCTTGAATTTGTTTCTCAAACTCTTCTTGTTGAGCAAGCAACTTATTTTCATACATTACTTTTTCGTCTTCAATTTCTGATCGCAACAAATCGAGCTGATTCACTACTTCACAATACTTGTCTTGAAGGTTGCGTAAATGTACTTCTTTATCTTGAAGTTTATTTTGCAAGGACGTGATTTGCTCCATTACTATTAATTTATTAGTTTCTTCTTGACTGGAAGACTGAACGTTATCTAATAGTTGTTCATATTTAGCTTCAGATGCACTTAATTCCGCTCTTAACTCTTGTTCTGCCTTCACAAAATCAGCTTCCCTTTGTGCTAAATGTTGTTTCCACAGTTCAGCTATTTCAAAACCTCGCTGATCAACGGCGCTCGACATTGAGGAGCGTAATTCCGCGACATTAGATAATAACTGATCGTTTTCGGAGTTCAAGTTTTGTACTTTAGATGTCAAGTCGGCTATTTGCACTTCGTAATTCTTTATTTTCTCTTCAAGATCACGATTTTCTGATTCTACTTTCAATGTTTTGTTAGAAGTACTTTCGGAATCCGTTTTTAAATTAGAAATCTCTTCAAAATTATTTTCATATTGTTTAAGTTTTAGTTCCAACTCTTGATTAAGGTTCTCCAATTCCAATATCTTTTTAGTAGATTCATCAATTTGATGTTTAAGCTTAGAAGAGTATTCTTCCAACGCATTGCACCTCTCTGATAAAATCAAATTTTCTTGATTATGAGCATTTGTTTTATCTTCTTCATATGATACCAACTTATGATTTAGAGTGCTGAGTTCCTGATTTAGTAACTCTATATTTCTTTTAGCGTCACTTTCAGATGTTTTTAAGATATGCAACTCATTTTCTAAATCATTACATTTTGTATTAAGCTCTCTTTGATTCTGATCGGACAAATCATACATATTTATCGCTTCATTGTAGCGAACTTCGACTTCTTGTAATCTTTCTGTCGTTTCTTCATTGTTTCTTGTTAGTTCAGTAACTTTAGCATTTAACTCACCAATTTGATTACTTAGAGTTTCGCAATTTTGACATGATTTTTGTTGTGAAAGTTGCAGTGTAAGGGCATCAATTTCCTGTCTTAATTTTGATTCCTCGGATAACAATTGTTTATTTTGAGTGTTCAATTGATCGACTAATGACTGCAATTCATCATTTTCTTTTTCTAGTTTTATAATTTCTTCATTTGATGAATCAGTTGACAATTCTCCTTGGCTAGCACTAACCTTGCGAGCAGGGGATTCCTTACTCTCCCCGCCCCACTGTAATGACGACATTTTATCGTTCACTTCTTTAAATTTGAATTTCCATAATTCTATTTCATTGTCAAGTTTTTCTTTCATTTCAATTAACTTTTCATTGGCATTATTTAAAACATCGTTTTGTTTCTTTACTGTTTCTTTATCTCGTTTTTCTTTCTGCAAATCTGCATTTACTTCTTCTATCTTTTTCTCCAACTCCAAGACTGTTCTGCGTAATTCATCTTCAATAGCACTATCTAAAAATGAAGACTGTGTTATTTGTTTGGATAAATTCAATTCATTGGTCAGCATATCATTTTTAGTCTTCAGTTCTTTTAGTTTTTTCATAACTTTCATTACTTTTGTATTGTTTACTTCAAGTTCGTTTCTCAAAGTTTCATTCTGCTTTTGAAGACTGCTAATCTGTTCATTTAGATGATTTAGTTCAGGTACCACATCACTAGGAGTGTCCTCTGGTTCACCTAGCCCCCAACCTTCATCAGAGTTGAAAGGATCTGTTTCATAAGTGACATTTTCATCTTGTTTATAACAAAGATAGGCTTTTTTAGGTACTATTATTTCTTCAGACATATTTTTAGAATCAGCAGCTGCAACAAACGATTTCTTTTGGAAAGATTCAGCTTCGACTTTATTGTCTGAATAATTCGATGACACATCGGAAATTATCTGAGATTCCAAATCAAACAAGTCACTTTTCGGGGGTTCTTCCATAGCTTCAATCGTTGACGAAATTATTAAGCCCTCTGTTTTAGGGATGTTCATTTCGAACGTTACTTTTTTCTTGTCTTTTAATTCTTTTAGTTGATCTTCCTTCTGAAGTGCGGATATCTGTAGTTGTTCATTTTCTTGTTTGAGAAGTTGTATTTCATTTATAAGTTGATCGACATCAGAAGTCGATTGTTGCAATTTATTTGTCAAATCATTTATTTTTCCTTCTAAATTAGAAACAGTTGCCACACTGTTCACTTGAAGTGTTGAAAATTTATTGTTAAGTTCATTGATTTCTTGATTTTTACCACTGATGACCGAATTTAATTTGTTTATTTCGCTTATATATTGATCCGTGTAATCAGGAGAAGAACTTTGTTGAACAGATGACTTTTCCAAAATGTCGTGATTTATTCTATTAATTTCTTCTATATTGATTTTTAGACGTTTATTTTCAGAGTGATACTCTTGCAGCTTATTTTCTAACTGACCAATATGTTCAGTAACTTTTTCATATTTTCCACTCAAAGCTTTCTTTTCCATTACTGCATTTTTTATTTGAACATTAAATTCTGATTCTAGGTCTTCGAGTTCTTGTTTTTTTTTAATCATATTTGCTTGGTGCTCTTGTGTGACACGTTTAAGTTGCGCGTCGAGGTCACGGACTTGTGTTTGTAATTTTAGGATATCTGATTCTGCTGCATCAGTTCTAGCAGCCTTGTCCACTATGCTGTTGTAATTAGCTTGAACATCAAAGACATTTTTCCGGAGTGACTGATTCTCCTCTGTCATGAATTGAATCTTATCTTGTAATTGCCTATTTTCATCTTCTATTTCGTGTAACTGTTTTTCAAGCACCCTGTCGTGGTCCATAAGCACTGCTAATCTATTGACTAAATCATCTTCCTGATTAGTGTATTCAGTATAGGCTTTTTGCTTTTCTTGTAGCTGGCTGTCTAATTGATCCGCTTTTCGTTCAAGAGAGTGTCGCCTATCTTCCATGGCAGAGATACTTTCTTCTAGACGGCATATTCTTGTTTTATATTTACTAATGTCAGTTTCTAAGCTCTCTATATACAAGTCTCGCTCTTGTACCTTAGCATCATATCCAAACTGCACTTGATTTGCCAGTTGCTCTTGGATCTCTATTTTGTGTAACAGTTCGGCAATATGAGACTGTTTTTGATTAATATCTGTTTCCAAACTGGATATTTTTGTTGATAAATTCATATTATTTTTCTGCTCTATCTCATGTTCAACCAATTTGTTGTTCAATTGGTCTATTTGAGATTTGTAATTAGTATTTTTCTGCTCTATCTCATGTTCAACCAATTTGTTGTTCAATTGGTCTATTTGAGATTTGTAATTAGTATTTTCCTCTTGATGTAAATGTAAGTCTTTATATGATTTATTCAAAGCATCATTTAATTTTGTAATTTCTCCTAATGCGGCAGCCAATTTATCTTCTGAATATTTAAGGTCTTGCTGCAACTGAGTGACGTCGTGAGATTTTTGTTGTTCTAGGGTCACTCTTTGGGATGACAATCGACTTATCTCTCCCTCGGCATGTTTCAGTTTTTCCTGTAAAGCCGGAAGTGTTTCAACTTGTATTGAAAGCTGCTCTATTTGCACATTTCTGGTTTCCAGCTGTTTTTGGACTTCATGAAATTGATTCTCTAGCTCTGTATACATCGTCGATTTTTTCTTTATATTAACAGCAAATTTCTTGAGTTTATCCATAAGTTCCTTATTTTTAGTTTCCATCGACAAGTACTGTTCGGAAAGTTTCAGTTTTTCGGTTGTAAGTTCATTTATCTTATTTTTGGTCTCCTCGATTACCTTTGAATACTCTTCCGTAGATTTATCCTTCTCTGCCAGAGCGTCGCGTAATTTTTCATTTTCTATAGACTCTTTTCTAAGTTGTAATTTAATTTCATGAATTTCTTCTTCCCTTTCTTTAGCTTGAAGCACGACCTCTGCCACTTCGTCCAGATGCTTTTGTTGCTGAACTTGTAATTCTTTAATCAGGCGCTGTTTTTCAACCAAAGAATCTTGCAATTTACTTAGTTCAACTTCCACATTTGTATTTTTATTTTCTAATGCTACTTTTAACGTCAATAACTTAGCCTTTTCTTCTTCTAAAATTTTAATATTTTCCTCACATTCAACTAGTTTCTTCTGATACGTTGATATTTGTTTGTTTAGTGATTTAACAAGTTCAGCATTTTGATCTTTTGCTTTTTCCTCTTCGAGCACTTCGATCGTTGATTTCAGTTTTTGGGATACATCATTTAATTTAGTAATTTGATTCATATATTCCACCATTTCTTTGTCTTTCTGTTGTAATGTATTTCCATAATTGAGTATTTGTTTTTCGTACTCCAATAATATGTTTTCTAGCTCATGCACTCTAGTGTCTCGAGCCATAATTGTATTTGAATATTCTTGACAAGCTTTCTTCAATTCTTCCTGAAGTAATTCATTTGCTTTCTTTAATTCTTCCTGGATTTGTTGATCTGTTATTTTATCATTGACTGAAATTTCTAACTTTTCTTTTAAAGTTTGGTTCTCATCTGTCAATAATTTAAGTTTGGTCTCGAAAGACGCATTTGTTTGTATTGATTCATTTTGCTTTTGTTGTTGTTCTTCTAAAGACAATATTTTCATTTGACAATCCGCAATTTCAGCTTCTCTTTCTTTAATAGTATTTTTTAGTTTTAGAATTTCTTTTGTCAGTTGTTTGACTGATTTGTTTCTATTGACACCTTTTTCACCAGCTCCTTTATCGTCTTGTTGGGGATCAGCTGCTGTCTCCAAGGTTTCTTCGAGTACGGCGGGCTTAGCCACTTCCAGAGTTTCTTTCATTATTTCTATACGTTCACGTTTTAAGTCTTCGACCTGTTTATTTAATTCTTCATTCAGCACCTGTAGGTCGCGTTTTTCATTACTTAGTAAATCAATGTTGTTTATCAAGGTGCTGCATTCATCTTTCAGCTGAACTATATTCTCCTGAAGCGTATCATTTTCAGCGCTTAGTTTACTCATTTTTTCCATTACCTCTTCCCTTTCCTGATTGAATAATTCAATTTTAGTATTCAACTCTAATGTCTGTTCAACAAGAGTTTCTATGTTCTTTTCGTTAGTTTTTGAAGAGTCTTTCTCTTTTTCTGAATCGATCTTGGATTCCATAATACCCTTATTATACTCTTCAAGTTCTAGCTTTTCTTGTGTTGTTAAGGATTCGACTATTTCTATGGACTCAGCAGAGCTTACTTTTTCTGTACTTAACTTTTCAAGTCTATCAGTTAGTTCCATATTTTCCTGAATGTAACCTTCTAACTTTTGAATTAATTCATCTTTTTCATCTTGCAAGCTCTTGATCGTACTATTCAGCTGGTCTTTGTCTAATTTTAAGTTTTCTATAATAAGTTCTAATTCCTTACGCGAAGCAGTGAGTTTATCAATCTGTTCTTCCATCTGTACTGACTTCATTTCTGAACAAACCTGTTCGTTCTGAAGCTGACTTATATCAGCCAGTTTATCTTCCATATCCAAGTTTTTTTGTTGTAAAACGTGTAATTCTAAAAAATAAAAACATGAAAACATTATAACATGCAATTCATTAATCATAAACGCATGATACCAATCAACAAATAAAGTCTTGAAAAATGTACCTTGAACCAAGTCGAATTTCTGGGCTTCCAATACACTAATAGCTTTCAATCTAGTTTCTGCCAAATTTTCCATCTCTATCATTTTCTTGTAAACATCTGATTCCGTCACTGAAATATAAAAGGTTTTAGTGATTATTAAATCGCCAAAATGTTACGTAACATACTAACTCCTTTGGCATAGTGGCAACAACATTTGTCAATCCAAACTGTCTGTACGGTCCATACATTCATACATATACTGTCTGTACAGTGAAAAAAACATCACAGTAAAGCTTGTTGTTCTATTCTCGTTCTTATGCTCATGACATAAAAGCTGCGCGAAGTTCAATGTGTATAGTTTGTTGAGCTTTTGGCTGTAAATTACTGTAACGTCAATTTAAAGTCGTAATCGATACACAATGTTAAATTTGCGATTCGCCTCGTTAGCGCTCAACGGGATGCGTGTAGCGTAATGCACTGTACACTGGTTGACCTAACAAATAAATAAATACTTACGTCGCCCGCTGTCGTAGTCAACAAGATGTAACTGCAGATTTCCCTTTTCTTCCTCAAGCTCTGCAACCTTTTGTGTCAATTGGTGCATTTCTTCATTCAACTTAACTATTTCAGCATTGGAATCAGATAATTTACTAAAGTTATCAATTGTTTTTTGCATTTGTTTAATTTTCAACTTATGACTTGATTTTACTTTAACCATATTTTTATTTGCTAAATCAACTTCCTCATTTAATGCAGTAATTTGTTTCTGAGCAACGTTCAGTTTTTCCTCAAGTTCTGCAATATCAGCTGTAGACTGCTCGCTAGTTGGTTTAATGTCATCATCATTTTTATTCTTTACAGCTTCAATGGTATCTTCAGGCGCACTCTCCAGGCACTCAGTTGACACACCCATGTCAACCATGTCCACAATAGGTTCCTTTCTTGTGGACTTTAGTTCATTGATAGCAGCTTCTTTTAAAGCGTTGGTCGATTGAAGATCAGTTATTAGAGAATCTTTTTGTGAAATAATATATTCTTTTTCCAAAATATCTTTATTCAATGACTGGACTAATATTTCTAACTTCGTAATTTCGTTTTTGTTTACTTTCTTATCAGTTTCCTGTGGTAAGGACTCAGACGATAAATTACTCCAGGGCGATTTCATTTTAGCTGCTGTATTTCTACCACCTTTGCGGCCAGGAAGTGGACTTGCCTTTTTGCTTGGAGAACTAGTAGCTGCTTTTTGTTCTGTATTCATTGTAGCAAGTTTATTCTCCAGTTCTATGTTTGTTTGTCTAATTTGGCAATTAAGTTGCTCAAGCAATTCTATTTTCTTTGAAAGTTCAACCATATTAGAAATTTCAATACTTCCTTTTTCTTCTTCATCATCAAAATGCTCCTTTTCTTTTGGAATTATTAAAGATGCGTGTTCTTCTGTCATCTTCTTTATGCTTTCTTCTAATTGAACTATTTCTTTATTTTTAACATCCAATTCTTCTAAAAGTTTTGAGTTGGCAAGAGCAAGTTCAAATCTATTGTTTTCTAAAATAGTGTTGGCTTCTTCTAAGTTGCTGATTTTTTCGTCTTTTGATTCAATTTCATCTAACAACCTTTTCTTCTCTTCCTTCCATTCACTTTCCATGTTTATAAAATTCTCCTGCATTTTAGTCATTTGCTGTCTAGTGTCTTCAAGTAACAGCATAGAATCCTTCTCTAAAAGTGTACAATAAATTTAGTCCTCGATTTTTTTAAAGAAAATAACAACAGTGTTGCTAATTGATGCTCAAATATTGTTCAACAATCAATAGGCTTTTGAAAGCCTAACAATAATGTTGCGAAATATAAACTATATCTATAGTGCCGACATTACTTATGTCGACGTGTCGACGTTAAAAAGCACCCGACTATAAAAAGTTGGGTGCTAATTTACTATTGTTACTATTATTAATATGCATGTTATATGAAATATATTTATGACCAAATATTATGTTTTAACTCAAGTGGTAATGGAACTTTCTAGGCTATATATTAGCTTATCAATATTTCACATGAAATACAATACTACAATTGAGATTAATAAATAAATAATACCTTTTTTACTTAAGCTATCAGACATTAAGGTTGTAGCCATATTCTTAGCTTCAATTATTTGGTCTTTCTCATTTAATTTCTCTTGCAAGTCCAAGATAGTTGTTTCCATGGCCTTCATCTTTACCTGTATCACACTCAGTGCATTTTCTTTCTCTTTTACTGTATTAGATAGTTTTATTACTTCGCTTTGGTCCATCGTCTGTAAACATGAGTAAGTATAATATTGGCATTAACCTTAAAATAAAAAAAATACGAAATCCTACAACCTCACCTTTTTTACATCTAATTTTGATTCCCGAACCGACTCTTTTTGTATTGGTGTAGTTTTGCTTGGCCTTCTACTGATTTCTTTATATTGTTTTATCCTTTCCATTAGTAACTCTTTCTGTTTTAATGTATTAGCTAAACTCTCACTTATACCGGGTACTGAAATTAAAGCATTTAAAAGCCTTGAAATACAATACTGTTAATATGTATATGCATGGTTAAAAGAAAAAAATAATTCAATAATTCAATCTCTCCGTCCAACCGTCCGTGCGGATACACTAAGGAAGAATTTGCTGTTATATTTTTTATTCTTAATAATAGTAAAAGCTATCGATAAACAATACTTTTTACATCAAAAGACTCTTAAATACATAAACTATCAAACAGTGTATTAAAACAATGTGGAAACAATAATTTAATTGTGTTACTAACACGAATAATCATAAAAATACCCGCCATACAGTGCAAAAAATAGTGCGTGTTGTGTCTAATGAGTGCGGTATTCGTGCGCTCCAAGTGCTAGCGTGTCCTTGGGAATAAAAAGTCGGACGACGTCACCCGGTGAACGGTTAGGGTAGCGTAATTTGGCCGGCTCTCTACGTAGATCGTTGGCCTAACGGAATAGAAGCTCGCTTGTAAGACGAGCAACCCAAGATCAAATCCCACAATCAAAGCTTTGTTTTTTATTTTTTTATTGTTCTTTCTATTTGTATAATGTCCACCAAAACGAAAAGAACACCGCCTTCAACACCAAAAAAAACTACCGATTGTTTTAAAGAACAACAGTCGTTTGTAACAAATAGACCTAACAAAAGGCAGGCTTTGTCTTCGTCTCCCAAATCGCAAACGGAGTCCGGGCCAATCCCACAACACGATGTGCAAAAAATAGGGATGCCAGTCACACAACAAGATGTACGAGAAATCGTTAATGATATTATGCAAACACAGATGAACCTCTTAATGACACAGATAGGCGAAACTATTTCACAGACTATTTCAAAAACCATCAATAAAGAATTATCCTCATTGAAGCAAGAGATTGAGTCTGTTAAAAATTCAATGAATTTTATCAACGAAGAATTTGAAGGTGCTAGGAAAAACCATGAAACTTTAACGAAGGAAGTGGAAAATGTCAAGATGGAAAATAGCGCGTTGCTAAGCAGTGTAACAGAACTAACTAATAAAATCAACTTAATTGAACAAAACGCACGTATGAATAACGTGGAGGTGCCATGTGTACCGGAAAACAGAAATGAAAACCTAAACTCTATTATAATGCAAATTGCTAAGACAGTAGGCTGCAATCTTACTGAGGAAAATGTACTTCACAGTGCTCGTGTTGCTAAAGGCGACAAATCGAACATCCGTCCTAGAGCTATAATTGTTAAACTGTCTTCCACCAGGATACGCGACAACCTTCTAGCAGCTACAATTAATTTCAACAAATCAAATAAGTTTAATAAATTGAATTCCGGACACATTGGTATTGCGGGTGAAAAACACCCTATTTACATTATGGAACACTTATCGCCTGCTAACAAATCTCTGCATGCGGCGGCTAGAATTAAAGGCAGAGAACTGGGATATCAGCACGTGTGGGTCCGGAACGGAAGAATTTTCATGCGTAAAACTGACGATTCTACATACGTCTTGATCAGAGACAAAGACTCTCTAAATAAGTTAAATTAATGTTATGGCTGTTTAACTAATTTTTTAGTTGTTAATTCTGCATGTTACTTTACATTCTTATACTATTTTAAAATTCAATAATTTAAAAGTATATTATCAAAACGTGCGCGGCCTGCGCACCAAAACACATAGTTTTTACTGTAATCTTGCTTGTTCAAATTACGATATTATAATCTTGACAGAAACGTGGTTAAGTGAAAATATATCAAACTCTGAGCTATTTGATGGGAGATATACTGTATACAGACGTGATAGGGGAGTATCTAACTTTAATTCTAAGAGTACAGGCGGAGGTGTTCTTATTGCTATATCAATTAAACCTGGATCTTTTAGAATGCACAATTGGGAGAGTGAATGTGAAGATCTCTGGGTTGTAGTTACCATTCCAAATACTAAACCTTTACAAACAATTACGTTCTGTGCGGTTTATCTCCCACCGCCAGTGCTAAAGTCTTCACTTGATCATTTTGTAAAGAATTGTGGCAGTGTATTTGAAGAAACTAATTCAAATTTATGTATGATAGGCGATTTTAATATGAGTGGCATCGATTGGAGTCGTGATGACATGGAACAGAACTCACAACTGTCTTCCCTTAAACAGTATTTTATGGACTTTTTAACGGTAAATAACCTAAACCAGTTTAATTTAATAAGTAATTCTATGAATAGGATACTCGATCTAGTTATAGCTGATATGTCTACTTGCACTGTCACCAGTGCAAGTGATATTCTTAGCACACCTGTAGACCCGTTGCATCCACCAATTGAAGCGAACATCAGTGTGGAAGGTGAGAGTCATCTTAAATCAAATATCACCCAAAAACACAACTTTTACGGAGCTGACTATTGTGACATTAATAAGCACCTATCGCAAATTGACTGGAATAACATATTGCTAGACGAGGCTGATGTAGATACAATGACAGATGCTTTCTATAGGATTGTTGCTGAGACAATAGCTAAGTACGTTCCCTTGAATAGACCCCGACATAAGAAGTTCCCTCCTTGGTTCAGCCCAAACTTAATTGACAGACTACGGGAAAAAGAAAAGTATAGGAGAAAACACAAACAGTACCAGAATCCTCTTGACCTTATTTCATATCGTCTGTTATCTGAGCGGTGTAATTTACTGATTAAGGCCTGTTATAGATCTTACCTAGGCAATGTCGAACGTAACATAAAGACCAACCCTAAATATTTTTGGAACTTTGTCAAGGCAAAGCGTGGTGGCGGTAGTAACTATGCGTCTTCCTTATCTAATGGCATTGTTTCCACCTCGGAAGGAGTCGAAGTTTGTAACTTGTTTGCGAATCATTTCGCCTCAGTATATGCCTCCCCTAGCACTGACCCCGACTGTGGACCGCTCACAGGTTCTATAAGTACCAACGACTGTTTCTCGCGCTTACGTCTCCACTCCACCACGATTGAGGATAAACTTAAGAACTTGGATGTCACAAAAGGAGCGGGATCGGATGGCGTGCCTCCGATATTTGTTAGGAATTGTGCGTCCAACTTGGTTGAGCCATTAAGTAGAATTTTTAACAGATCCTTGGAGAAGGGCGTTTTCCCTAGGGCCTGGAAGTTGGCAAAAGTTGTTCCAGTCTTTAAATCTGATAGTAACAATTTTGTTCAAATTATAGACCTATATCCATCCTTCCAACACTGGGAAAAGTTTTTGAGAGCTTGGTTTGTCCACATCTACAACAATACTTGACGAGATTTGTATCTGGCAATCAGCATGGTTTCTTGAAGGGTAGGTCAACTTGTACCAACTTAGTGAGCTTTACTGAGGATCTTATGGAGTCCATAGATGCCAAAAAACAAATAGATGTGGTGTACACGGACTTTAGTAAGGTTTTTGATCGTGTACCACACAAACTGCTGACCGCAAAGCTCTATGAATGTGGCTTTTCTGGACCTGTATTGAGTTGGTTGGATTCGTACCTTAAAGGAAGACAGTTTTACGTTGTTCTCAATGGTTTCGCGTCTGGCACCCACCTCATCACGTCCGGTGTCCCACAGGGTTCGTATTTGGGTCCCGTTTTATTTAATATATTTGTCAACGATCTGCCTTTCTGCATTCGTTATTCTATCCCATACTTATTCGCAGACGATCTTAAACTTTCCAAAGTTATTGATTCAGTGGATGATGCAGATAAGCTTCAAAAAGACCTTAACTCCCGTAAAAATTGGTGTGTGTGATAATGGTATGGACCTTAACGTAAAAAAATGTTCATTCATTACATTTACGCGGAAAAACAATACCATTCCAAGTAAATATTCTATCAATGGGATTGATTTGTGCAAGCTGCAGGTAACGAGAGACCTAGGTGTTCTTATGGATAGTAAGTTGACTTTTATCCCTCACATAAATCATATAATTAAAAGAGCATCAAAAGCCCTAGGTTTTCTTATAAGAAACACTAAAGAGTTTAAGATCTCAACTAAAATGCTACTCTATAACTCGCTCGTTCGATCCGCTTTGGAGTACGTAAGTACTGTTTGGAGACCACATTACGTTAATCATTCATTAAGGATTGAAAGGGTACAAAAAAAATTTACTAGACACCTTGCCTATGTTAGGGGCGGTACTAAGAGGACTCTAACCTATGAAGATAGACTATCACTTTTTAATATGAATAGCCTAGATAAGCGTAGGGACCTCTCTGATTTAGTATTATTGTACAAGATTTTAAATAACAAGTTGTGTTGCTCGAAACTTGTGGATAGAATTTCACTTCGTGTTCCCTTGCGCTTGCCACGTCGTCCAATAGACACATTTGTTATTCCGTTTCGTAGAACTGTTTTGGGTGCAAACTCACCGATTCCAAGAGTACTAAGGCTATACAATAAATACAATCGATCCACAGATATTGATCTCTTTTCCATGTCATTGCGTAAAATTCGTAAATCCGTGTTGGATAGTAAATGAATTTCAAAATTATTGCTCTTTAACAAATACACTTACTGAATTTTTATCCATATATTTTCATTTTAAAAGATAAACTGTAAAATTTTTAAAATATATATTTTTAAGTCTTCCTAATTCTGTACTAGTTATAAGTGCATGATGTGTTCGCCTTTAAGTGGTTTAACATTTAGTTAATATTTCAAACCATATTATTATCAAACATGTATTAGTGTGTAAGCTGTTGGTGGACCTTTTTTTATAAAATAAAATAAAAATAAAATAAATTTCATAATGTAGTTAAAATATACTTATAAATCAATCAAAACCAAGTATACACTACAGTTTGCAGAATGCTTGTGAGAGCTAGGGCTCTGAATAAAACTTTTGTATGTTCTTGGAACTCAGAAAGTATTGTATCACATGAAAGTTATTATAAACTAAATTCAATCAATTGACTTTGAATCACTTACTGTTTAATGCATCTTGAACAGACAAGTTTGTTGAAGTGTCAGTCGCCACTGAATACCCAGTCCTCTCACTCACGGTGGATGCAATTTCAGCTGAATCTCCAATGTCATCTTCCTCTGCAAAATGATTCAAAAGCACATGTAAAAAAAAATGACTAAAACATTTCACATATATAAAAAAATACATTGCTATCTCATCCTTTTTTTATATTGTTTAAAAATGTATATCACATATTCAAGACTTTATCAATTGGAAATCTGTACTTCTAAATTACCAACTTACAGTTAATAAATTAATTGATAACCTCATACACCTAAGATAAAGAATAAAGAAACAAACCCTACTTATATTTCAAATGCAAAAGATTGTAAGAATGTATGGATGTCTGGATGTATGTATGTTATACTTTTACACAAAAAACATGAATCACTTAATGGAATTTGGTAGGAAGATAAGTAAAATATGAGATTAACAGACACTTTTTATACCCATATGACATGAAAGAATTCACAGGAAACATCTAATCTTATAATAAAACTAGCTGTTGCCCGCAACTTCCCCCGCGTTATTTCAGTATAAAAAGTATCCTATATGTTAATCTAGTATGTCATCTGTCTTCCTACCAAATTGTATCCAAATCCGTTCTGTAGTTTTTGCGTGAAAGAGTAACAAACATCCATACATCCATACTTACAAACTTTCGCCTTTATAATAGTAGTAGGATAACAAAAAAGGTTTGTTTAAAGTTAGGTTATTATTAGCTATTTGTTTATTTATTTTGTGAAAAGTCTACTTTTTGACTACATACTATGTACAAATAGGCTAGTGAATAAAAAATATAGGTTATTCTTTTATTAAACATTTAAAATTAAGATAATTTATTTATCAAATCTAAAATAAGGTCATATTATGATTATTCCTAGTAAGACTATGTAGTCTGGAAATTATGATTGAGACAGAAGCAGTAGCTGAGCTATGACTATCAGAGTGAGGAGTAATGTGAAGTATGTTTTGTTAATTGGTACCTAATATTACATCAAGGAAAGATATCAAATATAATGTTAACTTTTGAATCTTACCAAATGGACGTCCAAGCAGCTCTGCAGTTGCTTTTCTGTGCTCTTTAATGCGTTTGGATACAAGCGCAGCATTCTCTAAAGCTTTTTGGGCTCTTTCAAATTTAACCTGCCTGTCTGAAGAAGATGACATACGGTGTGTCTGGAACACACATACATTACATGACATCATATAAATTTACTTGAGAAGAATGTGAGAGTATGTATGCGCATAGCATTATTATCTGATTATCAGAGCATAAAATGCAACTGTGACAATTATGAATATCTACCACATGGCACATCTTACAATTTATGAAAACAAATTATTTTTAAAATTGAATTTTAGACGAAAACAAAGTAAATAGGCTTATTTTTATATTTCCAGCTGACATGATTAAAAACATTAGAAGTAAATAATGGCTTGATCAATCTACGTCAATACTGTATAATACCAGATTTATAGGAGAGTTAGAAGGAAACATTATCATTAACAATGTGCGCCTAATAAGATTATGTGGCGTTATGATGACTTCAATCAAGAATAAACAGTTTGTGAAATAAAAATAAATGTTAGGTTCAATTAATACCTTAGTAGTTTTAACACTTCCAGCAACACTACACACTTCGCTTGTTGAGGCTGCTATATTTGTGTCGACATCATCCACTGGAATTTCCCCTTCAAGGGGTTTATCGACTTTTTTGTGATCCGCCATGGTTTGCTACACTCAGCGGACATGAATGATGAATATAAAAAGTTCTTCGTTCTTGTTAACCGTGTAAGAAACTAAGGAAATAAAAGTTTTAGTAATTTTATTTAAACTAAATTCACATTAAACAAAAATATTTTGCCACCACCACTTGGCAGATTTGCCAGTTGCCATTATTTTTGACACGTCATCTGACAAACATCTGACTGAACACAGATAAGGAATTTAATTAATTGAAGACTGACAGACAGCATTTTGGCATTAATGGTAACGAATTTTTTTTAACTGCCCTAAATACCCAATATCCTTATACGATATCCTTCCTACAAAAATTCCCCGTCCCATAAATATAAATAATCTACTCACTCTTTCTTCTCATACAGCTACTAAAATTCTATGTAAATATATTTATTTTTATAACATTAATTTATAATTAATTTATCCACTTGTCCTACTAATGTTGTGTTGTCTTTATTGTGTTTTTTCTTGTTTTATGTGATGTGAGAAAATGAACATCTCATTTTAGAAATGAATTAGCTCCAATCACCGATCTCTTTTTTTAAAATAACGTGTCTCTCTGAACACTCGACATTGGCAGAATCATCGCGTGGTTAATGACGCGAGATTGAGTACATAAAGAAAAAAAAAAAAAACGAAATTGTGGATAAATTTATAATAATAGAACATCCTTAAAATAAATCTTAGCTTAAAACAACATTAAACTTATGGCTTCGGTGCCTGTTCCAATTACGGATAATAAATAAAGCTCTCTATTGAAGCAGCGCATGTTTTCTACAAAACATCAATACCTGGAAACACAAATACTACTTTGTTTCTACATTGGAAGAAATCCTAACTAATAAATGAATTATCTAGTAATTTTAGTAGTAAAATATGCAGTCAAAAAGCCTACATCCAAAGCCTAAATTTAAAATAAAAATAGCCTTGGTTGACTGACAGTGACAGCTGACAATTTCATCAGCCAAAAAAGTACCATCTACAAATTATCAAGGTGCTTTTTTCATAAAATTATATTGTGTCTTTAACTGTAGTGGAAAATACCATAAAAAATAGTTAAATGGCATCCTCTCGCATTCAGGTAACATAGTGGCACATGTTTATTTGTTCCTCTGTGTTTAGTAAATATCTACGTCACGATTTCAACGCGCAATTTGTTTCAGTCTACTGTACGACAGTTGTCCAAAACATACAAGAAGAGAAGTCGATTTGAAATAGGCATTGCTTCTGAGTTACCTGCAGCATACAAGAAGTTCTGGCGCGAGTGGAAGGTGCTGAAGCCAGCGGCCGTTCACTTCGTTTCACAGGAAGGGAGATGGAAACGTGATGAGCTCACTGGCGAGACTATGCCTATACAGAATATACCCATTCCTTTGAAACACCCTGCTGAGCTTCATGAGGGGATATGGGGTGGAGAAGCCGTCATCAAAGGTACTTAGAAATTGAATTTCTTATAATTTTGTCCCAGCACATCAAACATTCAAAGAGCACCTAGTCATTGACAACTTGGTGTAAATTATGTACTATGGTGTGTCAAAGTAACCATAACCTAATTATAAAAAAATCTGCAGGTTTCCAGAAACGTGATCAACACAGACGGAGAGTTCCTCACTACTGGGTCCCAATACTTAAAAGAACAGTAGTTAGATCAGAGGTGCTGAATACCCACCTCTCAGTGACTGTCACTGATCGAGCAATTAGACTTATCAATGACCATTATGGCTTTGATCATTACTTACTTAAGACTCCGGCCTGCGATCTTGCCTCCATGTTAGCACTGAAGTTGAAAAAGCAAATACTATCAGAGCTAATGAATGGCTGTCCTAGGTACGCTCATGACCCTTCAAAACAAAAAGAAATATATGATGAATACAAAACTTATTTGTCATCGGTGAGTCAAATGTTCTTAACATGTTACTATAAGATTCACTTAATAATGAAATTCTATCAATAACAGCTGTAAAAACTTGCATTTCAAAATTTTTTTCTAATGCCCACTGAGTGTGGGCAGTATAAAGTATGTGTTTTAGACATTTCATTGTTAAAGTTATAAGTTGATGTAAAACAAACTTTTATTTTTATTTCAGTACACTCCTGATGAAATTGAATGGTATGGATTGACATGGTACGAGGCTTTGTGCAAAGTTGCCAAACAAAAGGAAGCAGCCAATAGGCCTATCCCTCTGAAGAGTGTCTATAGGAAGAATCTTGTTGAGAAGTTAAAAGCTGCTGGAATTGAAGGCAGCAAGACCTCAGCAGATGAACTATCGTAAGTAAAATCAATGTACAATAATTATGTCAATTGTTTAACATCATGCCTCTTGGACATCAAATTATAATTTAATAAACATGTTAAAATCAAAATGGTCAATCAACAAAATATTTTATCCTGTCTTTGTACTATTTCTGGGTAAATGTCCCTTTGACAAGAACCATTAGAATGGCTATCCCACCAAATTTTTTGTACCTTGACCAACACAGTCTTTGAAGAGGACATGACTATCTTCAGATACCCTATGTTGGATGATTCTGGCCCACTAGTGTCCACTAGTGTATTCATGCCCCTAGCATTAAGTCCACCTGTTGTACTTATATGTGCAATAAAGTTTTTTAAATAAATAAATTCCTTTAATGTGGGAGTGTCGTACACACTTTAATTTAGTCGCTTTCAATCAAGACATTTAAAATTCAATTAATTAATAGGTACACAATGCATACATATTTATTATTTACCCCTGTCATCTTAAAAAACCAAAACTCATTCATGATTTGGCTTGTCCTTTAATAGATACATTTTTGTGCTTTCAGAAATACTACATCCTGGTTATCAAAAATGAACCCATTTGGTAAAAAAGACGAAGCTTAAAGATTGCTTTAGAAGAATTTGAATTGTTTTGTAGAACATGTGTTATGACTATAAATAAATTGTTGTTTTAGAAAAGATGTATGTAATAGATTATTTGAAGTAGATAGAGGTTTATTGCTTACTTTTGTTTTTTTTTTATCTTTTGTACTTTGCTCTCTCCTCCCATTTTTCAACTGATACAGAAACTAAACACACAATTTATTATGGTTGGGTGATGTTATTTTAATGAGCCCAAGAATATTTAAGGTAAAACAATGTAACATAGATATTGATAAGTAAAACAATATTGTGCATGGATTCTTTATTATAATAATTCATGTTTATTAGAAATAGGAAAACTGTCTATCCATTGTTTGTATTGCAGGCAAAAGATAAAGAAACATTACATTTTCGAGAAAATATTGCTTAAACTCAAAAGAGTCGCAAGAAAATGTAAATTATCTACCTTAAGGAGATTGGGCAATGTGGAAATATTTTATATAAGATTTAAATGGGTTATTGTATTATAATAATAATGGGATTTAGTGAAAAAAAAAGAGAGATACAAAATTTGGATGAGATTTTTAGTAACATTTTAATCAAAGGTCATGCGCCCGATCTCCTTTCGTCATATTTTAGCAATATAACAAAATCCTTGCATACAAACGATAATTCATTTGTGGAAATAATATCACTTTACTTATGATTCTTGCTAGGGTTTGAATAATAATTTTTAACTATACACACGAACATTAAACTAAATAACAAAATCAAAACATTATAACATGCCCTACGGTTCTTCCAGAATGAGCGTATTGCACCGCCTAGAGCAGGTTTAAACAAACTTTTCCAACTAGTGAATGCCACATGTCAATCATGTGTGCCTGGAACTGACGGCATGTGCTAGGTGCGTCACGGTGACCCTAAGTGATGGCGCACTGGACGGGCCCCGAGTGCGCGTCGCGGGCGGCGAGCATGGCGGCGACGGCTCGTGCCAGGTAGGTCATGGTGCCGTAGCTGCCGCTGGGCGCGCTGTCGTAAAGGTGCTGACACACTCCGGCCGCGCCGCCGCACACCAGCGCTGCTCCGGCCGCGCCCTCCGCCTTCGCGCAGCACAGCGTCGCGTCGCCGTTGCAACGCATCTACAACCATAGTACGAAGGGTGAAAAGAGAAACTGTCTCTATCAATGCTCGGAGTATAGGTTTTTGCAAAAAAATCATTGGCAATATAGCAAGTGTCAAGAAAAATTAAATTAATTCAAACCCTGAAGGAGTAGAAAGGGACCAAACATTTTTTGGAATAATGCAATCTATTCCAGTAGAAAGTAATTAAAATTAAAGAATATTGTGTGAAAATTACCGTTTGATGTTCCACACACATCTAGGAAGATAACCCAGATACATTTTTTATTCGACAGCTAAAGGGGTAAAAAGGGCAGACCGGTTGAAAAAAAAGGGGAAAATACATAATAAATCAAGCATTTTTGGCGCAAGCAGTACGTCAGCTGCTGATTGGCTGAAAATACGAGTGCGGTGTGCTATTAATATCAATAGTATCGAAACTTGTTGTATCATGCGATAAATTTGACGTATTGCGCATGTTAGGTCTATATGGTCGGTTTTACCCCTATCTCCCCAAATATTTGAAACAAAGAGTTGTCCATATTTTAATCCAAGTTTCAAACTACATTGGCACAAGTCAATTTTGATATGCAATTGACACGCTTTACTGCCGATGATACAATTGCCCCTGTCTCCCCGACAGGGGTACGTAGGGAGCATCCACTCTGAAAAGAGCGGGGACGCTATAAGTATGTCAACCCCTTCAAGTCATATTATGCAGAGCAATCTGATTTATTTTATAGTAGGCCAAATGTGGTCATACGATTGACTATTAATATAGCATCAAAAACTACATAATTGTATTAGAGTTAGCCTGTAAGATTATGTTTGCATGATATTAAATAATATATTTATTAACCCCTGATGCAATAAGAGGGGTGTTATACGTCAATGTCTGCTGTATGTAAATAAGTGTATCCGTATGTCTGTAACATCGTAGCTTTCATACAAATGGACGATTTGTTTTATATGAAAGATTGTTTCTTGAACACAAAGCTTTTTCATCTAAAATGCAACTTTCGAACAGCATCTCCATCAAGGCAATGAGGTCCCTCAGGGTGTTTTAGTAGGTAGGTACTCACTAAAACAAAGCAGGATAAAGTCCAAAGTGTTAAGTTTGTACCTACAAGTAATCTATAAGGTCATTTTTTATAATATAACCGTCACTACCGTAACTATATCTACTAACACCACACACAAAAATACAACTCAACAATCCATACTAAACCTATTATAGATGCGAAAGTAACGGTCTGTCTATTTATCTATCCAGCTTTCACGCCTAAACTGCTGAACCGATTTTGATGATATGTGTACAGGTATACATTGAACGTCTGGAACGGACATAAGCTTTTTGATTTGAAAATAAGGGGGATGGGAGATGTGTCGCTTGTGAAAGTTTATATGGGAAAATGTTAATTTTTTATATTTGAGATGTAAAATTTGGCACAAATGTTGGTCGAAACTTATATTAAAATAATATTATAAAGCTGAAGAGTTTGTTTGTTTGTTTGTTTGAACGCGCTAATCTCCGAAACTACTGGTGCGATTTGAATAATTCTTTTTTTGTTGGATAGTCCATTTATCGAGGAAGGCTATAGGCTAAATAACATTACGCTATGACCAATAGGAGCAAAGACAGAGCGGTAAATGTGTAAAAAACGGGGAAAATTATTCATTTTTGAAGGCTTTCTTTGCGTGCGCTGCGAAAACGGTTCAAGATACACAAAAAATATGTATGAAAGAATTATTCCTCTATACATGATCTAAAAAAATATAAATATAAATAGATATAAATAGTTTGGAACTCGAAAAAAAAACATAGGTTTTATACTGAAAATTCTGCGGAAACTCGACCATTCCGAAAATCCCGCAAGAACGGGAACTATGTAGGAAAAACCAAAAATCTGCCGGAAGTCACTATTCCACGCGGACGAAGTCGCGGGCAAAAGCTAGTATTAAAATAAATCTTTTTGGTTTGTTTCTTAGGAGAAATAGGGGTAAAACCGATCATGAAATTATATTTTCATAAAAAAAACCTACACCCAGGCGAAGTCGCGTGCACAGCTTGTGACCAAATAAATATGATTCCAAGTATGTACCGACCTGGTCCTCCAGGAAGATCTGGTTGGCCTTGTGCACGAGGTTCTCGACGCCGATGACGGCGCCGAGGTGCGCGGCCGCCTGGTACTCGACCACGAGCGTGAGCACCATCAGGGCCTCCACCACGAGCTGCCGGTACTCGGGCTGCGGGATCGAGTTCAGCACCGTCTCCACCGCCAGCGCGAACTTCAGCTCGCCCGACGTCATCTCCTGCGTCAGGTTCGGCTGCAGCACCTTCCCTTGGATCACTAGCCCTTGGCACTGTTCAATGGTAATGTGCTCACTTACATAAACGATGACATTGGACATTCGTTTTTAAATTTTCACAATTTCTTTGAATTAGTTAATACAATTTATGGGCCACACTGTATGTCTTAGTGCAAAATTAGTTACAGGTTCAGCTTTATTTTGTAATATGAACGGCAGAGTTTCTTGCCGGGATCTTCTCTGTAGGTTATAGGTTCCGAACCGGAGGTAACGTCATTTGCATTGTATAGACGTTACATAAATATTACAGATGTAACTTACCTACATGAATAAAAATTGTTAACTTTGAACTTTACCACTAGCGCCATCTTGTTTCGAGTGGCGGAGCTGAGTAGAGATTTCGATGCTAGAACTTAGTCTCACAAATGTCCGAAACTTTCATAAATGCAATTTTACATTCTGTTTGACATTGTAAACTGAGCCTACTATGCACATTAATTGTCATTTTTTTTTAAAACATCGGTCTTTTAAAAAGCATTAAATGATTCCGTACAATCATCTCTTCACATGGCCAACAGCAGACGGCGACCAAATCCGGTCGAAGCGTGCGCGGGCGCAGAAGCGATCTTCATTTATTAGACTACAATCCGGCTTAGGATTCTCAATATACTTATAGAAAACGAATAACGTTCTCTGGTTATATAAAATAAAAATAAATTGCAAAATATACGAACAAGCATAATCAGAAATATTGGACCAAGTTTGGTAATGTTCAAGACAAGGTTTCTTAAAAAATCGTACGCGTGCGAAGTCAAAGAGGGCCCTAATGAATAAATAGGTAAACTGTTTATTAAAAAAAATACATGTATTGTGCCTATCTTCCGCTACGGCATTTAAGGGTATTTAACTATTTGTGGCGCATCAACTTTTCTAATTATTACTAGTACTAGCGACGTCACACGCGTACTATCTCCGTTTTTTTCCACGTTTTCTATCGATTCTTCGCTATTCGCTTCTTGGTGGTGGCATAAGCATATATAACCTACATGCCGCACACTGCAACACAAAAATGTTGTTTTTTTAATTTCGGCCAGTAGTTCCGGACATTAGCGTGCTTAAACAAACCAGACTTATATTAGTATAGATTTACTATTTACTGTATTTGAGCACATGTACGAACTGAAGTATGTATCTCTCCAGACAATAAGAAAATACAAACCTGTTATCTAAATCAACGTTGTAAAATTTTTTTAAACGGTTTTTTTACGAACAAATGATATGTTAACTGATCATTATGTATAGTATGTGAGACGGCCGGGCTCACCCTCTCGAGCACGGCCCAGACGCGCGGGTAGAAGTAGATCTGTTAACTGATCATTATGTATAGTATGTGAGACGGCCGGGCTCACCCTCTCGAGCACGGCCCAGACGCGCGGGTAGAAGTAGATCTGTTAACTGATCATTATGTATAGTATGTGAGACGGCCGGGCTCACCCTCTCGAGCACGGCCCAGACGCGCGGGTAGAAGTAGATCTGTTAACTGATCATTATGTATAGTATGTGAGACGGCCGGGCTCACCCTCTCGAGCACGGCCCAGACGCGCGGGTAGAAGTAGATCTGTTAACTGATCATTATGTATAGTATGTGAGACGGCCGGGCTCACCCTCTCGAGCACGGCCCAGACGCGCGGGTAGAAGTAGATCTGTTAACTGATCATTATGTATAGTATGTGAGACGGCCGGGCTCACCCTCTCGAGCACGGCCCAGACGCGCGGGTAGAAGTAGATCTGTTAACTGATCATTATGTATAGTATGTGAGACGGCCGGGCTCACCCTCTCGAGCACGGCCCAGACGCGCGGGTAGAAGTAGATCTGTTAACTGATCATTATGTATAGTATAGCTTTTGCCCGCGACTTCGTCCGCGTGGCGTGTTATTGTGTCATTTCAGTATTTTTCTCGGTGTGTGTCGAATGTAAATAATAATGAATGTTGCATTCAAAAATTTTAAAAAGTTTTTTTTTTTGAGAAAATACATTAAAAAACAACATAACAATTATTCTGAATCTGGCGCTAGTGCAGTATTTTTTCATGAAAAAGATGTTTCCCATTCCCATGAAGCTGTACATTTGCTAAGATACCCATATACTAAAAAATTTCAAGCCTCTAACTCGCGGTACAAAAGTTTTTCCCGCTATTCCCGTTCCCATGGGAATTTTGGAAAATCCAATCATGACTTAACTTTGCATTCACTAAGGTATATGCATGTCAAATTTCAATCATCTAACTTACGCGGTTTAGATTTTTTCATACAAAAGTTTTTTCCCGCTAACTCCCGTTCCCGTGGGAATTTCTCAAAATACAGCCATAACTAAACTTTATATTTACTAAGGTACCTGCATGCCAAATTTCAAGCGTCTAACTTAAGCGGTTTAGATTTTTCATACAAAAGGATTTTCCCGCTAATTCCCGTTCCCGTGGGAATTTCGGGAATTCCTTTCTTAGTGCACCCCTACGGTACCTAAGCTACGTCCCTTCCAAATTTCAAGTGCCTACGTTTAGCCGTTTGGGCTGTGCGTTGATATGTCAGTCAGTCAGTCAGTCAGTCAGTCAGTTTCTCCTTTTATATATATAGATGTGAGACGGCCGGGCTCACCCTCTCGAGCACGGCCCAGACGCGCGGGTAGAAGTAGATCTGTTAACTGATCATTATGTATAGTATGTGAGACGGCCGGGCTCACCCTCTCGAGCACGGCCCAGACGCGCGGGTAGAAGTAGATCTGTTAACTGATCATTATGTATAGTATGTGAGACGGCCGGGCTCACCCTCTCGAGCACGGCCCAGACGCGCGGGTAGAAGTAGATCTGTTAACTGATCATTATGTATAGTATGTGAGACGGCCGGGCTCACCCTCTCGAGCACGGCCCAGACGCGCGGGTAGAAGTAGATCTGTTAACTGATCATTATGTATAGTATGTGAGACGGCCGGGCTCACCCTCTCGAGCACGGCCCAGACGCGCGGGTAGAAGTAGATCTGTTAACTGATCATTATGTATAGTATGTGAGACGGCCGGGCTCACCCTCTCGAGCACGGCCCAGACGCGCGGGTAGAAGTAGATCTGTTAACTGATCATTATGTATAGTATGTGAGACGGCCGGGCTCACCCTCTCGAGCACGGCCCAGACGCGCGGGTAGAAGTAGATCTGTTAACTGATCATTATGTATAGTATGTGAGACGGCCGGGCTCACCCTCTCGAGCACGGCCCAGACGCGCGGGTAGAAGTAGATCTGTTAACTGATCATTATGTATAGTATGTGAGACGGCCGGGCTCACCCTCTCGAGCACGGCCCAGACGCGCGGGTAGAAGTAGATCTGTTAACTGATCATTATGTATAGTATGTGAGACGGCCGGGCTCACCCTCTCGAGCACGGCCCAGACGCGCGGGTAGAAGTAGATCTGTTAACTGATCATTATGTATAGTATGTGAGACGGCCGGGCTCACCCTCTCGAGCACGGCCCAGACGCGCGGGTAGAAGTAGATCTGTTAACTGATCATTATGTATAGTATGTGAGACGGCCGGGCTCACCCTCTCGAGCACGGCCCAGACGCGCGGGTAGAAGTAGATCTGTTAACTGATCATTATGTATAGTATGTGAGACGGCCGGGCTCACCCTCTCGAGCACGGCCCAGACGCGCGGGTAGAAGTCGCGCGGCACTCGGTTGAGCGCGCCGTCCAGCCGCCGCCGCCGCAGCCACTGTCCCTGACGGTCCGGCTCCGTGCACGCGCCTGCGGAACAAACGTGCTGATCACTCAAAGGTGAGGCTCGATCCAACAGTTACAACACCAAAACATATAAATGGACAGCCTTAGCCCATCTGGGCTTTACTTATCCAACCCCTCACTCTCTGCGGGGAACAGAGCGGTGTATCGGACTCGCACCGACTAAAGCCCCCTCGGTGTTCAACGCTGCGCAGTTGTGAGGGACTAGCAAACCCTTGCGGATTCTAAACAGGATCCCCTCCACAGCGCCTATCGCCAAGCAACTTGCCTCGCCGCGCAAAACGCAGCTGGAGCGTGTCAGGCCACCTGACACGCCTCACCCCCTCGGGACCAACGGACGCTAAGCTTACCCCACGCCTGGGTAACACCAACCACAGGATTAATGAGCCCCTCCATCGCTACAAGATACGGAACCAAGTGGGGGGTAGCTGAGAGTCCTACACTCGCTTACTTAACTAGGCAGAAGGTACTTACTGTCATCAATGGTGCCTTGCAGAGATTCCCTTCCTTCTAGAATAATTTGTGACTTCTTGCCGTAACGGTTGGACTTGTTGCTGACGATGGAGAAGTTCCCTCGGCCGACTGTGAAACGTGAGAACTTCAGAATACGATCCTTATTTATTACCAAATACATAAGAAACTAAACGTAACACGACCCTCAAAAGCTGCTATTTATAATATGATAATTTGCAATTATATATTGATTTAGTAGCCTCCTAAGCCGAGATGAGAGGGCCGGAGTTTGGCGTCGCGCCATCTGCTAAATCCTGGATTCGATTCTCAGTTTGATCAATATGGAAAACGATCTTTTCTATATTGTCTCGGCTCTAGGAGTTGTAGTACAGTCGTTTTTTCTGAATTTAGGTGACAAAGTGCGTTAACTTTACAATCAGAGCAATGTATTCGATGTCCAATTATTTATTAATAATTTAATTATTCGAATAAATGTGCATAGTAGTTAGTTTAATAATCACAAACATTGAGGAGGGAGCTGAAACGAGTTCGAGGTATTTACAATGGTGGCCAAAAATGCAAACTTAAAAAAATACATGCTTTGTAAACGGAATCAACAAATAATTTAATATCATTGCTTGATCTACGTTATAAGCAGAGACAGACACGAATGTAAAATGAAACTATTAAAATACAAATTAAGTTAATACGCTGAATAGATTAATTGATATTCTTATTAAGCCAATATACTCATTGTTCAAACTTTAAAGTAATCGACTTTAAAAACTGAAACATGAACTACTTCACAAACTAAAAGCAATCATTGTTTAGAACGATTTATTCAACCGGCGATAACTGGGCGCATACTTTCGTTAAGAAGGACATAACTGACAAGGTACATTAACATTATGTACAGAGGGCACCACAGGGCACAAACAAACTGACTTCAACAAGGTGAAGACTCGCCTTTTCCTTTGCTGATTTTTTCTTTTACAAAGAAAAGGGAGTTTGCTGGAAAGAAAATATTTTATCAAGAAAAATATTACAGAACATAGTCACTAAAATAAAACGCCTAGAGCTATTAGCTCTAAGAACCTATTGTAAGAAAAAAAAACAAGTAGCAGCCGAGCATATTGCATCATGAGAGTGGAGAATCAGAAACTGTGCACTAACACAATACGTATACTTGCCGTAGTGATATTTTACAACATTTTTAATTTTAAATTACACATACTAATGGTATAAAGAAGAAAGATTTTATTGTTTGTTTATTTGCATTGAAATGGCTCCGTAATTAAGTTGTTTCGGATTTGAAAAGTTGTTTCACTATTAGGAAGCTACTACTTAATTTTAATAAATAAAAATAGTGATTCCATTAATAAAACTCCATTCCGACAATAAAACACAATGTGTGAGTGCAAAAAATAACTAATCCACCCACGCGAAGCAAAACCTGATTGCTTGGGTTTAAAAGACCGTTAAAACGTCTTAAATTTTTTAAAAGTAATAATTTTACGATTTTCCATTGAACTGGCTTTCTCTGAATCATAACTGTCATTTTCAATAAACATTTTTCTTTCTTTTCCCCCATGAGAAAATGTAAAAAAAATGTGAATACCATCTTGATTACTTCTATAACTTTATACAAACCCCTGCGTTATCGGTTGATTTCAATGAGATTGGTATCCTTATCCCATATCGTTGAGTATCTTATCGTTATAACAAGGGTCTTATACATATGTCGTATCGGTGTATATGTACCGCTGTTGATGGCGAACTCCTTCCCGCTGAGGATGTGGTAGAGCAGGTTCTTCATCTCGAAGGGCGACAGGTTGAGCAGGTGCTCGGAGGCCTCCTCGCCGTCGCAGGACAGCGTGCGCGACAGCTCCGTTGCCATCACCTGCGCGATAAACATACTTATAGCATCCACTCTGTACCTGCAGCAGCTCCTGCGTCAGCTGTTGCGACTATGGTACCTGTATGATGAGGCCGACGCGCAGGCGCAGCATCTCGAGGAACAGCTGCGGCTCGGTGCGGATGAACATGGCGAGGTACACCAGCAGCTCCTGCGTCAGCTGTTGCGACTATGGTACCTGTATGATGAGGCCGACGCGCAGGCGCAGCATCTCGAGGAACAGCTGCGGCTCGGTGCGGATGAACATGGCGAGGTACACCAGCAGCTCCTGCGTCAGCTGTTGCGACTATGGTACCTGTATGATGAGGCCGACGCGCAGGCGCAGCATCTCGAGGAACAGCTGCGGCTCGGTGCGGATGAACATGGCGAGGTACACCAGCAGCTCCTGCGTCAGCTGTTGCGACTATGGTACCTGTATGATGAGGCCGACGCGCAGGCGCAGCATCTCGAGGAACAGCTGCGGCTCGGTGCGGATGAACATGGCGAGGTACACCAGCAGCTCCTGCGTCAGCTGTTGCGACTATGGTACCTGTATGATGAGGCCGACGCGCAGGCGCAGCATCTCGAGGAACAGCTGCGGCTCGGTGCGGATGAACATGGCGAGGTACACCAGCAGCTCCTGCGTCAGCTGTTGCGACTATGGTACCTGTATGATGAGGCCGACGCGCAGGCGCAGCATCTCGAGGAACAGCTGCGGCTCGGTGCGGATGAACATGGCGAGGTACACCAGCAGCTCCTGCGTCAGCTGTTGCGACTATGGTACCTGTATGATGAGGCCGACGCGCAGGCGCAGCATCTCGAGGAACAGCTGCGGCTCGGTGCGGATGAACATGGCGAGGTACACCAGCAGCTCCTGCGTCAGCTGTTGCGACTATGGTACCTGTATGATGAGGCCGACGCGCAGGCGCAGCATCTCGAGGAACAGCTGCGGCTCGGTGCGGATGAACATGGCGAGGTACACCAGCAGCTCCTGCGTCAGCTGTTGCGACTATGGTACCTGTATGATGAGGCCGACGCGCAGGCGCAGCATCTCGAGGAACAGCTGCGGCTCGGTGCGGATGAACATGGCGAGGTACACCAGCAGCTCCTGCGTCAGCTGTTGCGACTATGGTACCTGTATGATGAGGCCGACGCGCAGGCGCAGCATCTCGAGGAACAGCTGCGGCTCGGTGCGGATGAACATGGCGAGGTACACCAGCAGCTCCTGCGTCAGCTGTTGCGACTATGGTACCTGTATGATGAGGCCGACGCGCAGGCGCAGCATCTCGAGGAACAGCTGCGGCTCGGTGCGGATGAACATGGCGAGGTACACCAGCAGCTCCTGCGTCAGCTGTTGCGACTATGGTACCTGTATGATGAGGCCGACGCGCAGGCGCAGCATCTCGAGGAACAGCTGCGGCTCGGTGCGGATGAACATGGCGAGGTACACCAGCAGCTCCTGCGTCAGCTGTTGCGACTATGGTACCTGTATGATGAGGCCGACGCGCAGGCGCAGCATCTCGAGGAACAGCTGCGGCTCGGTGCGGATGAACATGGCGAGGTACACCAGCAGCTCCTGCGTCAGCTGTTGCGACTATGGTACCTGTATGATGAGGCCGACGCGCAGGCGCAGCATCTCGAGGAACAGCTGCGGCTCGGTGCGGATGAACATGGCGAGGTACACCAGCAGCTCCTGCGTCAGCTGTTGCGACTATGGTACCTGTATGATGAGGCCGACGCGCAGGCGCAGCATCTCGAGGAACAGCTGCGGCTCGGTGCGGATGAACATGGCGAGGTACACCAGCAGCTCCTGCGTCAGCTGTTGCGACTATGGTACCTGTATGATGAGGCCGACGCGCAGGCGCAGCATCTCGAGGAACAGCTGCGGCTCGGTGCGGATGAACATGGCGAGGTACACCAGCAGCTCCTGCGTCAGCTGTTGCGACTATGGTACCTGTATGATGAGGCCGACGCGCAGGCGCAGCATCTCGAGGAACAGCTGCGGCTCGGTGCGGATGAACATGGCGAGGTACACCAGCAGCTCCTGCGTCAGCTGTTGCGACTATGGTACCTGTATGATGAGGCCGACGCGCAGGCGCAGCATCTCGAGGAACAGCTGCGGCTCGGTGCGGATGAACATGGCGAGGTACACCAGCAGCTCCTGCGTCAGCTGTTGCGACTATGGTACCTGTATGATGAGGCCGACGCGCAGGCGCAGCATCTCGAGGAACAGCTGCGGCTCGGTGCGGATGAACATGGCGAGGTACACCAGCAGCTCCTGCGTCAGCTGTTGCGACTATGGTACCTGTATGATGAGGCCGACGCGCAGGCGCAGCATCTCGAGGAACAGCTGCGGCTCGGTGCGGATGAACATGGCGAGGTACACCAGCAGCTCCTGCGTCAGCTGTTGCGACTATGGTACCTGTATGATGAGGCCGACGCGCAGGCGCAGCATCTCGAGGAACAGCTGCGGCTCGGTGCGGATGAACATGGCGAGGTACACCAGCAGCTCCTGCGTCAGCTGTTGCGACTATGGTACCTGTATGATGAGGCCGACGCGCAGGCGCAGCATCTCGAGGAACAGCTGCGGCTCGGTGCGGATGAACATGGCGAGGTACACCAGCAGCTCCTGCGTCAGCATCGCCGTGCTCTCGTCGTCGCCGTACGCCTGTCAAAACATAACATTCTCATTATATATGTATCTATATGTAAAATAGTAAATAATTATGTACTTATTTACTATTTTTACCCGACATCTGAATAAGGAGGGTGATGTTTTTCGAGAGTGTGTATGCCAATTTCTTTGGCACACCCTACAACTTGAATGGCTTAACAAATTTTGAAGTGGGAGGTGTCATTTTATTTGTTGTGTTTGTGAGATCAATACCTAGTAGGTACTTTGGAATTCTTTAAAAATTATGTTAATATGCGCCAGACAATCACTCGCATCTATTATTATTAGACCCGATTAATACCGAGATCATTATTGTTATGTTGATAATATTGCGGCACAATACCGATTACGTTGTGTCCTGTGAGTGTGAAAACATTTTATAGAAACTTCTAAAAAGCCTGGTACAATTTCAGTACAGTAAAAAGAATAAAGCAATGTAAAAAAGTTTTACCTTTTTATGTTCATCATTCTTATCGCGACGAAATGACTGCGTGGAACAAATTTACAAAAAAAATATTAATATGTTTACAAAATATTATTAACAGTTCGAGTTCCAGAAATTAATCAAATAAAGATGCAATGATTATTTGGGTGCACCATCGTAATAATAAATGTCGTTCCTGTAAAGAATATACAATAATTATTGAAATTGTATTGTCTACATTAATATATCTTATGTGAACATTTAGCTTGTAAGCGTGTTGGACATTCTGTAAGCTTGAAATATGTTTGTGTCAAATAAATAAAGTATAAGTTTAACATAGTCTCATACAAGATATAAAAACTGAAATACATGTCGCAATGCTGGTTAATTAACCGAGGTGTGGACTAATGGAGGCTAAGGCGTAAGATAATTCAAAAGCAGAACGTTAATAGCATCTAGTATGGAACTTTGTGCTCGCTGCTGGGCGGCATGCCGACGGTGATCTGCTTCTGCCGCACCAGCAGGTCCGTGCCCGCCGCCAGCATGCCTCACCTCACGAGATGGGTGACCGGAGCCAGCAGCACTCACCAGATGTATCAGCTGGCGCAGCTCTAGCTCCGGCAGCGGCGCGGTGACGGTGTGCTCGCTGCTGGGCGGCATGCCGACGGTGATCTGCTTCTGCCGCACCAGCAGGTCCGTGCCCGCCGCCAGCATGCCTCACCTCACGAGATGGGTGACCGGAGCCAGCAGCACTCACCAGATGTATCAGCTGGCGCAGCTCTAGCTCCGGCAGCGGCGCGGTGACGGTGTGCTCGCTGCTGGGCGGCATGCCGACGGTGATCTGCTTCTGCCGCACCAGCAGGTCCGTGCCCGCCGCCAGCATGCCTCACCTCACGAGATGGGTGACCGGAGCCAGCAGCACTCACCAGATGTATCAGCTGGCGCAGCTCTAGCTCCGGCAGCGGCGCGGTGACGGTGTGCTCGCTGCTGGGCGGCATGCCGACGGTGATCTGCTTCTGCCGCACCAGCAGGTCCGTGCCCGCCGCCAGCATGCCTCACCTCACGAGATGGGTGACCGGAGCCAGCAGCACTCACCAGATGTATCAGCTGGCGCAGCTCTAGCTCCGGCAGCGGCGCGGTGACGGTGTGCTCGCTGCTGGGCGGCATGCCGACGGTGATCTGCTTCTGCCGCACCAGCAGGTCCGTGCCCGCCGCCAGCATGCCTCACCTCACGAGATGGGTGACCGGAGCCAGCAGCACTCACCAGATGTATCAGCTGGCGCAGCTCTAGCTCCGGCAGCGGCGCGGTGACGGTGTGCTCGCTGCTGGGCGGCATGCCGACGGTGATCTGCTTCTGCCGCACCAGCAGGTCCGTGCCCGCCGCCAGCATGCCTCACCTCACGAGATGGGTGACCGGAGCCAGCAGCACTCACCAGATGTATCAGCTGGCGCAGCTCTAGCTCCGGCAGCGGCGCGGTGACGGTGTGCTCGCTGCTGGGCGGCATGCCGACGGTGATCTGCTTCTGCCGCACCAGCAGGTCCGTGCCCGCCGCCAGCATGCCTCACTTCACGAGATGGGTGACCGGAGCCAGCAGCACTCACCAGATGTATCAGCTGGCGCAGCTCTAGCTCCGGCAGCGGCGCGGTGACGGTGTGCTCGCTGCTGGGCGGCATGCCGACGGTGATCTGCTTCTGCCGCACCAGCAGGTCCGTGCCCGCCGCCAGCATGCCTCACCTCACGAGATGGGTGACCGGAGCCAGCAGCACTCACCAGATGTATCAGCTGGCGCAGCTCTAGCTCCGGCAGCGGCGCGGTGACGGTGTGCTCGCTGCTGGGCGGCATGCCGACGGTGACCTGCTTCTGCCGCACCAGCAGGTCCGTGCCCGCCGCCAGCATGCCTCACCTCACGAGATGGGTGACCGGAGCCAGCAGCACTCACCAGATGTATCAGCTGGCGCAGCTCTAGCTCCGGCAGCGGCGCGGTGACGGTGTGCTCGCTGCTGGGCGGCATGCCGACGGTGATCTGCTTCTGCCGCACCAGCAGGTCCGTGCCCGCCGCCAGCATGCCTCACCTCACGAGATGGGTGACCGGAGCCAGCAGCACTCACCAGATGTATCAGCTGGCGCAGCTCTAGCTCCGGCAGCGGCGCGGTGACGGTGTGCTCGCTGCTGGGCGGCATGCCGACGGTGATCTGCTTCTGCCGCACCAGCAGGTCCGTGCCCGCCGCCAGCATGCCTCACTTCACGAGATGGGTGACCGGAGCCAGCAGCACTCACCAGATGTATCAGCTGGCGCAGCTCTAGCTCCGGCAGCGGCGCGGTGACGGTGTGCTCGCTGCTGGGCGGCATGCCGACGGTGATCTGCTTCTGCCGCACCAGCAGGTCCGTGCCCGCCGCCAGCATGCCTCACCTCACGAGATGGGTGACCGGAGCCAGCAGCACTCACCAGATGTATCAGCTGGCGCAGCTCTAGCTCCGGCAGCGGCGCGGTGACGGTGTGCTCGCTGCTGGGCGGCATGCCGACGGTGATCTGCTTCTGCCGCACCAGCAGGTCCGTGCCCGCCGCCAGCATGCCTCACCTCACGAGATGGGTGACCGGAGCCAGCAGCACTCACCAGATGTATCAGCTGGCGCAGCTCTAGCTCCGGCAGCGGCGCGGTGACGGTGTGCTCGCTGCTGGGCGGCATGCCGACGGTGATCTGCTTCTGCCGCACCAGCAGGTCCGTGCCCGCCGCCAGCATGCCTCACCTCACGAGATGGGTGACCGGAGCCAGCAGCACTCACCAGATGTATCAGCTGGCGCAGCTCTAGCTCCGGCAGCGGCGCGGTGACGGTGTGCTCGCTGCTGGGCGGCATGCCGACGGTGATCTGCTTCTGCCGCACCAGCAGGTCCGTGCCCGCCGCCAGCATGCCTCACCTCACGAGATGGGTGACCGGAGCCAGCAGCACTCACCAGATGTATCAGCTGGCGCAGCTCTAGCTCCGGCAGCGGCGCGGTGACGGTGTGCTCGCTGCTGGGCGGCATGCCGACGGTGATCTGCTTCTGCCGCACCAGCAGGTCCGTGCCCGCCGCCAGCATGCCTCACCTCACGAGATGGGTGACCGGAGCCAGCAGCACTCACCAGATGTATCAGCTGGCGCAGCTCTAGCTCCGGCAGCGGCGCGGTGACGGTGTGCTCGCTGCTGGGCGGCATGCCGACGGTGATCTGCTTCTGCCGCACCAGCAGGTCCGTGCCCGCCGCCAGCATGCCTCACCTCACGAGATGGGTGACCGGAGCCAGCAGCACTCACCAGATGTATCAGCTGGCGCAGCTCTAGCTCCGGCAGCGGCGCGGTGACGGTGTGCTCGCTGCTGGGCGGCATGCCGACGGTGATCTGCTTCTGCCGCACCAGCAGGTCCGTGCCCGCCGCCAGCATGCCTCACCTCACGAGATGGGTGACCGGAGCCAGCAGCACTCACCAGATGTATCAGCTGGCGCAGCTCTAGCTCCGGCAGCGGCGCGGTGACGGTGTGCTCGCTGCTGGGCGGCATGCCGACGGTGATCTGCTTCTGCCGCACCAGCAGGTCCGTGCCCGCCGCCAGCATGCCTCACCTCACGAGATGGGTGACCGGAGCCAGCAGCACTCACCAGATGTATCAGCTGGCGCAGCTCTAGCTCCGGCAGCGGCGCGGTGACGGTGTGCTCGCTGCTGGGCGGCATGCCGACGGTGATCTGCTTCTGCCGCACCAGCAGGTCCGTGCCCGCCGCCAGCATGCCTCACCTCACGAGATGGGTGACCGGAGCCAGCAGCACTCACCAGATGTATCAGCTGGCGCAGCTCTAGCTCCGGCAGCGGCGCGGTGACGGTGTGCTCGCTGCTGGGCGGCATGCCGACGGTGATCTGCTTCTGCCGCACCAGCAGGTCCGTGCCCGCCGCCAGCATGCCTCACCTCACGAGATGGGTGACCGGAGCCAGCAGCACTCACCAGATGTATCAGCTGGCGCAGCTCTAGCTCCGGCAGCGGCGCGGTGACGGTGTGCTCGCTGCTGGGCGGCATGCCGACGGTGATCTGCTTCTGCCGCACCAGCAGGTCCGTGCCCGCCGCCAGCATGCCTCACCTCACGAGATGGGTGACCGGAGCCAGCAGCACTCACCAGATGTATCAGCTGGCGCAGCTCTAGCTCCGGCAGCGGCGCGGTGACGGTGTGCTCGCTGCTGGGCGGCATGCCGACGGTGATCTGCTTCTGCCGCACCAGCAGGTCCGTGCCCGCCGCCAGCATGCCTCACCTCACGAGATGGGTGACCGGAGCCAGCAGCACTCACCAGATGTATCAGCTGGCGCAGCTCTAGCTCCGGCAGCGGCGCGGTGACGGTGTGCTCGCTGCTGGGCGGCATGCCGACGGTGATCTGCTTCTGCCGCACCAGCAGGTCCGTGCCCGCCGCCAGCATGCCTCACCTCACGAGATGGGTGACCGGAGCCAGCAGCACTCACCAGATGTATCAGCTGGCGCAGCTCTAGCTCCGGCAGCGGCGCGGTGACGGTGTGCTCGCTGCTGGGCGGCATGCCGACGGTGATCTGCTTCTGCCGCACCAGCAGGTCCGTGCCCGCCGCCAGCATGCCTCACCTCACGAGATGGGTGACCGGAGCCAGCAGCACTCACCAGATGTATCAGCTGGCGCAGCTCTAGCTCCGGCAGCGGCGCGGTGACGGTGTGCTCGCTGCTGGGCGGCATGCCGACGGTGATCTGCTTCTGCCGCACCAGCAGGTCCGTGCCCGCCGCCAGCATGCCTCACCTCACGAGATGGGTGACCGGAGCCAGCAGCACTCACCAGATGTATCAGCTGGCGCAGCTCTAGCTCCGGCAGCGGCGCGGTGACGGTGTGCTCGCTGCTGGGCGGCATGCCGACGGTGATCTGCTTCTGCCGCACCAGCAGGTCGGTGACCGCCTTGGCGAGGTCCTCCACGCGCTTGCCCAGCATGCCCGCCGTGTGCCGCACGAGGCCCCACAGCTTCTGGGTGCACGCTTTTTCGTAGAGCACTTTCAGCAGGTCCTTCACCGTCACCACCTTGCCGTTCTCGAGCATGCCTGTGAAACATTCACACTCAATCAGCTTTGCTCAACCGAACAAAATTAGCCGGAGCGTGAAAGCTTCCGGATTAAATTTTTAGGCAGGTCAATTTGGGAAACAAGCTTTTGGACAATTTGGCTTCGATTTTGGTTTACTGGTTTAAAGGCCGAAGTTATCCGTCACTTGGTGCTTATAGTAAATGGGGAACCTTTAGTTGTAAAAATTGGTTGTTGGTGATTGATGGTTCTGCTTCTGCCAATTGTATAGGAAAAAACCCTTCCCCAAAAGGAAGTTTATTGCTCTGACACGAACGTCAGCATTTTTTCATCCAATCATTTACCTAAGCTAAGAAACACAAAGCACAGTTCCAAATTTAAATCTATTTCTGACGTTAAGTGAAAATTTATATAAGGGTGGTAAAGAATTCTCCTAGCATTAAGTGGACTTAGCAGCCTGTTGTACTGAAAAATAAAATTATGTGGTGACCTGTGTTGAAGTCGAGTCCGTGCGTGTCGACCAGGTACTGGAGGATGTCTCCCTGCTCGTCCAGGCTCTCGGTCTCGCGCAGCATCGCGACCAGCTCGTCCGTCTCCTGCTCCGCGTACATGGTCGCTGACTCCGACGTGGTGCGGTTCCGGACGATCGGCTGCACGTTCTTGTTCACTGCGACAACACCACAAGAACATCATAGCTGTTGTTTTTCGGGTAAAGAGAATCTTCTAAGTCAGTGTCTCTTAACCTGGAGTCTGTGACAGGGTGCCAACGGGTCCAATGAAGCAATGACTTCTTTCAAACCTCATAAATGTCCTAGAACTAACGATCAAACGAAAAATCTATACACAGATCTATCAGAGAGTGCATGCATACGTGGATCATGTAAACATGTAACCCAACCATGGGGTCAATGTAAACGATTGTTTTAGCATAAAAGGGGTCCGTAATCAAATAAGACAAAAACCACTGCTATATGTTAGTATCTTATCTGCCTTGCGACGTCATTTTATTCGAATCCATTAAGTGATCTTTGGGCGCCAAGTAAAGAGAGAAATAATGACGATTATAATATTAGTTAGATTTCATATTTTCGTAATTATGTAAGCTAAGTACTCAAAATGTTGCGTTTTCATATAATTATGGCTGCAGTAGTCATTATTCTCGTTGCACTCTTTACCGTACAGGCGTCTTACACTTCACTACAATAATAGTCGCTTGTTTTTGTTGTTTGGACTAATTACTCAATTATTTTTGATCACAAATCCGCCTGCTCATCATAAACGTTACGCACGAATAACGCTACTTACGGTTTAAGATATTTATTTACTCAAAAGAATTTACAATTCATTTGTTTGAGAAATACAAGAATATTTGTTAGTATCGTTGGTGCCGGAACGGCGCCGCGGCGTATGTTAGTTAATATTTAAGTTTTTTTTTTTTTTTTTTCTTTTTCAATACAATAATTCAAAACAGAAACCAATTATTAGTAGGCTTAAGAACTACTGTATACTACATAAACTTCGAGACTAACTCAACAAAACATTGTAGTGGGTAGGCTTACAATGAATTTCTTAAGCGGTTCCATGCTAGGTGTCACCCATTACGTATCGAATGGCCAGTAGCCTTATCCTATCTATTGGTCGCAATGGCTCCGGGGTGATTGTATTCATTAGAATAAAATAAAATATATTTGGACTGCACTTTATAAAATCTTTTTAATTTCGTTATTTAACTATGTAATAGTAATCATTAATTATGACGTTCAACAGGTAATGTTAAATATATTTGTATCACATTAATTCAATTTGTATTTTAATTATATTTGATTATTGGTTAATTTATTATAATATAGTTTTTTTTTTTATTTATTATTATTATTATTTTTTTTTTTTTTTAATTTTGAATAAATGCTTCAAGCTATAGTTTCTATAGTGTTCTATATAAAGTATAAATTAAAAACTATTGATAATGTAGAATTTCAATTTCTTTTTGAATAATGCCGTAGATTGGATGTCTTTAATATCATTTGGAAGTCTGTTATATATTTGTACCCCTTCATACTGTACAGTTCTTTTGCCGTAGTTAGATGTTCGTGGTCTTGTGAGACACAGGTTATTAGAATTTCTCATTATATGTCTTTGGTTTTTTGCTTTTTTGGTAAAGCTTATGTGTGTGTGTAAATCTCTTTTCAGAATTTTTCTTATTAGTATACAAGTCTTATATTTGTATAGTTGGTCTATTGGCATAATTTTTGTGTTTCTATAAACTAAGCTAGTTGACATACGAAAATCCAAATGAAACAATAGTTTAATGAGTTTATTTTGTGTCGCTTGTAACGTTTGGAGATTTGTTTTTGCAGCAGATCCCCAAAGTTCAACATTACTAGTACTTACATTCTTTCGGTGGCGACGGCGTTTGTTCTTTTGTGATTTCGATGGTCGGAGTGCCGGCACCCAGACTCGTAGTAGAAGTACCCCTAAAACAATGTACGATTATACTAAAAATAGAATAAAGCCTTATAATTTTCAAATTTAATAATAAAAACATTTTTTTTTCAACTGCTATTCATTGTAAAAAAATATTTCAATGGAAATCCATCTCTTTCCTACTGAAATGATTTTACGGTCGAATTATAATTGTTTATTGAATTACTTAGTGAAAGCCTTTCTTCTCGCGTCTTCCGGCGAAGGGCTGCGCCCGTACGAAGGGTCGACTTCAAGCCAGGACGGCTTCCTCTCGAGCAGCGGGCCTGCGTACTCCCCCTCCATACCGAGCGTCTCCGCTACAAACACAATTAAGATACATTTTAAAAAGTAGATCTGTACCCGCGTTTATAACACTGTGAGATGCTTGTGCGAAGCACATTTGCAACGGTTTGGGAAAAATAAATATATTACTGTCGGCCGGGTCGCTGATGAGGTCACGATCCCGCCAGTATATAACAGTTGAGAACTTCGACTCAACTGTTAAATACCTCGCGGTCCGATAATAATGGATCATATCGGCCTATATTGACACTTCCATGTAAGTCGTTATCAAACGGCCATTTGACAGCGTTTCAACTGTGCATCACGCCCATGTGCATGTGGCTAAATTGTATTTTTCGGGTTTTAAAAAAAATTGACATTAAGGTTGATCTAACGATCAGCATCGAGCCTATGTGGATAATTAGGCACTAATCGTTCTATCTCCTAATTCATATACATTCGCCGAGCAGTGGGAAGTATTTAGCAGAGTACATGGCGAGTACGTAGGTCAGTCGGCATACTCACAGTCGACGTTGATGGAGCGCGTCTTGCGGATGGCCCCGCGCACGGACATGCGCCTGCGCAGCGAGCGTGTACATGGCGAGTACGTAGGTCAGTCGGCATACTCACAGTCGACGTTGATGGAGCGCGTCTTGCGGATGGCCCCGCGCACGGACATGCGCCTGCGCAGCGAGCGTGTACATGGCGAGTACGTAGGTCAGTCGGCATACTCACAGTCGACGTTGATGGAGCGCGTCTTGCGGATGGCCCCGCGCACGGACATGCGCCTGCGCAGCGAGCGTGTACATGGCGAGTACGTAGGTCAGTCGGCATACTCACAGTCGACGTTGATGGAGCGCGTCTTGCGGATGGCCCCGCGCACGGACATGCGCCTGCGCAGCGAGCGTGTACATGGCGAGTACGTAGGTCAGTCGGCATACTCACAGTCGACGTTGATGGAGCGCGTCTTGCGGATGGCCCCGCGCACGGACATGCGCCTGCGCAGCGAGTGTGTACATGGCGAGTACGTAGGTCAGTCGGCATACTCACAGTCGACGTTGATGGAGCGCGTCTTGCGGATGGCCCCGCGCACGGACATGCGCCTGCGCAGCGAGCGTGTACATGGCGAGTACGTAGGTCAGTCGGCATACTCACAGTCGACGTTGATGGAGCGCGTCTTGCGGATGGCCCCGCGCACGGACATGCGCCTGCGCAGCGAGCGTGTACATGGCGAGTACGTAGGTCAGTCGGCATACTCACAGTCGACGTTGATGGAGCGCGTCTTGCGGATGGCCCCGCGCACGGACATGCGCCTGCGCAGCGAGCGTGTACATGGCGAGTACGTAGGTCAGTCGGCATACTCACAGTCGACGTTGATGGAGCGCGTCTTGCGGATGGCCCCGCGCACGGACATGCGCCTGCGCAGCGAGCGTGTACATGGCGAGTACGTAGGTCAGTCGGCATACTCACAGTCGACGTTGATGGAGCGCGTCTTGCGGATGGCCCCGCGCACGGACATGCGCCTGCGCAGCGAGCGTGTACATGGCGAGTACGTAGGTCAGTCGGCATACTCACAGTCGACGTTGATGGAGCGCGTCTTGCGGATGGCCCCGCGCACGGACATGCGCCTGCGCAGCGAGCGTGTACATGGCGAGTACGTAGGTCAGTCGGCATACTCACAGTCGACGTTGATGGAGCGCGTCTTGCGGATGGCCCCGCGCACGGACATGCGCCTGCGCAGCGAGCGTGTACATGGCGAGTACGTAGGTCAGTCGGCATACTCACAGTCGACGTTGATGGAGCGCGTCTTGCGGATGGCCCCGCGCACGGACATGCGCCTGCGCAGCGAGCGTGTACATGGCGAGTACGTAGGTCAGTCGGCATACTCACAGTCGACGTTGATGGAGCGCGTCTTGCGGATGGCCCCGCGCACGGACATGCGCCTGCGCAGCGAGCGTGTACATGGCGAGTACGTAGGTCAGTCGGCATACTCACAGTCGACGTTGATGGAGCGCGTCTTGCGGATGGCCCCGCGCACGGACATGCGCCTGCGCAGCGAGCGTGTACATGGCGAGTACGTAGGTCAGTCGGCATACTCACAGTCGACGTTGATGGAGCGCGTCTTGCGGATGGCCCCGCGCACGGACATGCGCCTGCGCAGCGAGCGTGTACATGGCGAGTACGTAGGTCAGTCGGCATACTCACAGTCGACGTTGATGGAGCGCGTCTTGCGGATGGCCCCGCGCACGGACATGCGCCTGCGCAGCGAGCGTGTACATGGCGAGTACGTAGGTCAGTCGGCATACTCACAGTCGACGTTGATGGAGCGCGTCTTGCGGATGGCCCCGCGCACGGACATGCGCCTGCGCAGCGAGCGTGTACATGGCGAGTACGTAGGTCAGTCGGCATACTCACAGTCGACGTTGATGGAGCGCGTCTTGCGGATGGCCCCGCGCACGGACATGCGCCTGCGCAGCGAGCGTGTACATGGCGAGTACGTAGGTCAGTCGGCATACTCACAGTCGACGTTGATGGAGCGCGTCTTGCGGATGGCCCCGCGCACGGACATGCGCCTGCGCAGCGAGCGTGTACATGGCGAGTACGTAGGTCAGTCGGCATACTCACAGTCGACGTTGATGGAGCGCGTCTTGCGGATGGCCCCGCGCACGGACATGCGCCTGCGCAGCGAGCGTGTACATGGCGAGTACGTAGGTCAGTCGGCATACTCACAGTCGACGTTGATGGAGCGCGTCTTGCGGATGGCCCCGCGCACGGACATGCGCCTGCGCAGCGAGCGTGTACATGGCGAGTACGTAGGTCAGTCGGCATACTCACAGTCGACGTTGATGGAGCGCGTCTTGCGGATGGCCCCGCGCACGGACATGCGCCTGCGCAGCGAGCGTGTACATGGCGAGTACGTAGGTCAGTCGGCATACTCACAGTCGACGTTGATGGAGCGCGTCTTGCGGATGGCCCCGCGCACGGACATGCGCCTGCGCAGCGAGCGTGTACATGGCGAGTACGTAGGTCAGTCGGCATACTCACAGTCGACGTTGATGGAGCGCGTCTTGCGGATGGCCCCGCGCACGGACATGCGCCTGCGCAGCGAGCGTGTACATGGCGAGTACGTAGGTCAGTCGGCATACTCACAGTCGACGTTGATGGAGCGCGTCTTGCGGATGGCCCCGCGCACGGACATGCGCCTGCGCAGCGAGCGTGTACATGGCGAGTACGTAGGTCAGTCGGCATACTCACAGTCGACGTTGATGGAGCGCGTCTTGCGGATGGCCCCGCGCACGGACATGCGCCTGCGCAGCGAGCGTGTACATGGCGAGTACGTAGGTCAGTCGGCATACTCACAGTCGACGTTGATGGAGCGCGTCTTGCGGATGGCCCCGCGCACGGACATGCGCCTGCGCAGCGAGCGTGTACATGGCGAGTACGTAGGTCAGTCGGCATACTCACAGTCGACGTTGATGGAGCGCGTCTTGCGGATGGCCCCGCGCACGGACATGCGCCTGCGCAGCGAGCGTGTACATGGCGAGTACGTAGGTCAGTCGGCATACTCACAGTCGACGTTGATGGAGCGCGTCTTGCGGATGGCCCCGCGCACGGACATGCGCCTGCGCAGCGAGCGCGCATGCCGGGCGGCGCCGGCGCGAGGCGCGAACTGTAACTTGTTGCTGAACGACTTCAGCAGGTGCTCCTCCAGGTAGCTCTGCACACCGGGGTTCAGCTCTGGCGGAGCAAAAAAGCTTAACTGGTTATCTTGATGTAAGATTAATTACAAGTTCAGCTGTCATTGTAAAGAAAACTTCTGAGTTTCTTGTAAATATCTTCTCTGTACTATTACGTAGTTTATAAGTTACAAAAATTTGACACGCTCCTTTTACAGCACTTTTTATGGCTTTGAAATTAGGTTTAGTGGATTATATTAAAAACTAGTAACGAAGATATGATCTATAAATTCAGATCTAAATGTACACAAAAATTTAATGAGTCTTTTGAATTTAAAATGTTTTCATCCTCATTCCACTAAATTGTCTCCTCTAGAACGGCACTTTAGAAATAACAATATAATGCTTGGAATAATAATCAGGACGTCGTAAGAGTTTTTTGTGATTTACCAAAAGCTTTTGATTGTGTAGATCACCATTCTTTAAAACAGTGGCTTTGTTGTGTTTCGATAATTGAATTAGTTTTATTCAATCCTATTTATTTGATCGAACTCAAAAACTAACGTAAATGTAGCTTACTGTTCATTATTTATGGGTGTGCCCCAGGGGTCGATATTGGCACTTTTACTTTTATTGATTTATCATATGTGCCTATGTTTAAGCTTTTGAATAAAGGTACTACAAAGTAGAAGATTAATACAATTCTTGTTATAAACAGTAACAAATATATAGTACTCACTATCGGGATACCCGTCCTCTTGACTACCGAGGAAACTCAAGTTCGTTATAGCAGAGGTGCTCAAAAAGTCTCCGAGATTCCCTAGAGTCACCCTGGTGCCGTTTATGTATCCCGATTTTAATTTCTTCATCGTCGTTATCATTGCCATTGGAATTTTACCCTGATCTGCAAACAGATTTAAATTACATTTTGTGTCTCATAACAATAAAACCCAACACATAGCTAAAAAGCAAGATTACTAGATTTGATTTCATTAAAAAAAACGATAAATGAACTAGTTCGAGATAGATCTCAACAAAGCATATTTGAATAATGAAAAAATAATGCCTTAAACTTATCTTAGCTTTAGCTCTGCGATGTAGCTGAGCATGCTACTCATTACATTACGTCATTTCGTTTTTGATTGACGTACTTGGAAATGGTAGGTCGCATGCGCAACTATGGGACCGCATGCTTATGATAACGTATTTTTTTCAGATATTGGATTTTATTGCAGCATAGCATTTGGTCAATAGATCTCAAGCTCGTTCATTTATTTAGTTAGTAGAGACAAGGGGGAGTAATAAACTGTGTCCATTCGCCAAACGGTGTTAGGTGTAAAGATCAAGATTACCTAACAGGTACTGCGTGGCAAGCAAGGTGATCGTCGGCCGGCCGAGCATCTGTTTCCAGCTCATGCCCAGGAAGGCCACGTTGGCCGTGAACGTGCTCGCGAGCAACGCCGGGTCGCGCGACATGTAGTACTCCTCGTAGTCGAAGTTCTATGGCACACGCATGCGGGAGGTTATCACACCGGTCTGGAAGGGGCCTAGGTACCTACTTTCGACATGTTCTATGTAAAATGCTTTACATGTAACGTATATTTGTTCAAAAGTATATAATTACAAACACTACCTTCTAATTCTAAGGACAAACATACAAAAGATTTACCCATTCCTATTGGATAATTTGAAATAAGTTGAAAATACATGCACAGATGCATAATATGTATGGTGTTAGATTAGGGGGGAAATAATCAGTTAACTAGCATAAGTGATAACTAAAAGCAAGCGGAAACCAAACCATGTAAATAAAACAAAAGAATACCTAAATACATTTGATTCAAAGTCAAGACAACAAGCGGTCGCCCAAGTAGATTTTGCCAAGAGGACTTCAAGAAATTAATTTCAGCTTTGAGTGTATCAACCATCAGTTCATAGTCGGAAGCTATGTAGAAGCGCTTCATATCAGAAAACTATTAAAATAAACAAAAAATGGTCAGTAATCAATTAGTGCAATGTTATTTTATTTCATTTAGAAAGTATCATGCAGAATATTCAAATACTATGATCATGCTACAATAGGTATAATATGTTACAATTCAATATCGAACAATATTATAGAAGATAGGTACTAACATATTTAGCCATCCGCAAAAAAACTTAGAGATCATTTTCTTTAAAAAAAATTGCTTTGAAACTTAGCATGCAATGAAAACTGATAATAAATATCAAAATAATATTAATATCAAATCGCGGCACACTTTTGATTTTGAAAATAATATCTTATTTATGATTAATATACTCTTAACAGACGGAGTTAGCTATTAATGCATCAAACAGACACAATAAGATTAAATACATTTAACAGACAGGCACAGGTCTATAAGAGCTAGAAACGTTGTTTTGGAGCATTTTATGTAAAGTAATGGAATTTTAATAACATCCATATTTAATGCTCCCAACTGAGTATACAAAGGTTTTATACAATTATGTTATTTATTCTAAGAAGCTGCCAAAATTTGGCTTATTTTCAATAAGTAATCCAGTATGAGCACACCTACATCACAATTACATTTCATGTCATAAGAAACACATTGTTGTTGGAATGTAAAAGTACTTATCATGTAACAAAGATACATTCAATAAATTAAGAAAAATGTATCTTTTCTTTATATTTGCATGAGCTTAATGAAAGTTTGAAGACAAAATGTGTAAATCAAGAAGTTTTGCCCTCTTCCTAACAAAATATTATACAATTTACCTGTGGTGTGAATGCGAATATGCGGTCATTGAGAGAATACAACTTGCTAGTGCTAAGTATTCCAACATCGCGCGATTTTCTTCCAGACAACCCAAGTTTTTTATTTCTCCCTGAAAAATAAATATGCCTATGTTATTTTTATCATGCATTTATAAATATGCCGCATTTAAATACAGATGTTCTCTACTACAAGAACACAAGGTTTTTAAATGGAAAAATAAATATTTCTTCCTCTTTCAGCTAAAACATACCTAAATATGTGTAAAGGTGACTCAACACCCTTGCAGGCTGGACTTCTATTGGTGCTACCTCGCTTATTGTCTGGACATGTAAATCATATTCTAATAATTTGTCCCTTATCTCATTATCTTCAGCCAGTATAACTATTTGCACAACAACATCAGGTTTCTTCTCAGAACAAAGCCTTCTGTTAAGTGGATCTAGTTCCCCAACAGCTAGAAATCCCTGAAAATGAAACATTACATTTGATTGTAAAACATACTTGCTCTATATACCAATAGTCACTCAATCAAGAGCAACATTGATCAGAATAAAAACAAAAAATATTTTTATTGAAAATTATAAATGTTTTATAAAAAAAAATAGTAATTGTAAACATTGATGAGAATATCATTAAGCTAATTTATTAACATTAAATTGTTAAAATTTAACAATTTTTAATGTAATTTTAAAAATAACCAAAACAATAGTACCTCTTGTAATAGCTTTCCAAGAATGTACAGTGACTGAGCCCAAATAAATGGACATCTACCGAGGGGAATGCGCTCCTGGCTGCCTGGCTCATTGAACTCTAACTCTGCTTTATCAGCCGGGACAGAATACAATTCTGGCACAAGTTTTATATTGTCATCTTTCCTTATCATAATTTTTTCTAGCCTTTGCATGTAATCACTGACATTGGATTTATCTCCTTGGAAGCAATAATCGAGGATGAGATAACAGAAAAAGAGTGGCCATTCACACTCTATATTCTCAAACATTCTCAGTTCCCATGGCTCATAATATAACCTATTTGGATCTTCTCTAGGGGTTTTGTGACCATCTCTCAAAAATCTTTTGCATCCATATTTTCCTTGCAGTTTTGTGACAATAGCATCTCTGGTCCTTGCTATTAATTGGGGATCATCCACGGCAAATGCTGGGTAGCTAATGATCGACAACAAGCCAGAATCAAGTTCTTTGCTGTTTGATTCTCTCGGCAGCATTGATTGTAACACTGCTTGGCATTTTTGGGCTTCATCGGCCAGTACATGTATCACACTAGAAGGGCCCCCTCGAGCACCAAAAAGGTCGAGCTCATTCATTGCTTCCAGGGCTGCTTTGGCCATGCCAATTGAACTAGCATTGAGTTCAGGTAAACCATGGTTGGTTTTGTCTCCTCTTTCCCAAATCCCATAATCAGGAGTGCAATAAGCAGATTCAATATAGAATACTAGATTCTGAATGAAGGCTACTTCATCCAGAGAAAATACTATTTGTAAGCCAGATGCAGTCATCTGTGCGAGAATAAGCAGGTATAGGGAGATGGCATCAATTTGTAGGTGACCCCACTCATTGTCCTTTACTACAATACGGCCAGTGGTTGATGAGTACTTAGCATGAAGTGAATCTAATGAATGTTGGGTGGTTTTAAATTTTTCAACCTTTTCTTTTTGTTGCATCATGGCCATTAATAAACCTGTAATTTAAAAAGTTTCGAGTTTAGTAGCACAGTGACCTATGGGCATGTTAAAATCATAGATCGCTTTGGATTTTATCAAAAAAGTGTTATGGAGAATTCATATTTTTGACATCAAAAACAAGCTTATAATGAGGAGCTGAGCAAGAATTTAAACCGAATTGGATGTGTTTGTTTGACTGATAGCATAGTATGTAATTTAACACTGTAGATACTATTTGAGGTTAATATTTACCTCTCATAAGTTTGACGCAACTTTGTTCTAGCTCATATGTTTTAGCCCGATCTTCATCTTGATCAGCAATTTTCTTAAACGCCATTGAGAGTCCCCATACTGCAAGGATGCAGTACAGATTGTCCCTGATCCAGGCATGGTCATTGTGTGGACTTGCAGGAAACAGACCAGTTACAGGTTGTTGATGATCTAAAATTAACTTGTGCACGACCCTTTGATAATAGTCCAGGCGGACCCCGGAGTTGCTGCGGGTTCTCATGTTTCTTCAAAACTACTTGATCATTATTAATGTAGAGATAATCAATCTTATATTTCTATTCCACTATTTTGCGAAGCTATTATAAAATATTAGATTATGTACGTCGAATACGTCTAACACATAACATGTCATTTGAAAGTCGCAAATGTCAACGTCATTTAGCTAAGCATGACCAACTCTTAACTTTTTTCTCCCTAATTTGAGTAAAAAACACTTGGCATCGTCGAAAATACTAAAAAGGAAAATACTTAAAATACACACGTACTTCACTTTTAATATTTAAAAGGAACAAAAAAGGTTTATTCTCCTTGCAGTGGGAATCGAACCCACGACCTTCATGTATCGCGCGTGATCTTCAAACTGAGCAAACCGCAAGTTAAGTAACACATTTATCAGCCTTTATAATACCAGGTGAGTTTTATTGATTCACATATTAATCGGCTCGTGGTTCCTATGTGGCAAGTCGTGGTGTTACCCCAGTAATATCTGTTTATATCGTCCAAATAATTAATATCACTAGTACAACGTAATGCACTATAGACTCACCTGAGAGGGGGCAATAACCAACCTAGAGATTAAATTAACAAAAAAGTCATCAGAATCAAAATACAAAACGGTCAATGATACTATATATAAAATTATTTTCAATTAATTATTAGCTCATCTTACAGTTAATGCTCTGTTACATAGTAAGCAATTTGGATTCACTAAAGGTAGATCTACTACAGACGCAGGTGTGGCACTTATCAAACATGTTTTCGATGCTTGGGAGAGAAAACAGGACGCCATTGGAGTTTTTTGTGATCTGTCAAAGGCATTTGATTGCGTTGATCACCAAACGTTGCTGATGAAGTTGAGGCATTATGGTGTTGTAAGCACTTCACTGAGTCTTCTACAGTCTTACCTTTCTGACAGAACTCAAAGGGTCAATGTGAATGGAACTAACTCTTCTGGTGCACCTCTAGCGATGGGAGTGCCCCAGGGCTCAATATTGGGACCTCTGTTGTTCCTTATTTATATTAACGACCTTCCTTACTTTGCGAAGGATCTCTGTGAGATTGTGTTATTTGCTGATGACACTTCTGTCATCTTCAAAGTTGATAGATGTAAAGAATCATTTGAAGATGTAAATAGTTCTCTCTCACAAGTGCTTCATTGGTTCACGAATAATAATCTGCTGCTTAACACTAAGAAAACGAAATGTGTCAAATTTACAATGCCGAATGTTAAAAAAGTCAACATCAAATTGTCTATGAATGGTGAACCTATTGAAATAATTAATTCTACAGTATTTCTCGGCATCACATTAGACTCTAAATTGCAATGTGGACCCCATATTGTTGCCCTAGCAGGAAGGCTTAGTTCAGCTGCATACGCTGTAAGAAAAATTCGTAATTTGACTGATATTGAGACGGCAAGACTGGTTTATTTCAGTTACTTCCATAGTGTTATGTCATACGGTCTCCTTTTGTGGGGAACAGCTGCTGACATTCAGACTATTTTTGTTTTACAGAAGAGGGCTATCCGCGCCATATATGGTCTTAAATCACGGGATTCTCTCAGAGACTTATTTAAAGAAATTAACATACTTACCGTTGCATCTCAATACATTTTTGATTGTATTATGTATGTACGCAAAAATTATAATCTACTTTTTAAAAAATCTGACTTCCATAACTTTAACACTAGAAATAAACACAAGCTTGCTGTTCCATATCTAAGACTACATAAGATAAGTAATTCCTTTGTGGGTTTAAGTGTTAAATTATTTAACAAGTTACCTGAAAATGTTATCCAGTTGCCCATGCATAGATTTAAGTCTCATGTTAAAAATTGTTTAATAAAAAAGGGCTACTACAAAATTGATGATTATTTAAATGACAAAAATGTATGGGTCTAGAATAACTTAATTCTTTGAAATCTTACTATAGCTTTGTATACTTTATTTAAGTACCTAGTTTAAGGACACATTGTTATATTTGAAAAGAGTAAGTGTCGAGTTTCTTGCCGGTTCTTCTCGACATGATCAACATTCCGAACACGGCGGTAGAATACTTTATTTGTACTGACTATTCATAAGTGCTTTTGTAAAGCTTACATGAATAAAGATATTTTCTATTTTCTATTTTTTCTACTGCCCTTTTCTTGCCTTGTTATAATTTATGTTTGTCTCTCCAAACACTTGAAATCGGTGGAGGAATCACTGCGTTGTTTTTAAATGCGGGAAAGAGTCCATTAAAAAAAAGTTTATGTTTACCTTGTTTTGGCACCTAATACGTGTATTAGTCTTGAAATAACATGGAAAACACTCTTAAATGTTTGTCCCAAGTCAACTCAAGCAAAAACAGAAAACACGATTAATAAAAATTCAAGCAGATATTGTTTGACGTGTAGTAGTGTAGGGATGGCCACCTGAAATCAATTCATCGTGGAATCGATTTATCTTTAATAAAATAAATTAATATTTAAAATATATGTCTTCTTTTGGGTTTGATCTGCAACTCTGTAGTGTAAATATATTCAAAGTCCGATCCCCTCGAAAATTCCACATTTTCTTCATAGTTATGGGGTAAAACTCCTAATTTGACAACACTGCAAAGTGTCAATGTTTTTTGTTTTACAGCTGTGCGCGAAAGGTCCAAGGGTAGTAAACATAGATTATACATTTATGAACGTAGTAAAATATTATGGACTTTAGTTATAATAGTTACTTTATTAGTATAATACATAATAAGTCCATAGTAAATATGGTCTGGTAGTACCACAGTGACCACAGGGTAGTAAGACCAAATACTAACCGTAGTAAAAACATTTTCACCTCGTGATTAACACCTTTCTTTCTAGTAGCAGCGATTTGCGTAGGTGTACAACATGTGACCTTTGAAAACAGCTTTTATAAAAGCATTATTTATTCAGCTTTACGACAGATTACGTTTCCAGATAGTGCATTAGGCGGTTAATAGGGAGGACATCAAAATGCCTTTGTTATTCAAAGAGGGGAGGAGGAAGAGGAGGGGTTAGTAACCAAAGGCTAAAGGGGATTTTATTTATTGTAACTTTCGCCCCACAGTTATGATTTCGGGTCAGTAGAAGAAAAATAAATGTTCTTAGTATTTCCTGTTTATAAATCCTAATAATATTAAAAAAAGCCAACGCCAGCTTTGGAAGAATATATAGATGTCTGGATGTATTATGGTTGATACTCTTTGACACATAACCTACTGAATGGATTTGGATGAAATTTGGTAGAAAAATAGATGAGAAACTAGAACTAGAAAATAAACTAGTTTAACATCTAGAATCTTTCACTTTGTCCTAAAATAACACTTAATTGATTTGTGCATACCAAGTGATTTTTTGAAATCTTTAACATTTTGTAATTTGTATTCTATAATATGTTTTGTTGCTGTGCCTAATAAATAAATAAATAAATTGTCCCACAGCTGGGCCAAAATCTTCCCCATAAATACAACATTTTCTAATTATTAACACAATTATAGAAGATACATATTTTAACATCATTTATTTAAAATATTAGAAAGTAGTAACAAAATTTCAGAACAGAATTCAAAAACATAATGTTTATGTACATACCTAACCTTTACATGTTGCAAAATTTTATTTAAGTCTTTGAGTTTCCAGGTTTAAAAGTTAATGAAATTAACTACACTGTTTTAGGTCAGTGAAGTATATTGTTTTTAAGAACTCTCTATTTTACTACCTTAGACAAGGTCATACTTATAATTGTCACATGAGAGTATGAAGTAGATATAATTGATCAACAAACATCAGTCTTCTCTGACCATAAAAAAACCTTAGGTGCAAAGTTTCATTGCTTGGGATCAATAGCTCTGCTAAGCCTTACACAATTAAAGTATGCATTCAGAGCGGCTGAGATTTGTGAACCAAACTGTACTCAGGATAACGATACATAAGTAGACCTTAAGTATTCTGGTAACTATATTATACTGCTATATCATTTAAGGCTTTATCAGAGGTACTTAAATACTACTATTTATGAGTAGGTTAATGCTTTTAAAGTAGTTCATCAAATCATACAAAAATGCAATTAGTTTTATACAACATATAAAGTTTAAAATTATAGCTATCAATATTTTGTATCAAACAGTATATTACAGAGAACATTCAAATATTACAGATAATATCAGCCCAATATCACAATAGCTGCCTCATTTAATTTGGAAAGTAAAGTCATTAAATCACATTTAACAAAGTATTTTGTAATGGAAGACATAATTTTTAACATTACATATAAAAATATTTTATTATAATTTTTCTACAATTACAATATATTTAAGGCACACCATAAGCACCATATTATTGCCATTTAAAAATATTTTATTGCTTATATCGGCATTACTACGGTTTATTCCAATAGAACAAATGGTTTATAACATTACCAATGTATTAGGCAAGTTATTTTTGTTAGCATCAAAAATCTAACTCTGCTTTATCATTGCAATTAAATATAATTAAATACTAAAATCACAATTTAACCCATATCCACCCTGTATCATTGATAGATCAGGAACTGGCCAGGAATTATATATAATAATCTAATAACTATATAAAAATGGAAACTTTACTTTTGAGTTAAAAAGTCTGCTTACTAACATATATTCTAATACTTGTTCTATGAGTAAAAGATATTTTGCATAAGGAAAAAATTGTGCATTTGAAAAACTTATTTAAATGCTAGGAAAAGTTATTCCATCCTTTAAATCAATTAGTGCAACCCGTTGTGTTCTAATCATTGTACATACCATCCAGTAAGAAGTCCATTCTTTTATAATGTCTGTTTTTCCAGGCTTCCTGGCCTCTACGCAGCGCCATATATCCCAGGACTGCAAACATTGGTACCACCAACATAGTTATTACGACCGGCATCACCATGCCAGGGTGACTGTTAGAGCTTATCTGTTGATATTTCACTTCAGATATTGGTATTTGGTCACGAACCAATGGTGTGGTCGAAATCCCAAGTTTAGCTTTTTCTAAAGCTACTTTTTTATCTGTTTCATTAATAGCTTCAGCTGATAACACTGTAGGCTTCTTGTGAATTTTGGGTTGTTCACTGGGTAATTTATCAGTAATATTTTCATTTGTTTTTTTATCAGTACTATTAGTTGTGTAAGCTTGAGTAGACGGGTTGGTTTGTGGTGGTCTGTCAGCGGTAGTGATTACAGTTGTATTTAATGGTGTGTGTTCCACAGTGCTGGTATTCATTACTTCCTTATTAACATTAGTTTCTACTATGTTGTCTTCAAGAGGTTTAAAACTTACACCTTTTCTAGGAACACTAGACTTTACCTTCGATTTTCCAAGTTCACTGTCTAAGTTAATTAGGTCAGAATTAGTTCCCTTGGGTAAAGTTGTAATCGTTGATTCTGCTTTAAAAGCGCCGCCTTCAGTAATTAATGTAACATTCTTGGTGCGTAAATCTTTCGTTTCAGTTTCCGTTCCGTTTATTTTAAGTTTTACATGGTTATCAACGATTGGTGTTGATATATTTTCCCCGTGTAAAAATGGGATAAACAGGATACTAAAAACTAGGAAATCTAAAAACATTTTTCTAAAAAACGAATAAGTTTTACATCAAGGTAAAATGATAATCCGCTTCAAATTTCACTGCTTAAACTTGTAAAAAAGCTGCGTCGTTAAATGTTTAAAGCATCTTGCCCGTTCATGAATTGAAAGCTGTCTCAAACATAGTAGAAATGGAAATAATAGTGTAAAAATCACAAGTCAACGCAAGCAAAAACAGAAAAAACACGACTAAAAAAAATGTAAGCAGATTATGTTTGACGGACGTGTAGTAGTGTAGGGATGTCCACCTGAGATCAATTCATCGTGGAATCGATTTATCTTTAATAAAATAAATTCATATTTAAAATATATGTTTTCTTTTTAATCTGAAACACTGTAGTGTAAATAGATTTAGAATCCAAATTGCAAAAAGCTAATAATTTTTCTGAAAACATATTGTACTTAACAAAAATAACTTCTTGTTTTTAAACACATAACTTCTTTATATTTTTAATAATTTAATAATTACTTTTTTACTGTAAATGCGTAGTGAAAATATTAAGGAGTTTTTAGTGAATCGTTTCCATCTATTTGTTCGTTTCGTTAGGTGAATTCGAATCGATTTTGGAATGAGTAATTTTTATCAAGAATTTCCATCCTTAAAGCGGACTTTTTTAAATATAAGTAACTTGGATTTTCATAAATTTAGTCAAAGTAATGAATTCATTAAGCAACAGGCTGCCAAACTTTCCAACATTCATAAGATGACAAATATTTTGGTATTGGCAAACGCCACACCGCATTTCAGAAACAAAAAAAAATATTTATTTTGTCACTTGAAAACAGTGCGAATAAATTTAATCGCGTGCATGGACCTAATATAATAAAACTAAGTCCATGATCGCGTGGCGCATCATTTTCACATGACATCAAGGTCCCAATATTGAGCCCTGGGGCACTCCCATCGCTAGAGGGAGATTGGGACCTCTGTTGTTCCTTATTTATATTAACGACCTTCCTTACTTTGCGAAGGATCTCTGTGAGATTGTGTTATTTGCTGATGACACTTCTCTCATCTTTAAAGTTGATAGATGTAAAGAATCATTTGAAGATGTAAATAGTTCTCTCTCACAAGTGCTACATTGGTTCACGAATAATAATCTCCTGCTTAACACTAAGAAAACGAAATGTGTTAAATTTACAATTCCGAATGTTAAAAAAGTCAACATCAAATTGTCTATAAATGGTGAACCTATGGAAATAATTAATTCTACAGTATTTTTCGGCATCACATTAGACTCTAAATTGCAATGGGGACCCCATATTGTTGCCCTGGCAGGAAGGCTTAGTTCAGCTGCATACGCTGTAAGAAAAATTCGAAATTTGACTGATATTAAAACGGCAAGGCTGGTTTATTTCAGTTACTTTCATAGTGTTATGTCATATGGTCTCCTTTTGTGGGGAATAGCTGCTGACATTCAAAATATTTTTGTTTTACAGAAGAGGGCTATCCGCGCCATATATGGTCTTAAATCACGGGATTCTCTCAGAGACTTATTTAAAGAAATTAACATACTTACCGTAGCATCTCAATACATTTTTGATTGTATTATGTATGTACGCAAATTATAATCTACTTTTTAAAAAATCTGACTTCCACAACTTTAACACTAGAAATAAACACGAACTTGCTGTTCTATATCTAAGACTACATAAGATAAGTAATTCCTTTGTGGGTTTAAGCGTTAAATTATTTAACAAGTTAGGTACCTGAAAATGTTATCCAGTTGCCCATGCATAGATTTAAGTCTCATGTTAAAAATTGTTTAATAAAAAAGGGCTACTACAAAATTGATGATTCTGTAAATGACAAAAATGTATGGGTCTAGAATAACTTTCATTCTCGGAAATGTTTTATATAAGCTTTGTATATTTTATTTAAATACCTAGATAAGGGAACATTGTTACATTGAAAAGAGTAAGTGTCGAGTTTCTTGTCGGTTCTTCTTGACATGATCAACATTTCGAACACGGCGGTAGAATACTTAATTTGTACTGACTATTCATAAGTGCTTTTGTAATGTTTACATGAATAAAGATGATTTCTATTCTATTCTATTTGGCATGTTGTTTTTTACCTTATCTGACCATCGATGGCTTTTGTCGGGTAGTTTCAGTTTAGAGATAAAACACTAAAAAAAAGTGTCCGTCACTGTCATGCTTGTGTCAAACGTTGTCTTGACAGATCTTGACGATGTCGTCTGGAGTTCATTCATTCAATTGTGTAGGTATTCGTTCTTTTGGTAGACAATAATTACTTCACTTCATTCCAAAATCCATTTTTCTTGTTTGTTTGTCTGTCCATCATCCACATTTGTCTGTCAATCGAGGGTTTTTCTGGGGTTTTTCTGTGCATTACAATATGTAATGTAACTGCAATTTTCCACATTTCTCATTTACACATCGAATCCTTATCGTCGAAAATTTTAACTAATTTGTCTAAAAGACATTTTTGCTGTTAACTTAGTGAATATTTTTGAGTATACAAGGTAGAGATTTAAAAGTGCAGTGTTATCAAGAATTACTTATTGGATGTACGAAATTGTAGACAAAATTATTTAAAGGTAAAATCTTTTCATAATTTACTTAAAGTAAGCAATCAATACCTTGATAAGCTTTTCGATCAGCTTTCAGTGCCAGAATTGCAATTTTGCTGATAGACAAAAAAATAGCCACTATGTTTCAGAGTCTTTAACTATGTTGTGAAACAAAAAATGTACCATTTTTCGCATTATGACCTAAAGTATGAGGCTTTTGACAAAATGTTATTAACATACGTTAGAAATTTTAAGTAAAAATATTTTTCAGCATGATGAATATGATCAGCCATAAAATAAATTAAAATGGATGGAAAAATGAGATATATGAGTTAACAATGAGTGCTCCAAGTGGGTGTGTAAACTGCAGGGATGGCTTGCAACCGCTGGATCTTAGACATGATGCCGAGTGTTCGGAAGGGGAGGACGCCCAGATTCGAATGGCTCCTCACGTGCAAGCATACCTGGCGCACAATAACCCCACCACCAACTGCTGTGGGCTGGCCATTCCCATTGCGTTTGAGAGAGCCGCCCCTGGTACATGGTGGAACCCTCGGTTTGATTCTGAAATATTGGAAGGCCAATACCGAAGCAGTTCCTTTAGACAAATAAGACTACGATTCAGGTATTGACCAATTCTGCATATATTTCAACACCTTATTGCATGTTTTCAAAATGTATCAGAATGTTTATGGTTGCAATTATTTGATGTTGTTGTTTTTCTTTTCAGATTTGCACTTTTATACATTTTGATATTTTCTATATCCTGGTTTGTCTACTTTGTGGGTCTTGGCTTGAATAGTGTAACAGTGAAATGGCCATTCCTATGTTCAATGTTTGGTGGGGTCCTTTTGATTACATCTGTTATGCTATTTGTAACATTTACAAATATTTATAAAATCTACACATTTAAACTGTCGCTGATTATGGCACTTGCTCTATGTACTCTCAGCTTATCCCTGGTGACGCTGACTACCCAGCTAGATGAAACCATACTGCAAGCTGCAGACATCAGCCAGTCAGGCCACTTCACTATGTGTATAGAGATTCTCCTGATCATTTATACGTTGACACCGTTGCCACTCTATGCCTGTGTTATCATTGGATTATTATACTCCATTGTGTTTGAAGTGTTGAACATAATATTGCATTTAAAAGAACAGCAATGGCAAGGGCCAGGAATGTTTGTCAGAGTGTTGCTACAGTTCTGTGTGCACATAATAGGTGTACATATATACTTAATGACATTTGTTAGAATGCGTGGTACGTTTATGAAAGTAGGTCAAAGTCTACTAGTGAGAAGACAACTTGAGATGGAGAAACAGCTAAAGGAAAAGATGATCCACTCAGTGATGCCACCAAAGCTGGCAAGCTGGTTGATGGAGGAGCAAGTTTTAGAATCAGAGACTAACCTCAAGCCTCACGACCCACTCAATCCTAGAATATCTAATCCAGGCGCTTCAGACATCAAATCTTTATTTAGGCCATTCAACATGAGCTCAATGGATAATGTTAGTATTCTATTTGCTGACATTGTTGGTTTTACAAGAATGTCCAGTAACAAAGGTGCTGATGAATTAGTTAATATATTGAATGATCTGTTTGAGAAATTTGATGAACTTTGTCAAGTTCATGGATGTGAAAAGATATCTACTTTAGGAGACTGCTATTATTGTGTCTCTGGGTGCCCAGAGCCCAGGCCGGACCATGCGACATGCTGTGTGGAGATGGGATTAGGTAAGATATTTATGTTTTATGTATTTAATGAGAGCTCACCATATTATGTTGAATCTTATTTTTAAATATTCATATTAATGCCATCTTTGTGTATTTTTTACATAGTTTTAAATAATTCTTTTGGTATATGCCTCCTTCTTCTAATGGTCCTTTTTTGGTATAATTAATTGGTAGATCACATTCTGAGGACCAGATCCTCACAACATGATCATGAATGAATAAAGAAAATATCTGGTTACTGACTTAAAAATACTGAATCATTCATATCATTACAAAAATAATTGAATTATCTATATTCACACTATGCAAATAAGGAAAATAACCAAAAAGTGTTCACTCAAGTGTTCTTCATTTAATTTAAAAATTTTATCCATCCAAATTGTTATTTGGACAAGGCAAGGCAATTGGCTACTTGACAAAATTTTGAAATCTTGTTAATTGTAAACCTTGATACTCATTTCATCGCATGAAAAGTATATTTCACAAAAAAATATATATTTACTACATGTATTTTTCATTTTAAAAAATCTCGTTAAATTTCCCACGAAAACGCTCTAAGCTGTCATGGCGCCTAAAATGACGTCAATGCACCCTAGCAAGATTAGGGCTGTCATTGATCATAGATTGTTATATCGAGTTTGTTCGATGGATGCCTTATGATGTTTTTTCTCGATATTCTTAATTTTATTAGACAATTATTTTTTGATGTATTAAAAATCGTTAATATTCAGAGCGTCCTGTCGATTGGCTGAAAACTTGAAATTACGAGCGTAAATTACGAATTATGCGTTAAATATAGTATCATACGAAACAATCAACAATTTGGATTTTTTGTCATCTCATGCGACAAATTTGACGATACATACGCTAAACGTTACTATTAATATCTGATCATTCAATAATACTTCATCTTTTTATGAGTATATGCTAGTCAATAACCTAAATAGTACACACAAATAATCGATAATATCCGAAACTCATTTTGAAAAGAAATAGGGTTCCGTAAAATATTTGGGTTTTTCGAATAGTTGAAATTAAAATATTACGATTTCTGCTGCACAGCCCGTTGCGAACTGGGCGTCTCGATGGAAATATAAAATTATGAATACTCAAAAATATCGATTTTTTTAGACGATGTTTCAAAAATAATCGACTTCGCGTTCCGATTTTTCAAATCGAAAACATCCATAGTACGTTCATTATTAATCTGTGTTACAGAGTGGACACCCCTAAAATATGACATATCGGGTGCTGTGACGTTGTGACTTTCTGCTCGGCGTTTTCAGTCACGTGACGTTATGCCTATGTTATTGGATTTTCTTTTCTAAAAATATTAATTATCTTTGATATTTATGTTCTTGAAATTCGTATTTCCTTATCTAAATATCTTAATTTATCATTAGAAACTATTATCCTTCCGATTTGTTCTTAGTGGAAAGTAGCCAATTGAAAATATAAATGCGCGAGATAACCACACCAATCACCTGGTCTCAAACTAAGGTTTCCCCGTGTACTATGAGCACCAGACGACGGATACTAAATGGGGGCGTCATCCCACCACACCCAGACAAGTCAATTTACAAGAAGGTCGTTTTCCAAATTACCTGACCGCGAATCGATCCCCGGACCATACGCACTTTGGCCGCCTACCTTAGCCACTGCGCCACCGACGTCGTCAAATTTTATTTTATTTATTTGTGTTTCGTTTGTAGTGAAGGGGGCGGCTGTGTACAAATGTATAGTGTAGGTATCTTTTCTATCGTGATGACTATTATGAATGTCAAACATAGTAGATTTAATTATTTTATTGAATGGCGCACGCCAGGAAGTTTCTATATTGAGTGTTGTTTAGTAGTAATTTTATTCATAGATTCCTTCTGTGACATCCATGCTTGACTCCTTCGTCATGTGGTCCCACTGATTTGCTTGTCTGTGTTAGATCAAACATAGGACAGCAAGACGTCCTATTCAGTTTTCAAATTCAAGTTGACTAAAAAATGCGCTATAAAATAATTTAAGGGGACATCTTGGTGTGACTTAATTTAGCACAAAGAAAAATAATTTTAATAATTTTACAAATGGAAATAATATGTTAACTGCATGTTTGACGACCTCCGTAGCCGAGAGGCGAGCGGGCCTGACTTTGGCGAGCGCCATCTCTGAGGTTCCGGGTTCGATCCCCGGTCGGGTCAATATGGGAAACGAACTTTTCCATATTGTCTCGGATCTGGGTGTTGTGGTACCGTCGTTGTTTCTGATTTATTTATTTATTTAAAAACTTTATTGCACAAAAAAAGTACAACAGGTGGACTTAATGCTATGGGCATTCTCTACCAGTCAACCTTTGGGTCATGCGGAGAGTTAACACAAGTGCTTTAGCTACTTACCACAGAATCAGAGCAATGTATGCGATGTTGTCCAATATTTATTTATTTATATATTTATTTATTTATGTTAATATTTAAAGTTGACTAATAATCTTAAGTATGTGTATTTTATAAATTCGTTTCTTTCAAACGAGGACCAGGGATATAATTTAGTGTTACTCGCCTGGCATGCCATTATAACTTTTCAATCCTGTACTAAAATGCATTCAACCGCTGTGTTGTCGGTACATACAGGTTCCGGACCGGAAGTAGAATCACTTTGAATTGTATTCAATAACGATTCCAAAGTGTTACGTAACCGACTTGAATAAAGAAATATTTGATTGATTTGTTCAGGAGGTCTACGTCCAAAAACGAAATATGTCGGATAGCAATTTTTAATTCTCATAATCGCCACCATATCACTTCGAATGCGAATAAAGCGTTATCAGAAAACAAAATATTATTTATACTAATCATAAACCACGTTTTAATTTGCAAACTTTTGATAAATCTTCAAAAACAAAACCTAGTTTATTTTGCTTCGTTTTTGAGAATAGACCCCTAGGAACCAGATATCTTTCTTAGTCTGAACTACTAAAGCATGGCAGCTTTGAGTAGTACAATGTACACTCGTTGTTTGTTCAAGGTATGATAGATGCAATTCAGGATTTCGACAGAGAGCGCGACGAAGGCATAAACATGAGGGTGGGCGTGCACACGGGCACGGTGCTGTGCGGCATCGTCGGCACGCGCCGGTTCAAGTTCGACGTCTGGAGCAACGACGTCACCTTCGCCAACAAGATGGAGTCCACCGGGAAGCCGGGCCGCGTCCACATATCAGAAGAGACCAGCAAGTTCCTGGGAGGTTCTTACGTCTTGGAGGAAGGTGAAGAAGTTTTCGGTAAGTTATTTATTTTGTCTACCGTGGGAGAAGTTTCGCATTTAAGATTTTTCTATTATTATATCCTTTTTGTCTAAGTATTTCTAAATTCAAATTTTAAAGTGTATCACGTCTCACAAGCTATCTAAATCCACTGATTTGATAACTGAACGCTATGGTTACACAGTGGTACTATATCAGTGGTACCAGAGTTCGTGGCAAATTCATAGGATGAGTGTCCAACTTCTGTGGACGTAGTGTTGGACTGTGACGTAGTGATAGGATCAAATATATAAATGTAATTGTTATTATTAGAGTACATTATAACATCGTATTCAGAACTAAGAACATCTTTCATTTACCTCGTCCCGTCCTTACATGGCGACCCTGCCATTTTAAGGTTCGGTGTCGGATTCGGGCATAAGTAGTGAGTGATCAAGTGCTACAATGCAGATTATTATTTCGAGCACCTTCGGTATCGCTGCGTTGTTGCGTAAAATAAAATTCAAGAACTTCCAAAATGGGTTCATCGCAATCTACTGAAGAAGTGGTGATAGCACAAAACGCGGCCGGAGGCAACAATAGTGCCGACATACAACAGCTTCACCAAAACGTGTCATTAACAAACATTATATTGGGCATAATGATGATTATGCTTTCTATTGGAGCAATCGGCGGTCTCTACAAGCTGTATCGAAAGTGCCACCAAGGGTGGATGCGTCAAGAGATAGCAAGAAGTGCCTTCAGGCGATCTGGCAATAGGCGCGACGCACGCGCGCCCAAGGACGTGCTCGAGGTCTAGGCGGTAGCAGCAGTGGCATCAACCATGGGAGGTATCCAGAAACGTTAAGTATTTTGTGAGTGTCATCAAAAGTGCCGTTTAAACGTGAGTGTATACAAATATTAATGATTGAACTTTAAAAAATACTTAAAAGGTAATGTTTTAATCATATTATAATAATATTATGCACGATATTGTAGAAATACATGAAGAAATTAAAAGCATAAAAATAAATTTAAAAAAGCTAAGCAAGGTTAAAAGAACGAAAGAATTGTTAGAAAGAAAATATTTAGAGACATGTTCTTTGTATTCTCAATATGTAATAAGTCGTAAAGAATTAGAAACTAGTATTATAGAAGGGCATATACAACCGGAGGAGGCCAAATTAACATTAGATCTTTGTAATGAAATAGAGGACTTCTATAGGAATATACTGAAATTTTGTTCCGAAACACATACAGAACCAAAAGTAACCATGGCTTCATTTGACGTTAAGACTGCAACCTCTCTTATCCCTGTGATGACAGGAGAAGAGGAAGTCACGAAAAATATGATTGATACAATTGATTTTTATAGTCAGACATTAAGCGCCGAACATGAAAAGCAACTAATCAATTTTGTTTTAAAAACGCGTCTTACAGAGAGCGCAAAGCTGCGGTTAGCCAAAAGTTACACATCTTCCACAGCCTTAATTACAGATATGAAAAATCATCTCCTTACCAAGCGATCCCCGACGGCTTTACAGTTAGAGCTGGTGAAGGTTAGACAAGGTCCACAAACCATCGATGATTACGGTAAGAAAATCGAAGAATTATTTGTGAAATTGACTATTTCTCAAGCGGACGGAAATGACAGTGCGTACGAAGTACTAAGACCTTTAAATGAAAAATTAGCTATCCGAAAATTTACTGAGGGTTTGAGAAATAATCGATTAAGCATCATTTTAGCGGCCAGGAATTACTCGGAGTTGAAAGACGTTATAAGAGCGGCGAAGGACGAATCTATGCAAGGCGAGTGTAGTTCCAACACGGGAGAAATATTTTCGAGTCAAAGAGGTAAGAATATCAACAGAGGACAGTTTTCATATAGAGGCCAAGGACGTGCAACAAGGCGAAGTCAACAAACGCCTAATTTCCGTGGGTTCTCGCGTGGTTATTCTCGAGGACGTGGTACATGGAATTATCGTGGACGTGGCCGAGGATATAGCTTGACGAATCGCGGTAACGTAAATAATAACAGGTACAATATGCATGTTCTGAACGAGACTAAAGAAGGTCAAAATGGTGACCCCAGTGCCGAAAATACTAACAATACCACTCAAAAAATAGAGTTTTTTCGAGCATAATAATTACATTTTAGCTTGCGAATATAATAACTCCCTGGAACTTTTGACAAATAACTCTAAATATAGATGGTTGGTAGACACCGGCGCCACTCTGTCGGCGGTGAAATTTGAAACAGTAAAGCGTCTAAATCTTCCGATACATAAAGAACACATCAATATAAAAGGTATTGGAGGCCGATTGTACACCGAAGGCTTTGTTTACATTCCATTTACCTTTTGCGATATAGAAATCATGCATAAGTTTTATGTTCTTAAAAATCTTCCATGTGTTCATGATGGTATAATTGGTCAAGATTATTTAATGAAATACAATTGCATAATTAATTACGAAAATAATCAATTCACATTGAAACACGCAGGAGTAAAGCAATGTTTACCTTTAAATATGGGAACATTAGGATTTAATAACTACGTATTAGTACCCCCAAGGTGTGAAAAAATTTTTGAAATTAATTTTGAGTTTAAAGATGATTATGTGATTTTGCCGAAAGAGTTATGCGAGGGAGTATTTATTGCTGGAAGTATCTGTCAGCCTAAAAATGGTAAAATTTTCATTCAACTTTTAAACACACGTGAAACAGAAGTTCGACTCAGTTATTTTCAACCAGCTTTCCATAAACTATCAGAGTATCATATTTGTAGTTTTGATAAACAAGTATCAGATGGCGCGAGAGTACGTAAATTATTATCACTTTTAAAATTAAACCACCTAAGAGAAGACGAAAATAAATCAATTCAAAATATCTGTGCAAAGTACTCAGATGTCTTCTATCTTCCAGGTGATAAGTTAGACACCTGTAATCTTTATGAACAAAATATTCAGTTGAAACCAAATTCGGAACCAGTTTATATTAAACAGTACAGATTACCTTTTTCACAAAGAGATGAGATCGAGAAACAAGTCCAGAATATGTTATCAAACGAGATTATAGAACCTGCTAAAAGCGAGTGGTCTAGTCCCGTTTTATTAGTCCCAAAGAAATCAGACGATAATATTAAAAAATGGCGATTAGTCATTGACTTTAGAAAATTAAATGACCGAATAATGGATGATAAGTTTCCACTTCCAAATATAACAGACATACTTGATTCTCTCTCTGGCTCAATGTACTTTTCACAATTAGATTTGACACAAGCATATTTTCAGACAAAATTAGATTCAGAAAGCAAAAAATATACTGCATTTACAACGCCATCCGGGCAATACCAAATGACACGTATGCCCATGGGTTTGAAAACGAGTCCAAGTTCTTTTTCTAGAATGATGACCGTGGCGATGTCAGGACTTAATTATGAAAAATGTTTTGTTTATTTGGATAATTTAATATGTTTTGGCAGAAATCTTCAAATACACAACAAAAATTTAATATCTATTTTGGAAAGATTGAGAACTGTTAACTTAAAACTAAATCCAGACAAGTGTGATTTCCTTAGAAAAGAAATCTTGTATTTGGGTCATGTCGTATCATCAAACGGTATTCAACCAGATCCCGATAAAATTAAAGTTTTACAACAATATCCCACACCTAAAAATGCTGATGAAACAAAACGTTTTGTAGCATTTTCCAATTATTATCGAAAATTTATACCTAACTTTGCCAAAATATGCATACCGTTAAATAATTTATGCCGAAAAAATGTAACTTTCCAATGGGATGATAATTGTCAACAATCTTTTCTAACTTTAAAAAATTCACTTATGAATCCACCCATATTGCAATATCCTAATTTTGATAAGGAAAACACTTTTATTTTGCAAACAGACGCTTCGGGTTTCGCAATAGGATCGGTTTTATGTAACGGCGACCGTAGACCAGTCGCCTACGCAAGCCGTAGTCTTAACAAAGCTGAACGTAGATACCCTACTATAGAAAAAGAATTGTTGGCTATTGTATGGTCAGTTAAGTATTTTAGGCCATATTTATATGGGCGAAAATTTATAATAGAAACAGATCATCGACCATTAGTTTATTTGTATAATTTGACAGATCCTTCCAGTAGATTAATGAAATTTAGACTTTTACTAGAGGAGTACGATTTTAAAGTAGTGTATGTGAAAGGGCGTGATAACGTAGCTGCAGATGCATTGTCACGTATAGAGATGGAAAGTGAGGAATTAAAGTCGATGAACGAACACATCATGTCAGTACTTACTAGAGCACAAAGACGTAAACAGGATGAGTCTTCATCTTTGAGTAACACTTCGGTAAAAAATATTACACAAGACGATTGGACTGATCAACCAAGAGTCGTGGAAATGCTTAAATTACCGATGGATTACACAGAGATGCTTTTTGTTAATGAGGAAGAATGGAGAAAACTAAGTAAGAATATGATAATTCAAAAGGGAGATTTTGGATACTCTACATCTGAGCGGATAATATTTGTGAAACTATTTACCCAATCGCAGTGTACACGAGCTGTCTCTGTGAGGGAAATGGAATCATTTTGTTCGTCTCTTAATATTGACACCATCTATTTATTAAAGAATGATAAAAATATACATATAATTAAAGAGCTAGCTAAAAGAATAAGTGAATTACCTAAGTGGTCCGGACCCCGCTTATGCGTAATAAAAGGTGTCAAGAGAATAACTGATAATGATACTAAAAAGGTTATTTTGAATGATTATCATATTCTTCCTACAAGTGGACATGCTGGGATACGGCGAATGTATAATAATATTCGTAGAAAATATTTTTGGACAGGATTACATAAGGATGTAAGTAATTTTGTGAAAAAATGTGACCAATGTCAACGATATAAATACTTAAAAGCGATTAAGGAACCTATGGTAATAACTGACTGTGGGTCCTCTGCATTTGATCGTATTTATTTAGATTTAGTAGGTCCATTAATAAAGGACACTAATTATAGTTACATTTTAACGCTCCAGTGCGACCTGACCAAATACGTCGAGGCGTATCCGATAGCGAATAAGGAGGCGACCACCGTAGCAAGAGCTTTAGTAAACAACTTTATACTCAGGTATGGAATTCCACGTGAAATTATTACGGACAGAGGTACCGAGTTCGTCAACACAATATTCGACCAGGTTTGTAAAATTTTAAATATCAGTCACCTAAAATCCACAGCTTTTCATCATCAGACTTTGGGTTCTTTGGAAAATAGTCATAAACATTTAGCTTCATACTTAAGGATGCAAATAAACGACAGTCAAAACCAAGAGTGGAGTTCATGGTTATCATTTTGGTGTTTTTCATATAATACTACCGTACATACAGAAACAAAATTTACACCTTACGAATTAGTATTTGGTAAAGTATGTAACATACCTACAAACTTAACAAATAGTTTAGAGCCGATGTATAATTTTGACAGTTATCCGATAGAACTTAAATATCGCATTCAAATGTCGCAAATGGAAGCAAAAAATAATTTATGTAACAGTAAAACATTAAGAAAGAATAAATACGATAATTATGTTAATCCTATTATTTATAAATGTGGTGACTTAGTACTTATAAAAAATGAAAATTGTAATAAACTTGATCCCTTATATTTAGGTCCATTTGCAGTGGTTAAGGATGTATCCCCAAATGTTATTGTATTAGTTAATGATAAAGAAAAAACTGTACACAAAAATAGAACAAGATTGTATGCACTATAGGGTTGGTTACAATAAAATTTTAATTATGGTATTTTATCTCTCATAGGTAATTTTGTTAGCCTATATTTTCAATTTGTATTCTGATTACGCGTTTCTTAATTTTTAGACTTTATTTTTGTTTATATCATCAAGCTATAATTGATTATGTAATATTGGACTCTGTAACATATTGTATATGTGTATTAAAAAAAAAGTTCTTATATTTAACTTTTTTTTTCTATTTGGAAGGGCATGTGACGTAGTGATAGGATCAAATATATAAATGTAATTGTTATTATTAGAGTACATTATAACATCGTATTCAGAACTAAGAACATCTTTCATTTACCTCGTCCCGTCCTTACAGGACTTTAACAGAAACCTTCACGCATCGTAAAATGTGTCATTTACTAGTTTGCTCAGTTCGATACGTGAAGTTTGTTCAGTCGTGAAGTTTTTTGACATGGATTCCTTCAAAAAGAGCGTGAAGAAATATCTTGCGAGCCAGTATGGCGATGCTAACGGATATGATATCACGGTATCAAATCAGTTGTCATCGCGTTGTGGGTTCCTCTCTTGCTTACCAGCAAGCATTAGCATGCATTTCGGGCTTGTATAAAGTCCCAGCCTTTTTTCTTCTAAATTGGGGTTCAGACTGTCCTGTTGTCTTTGGTCGTGGTTGCGAGTGACGTGAGTGGTGGTGTGCAGGTCACAAGACGTACTTCATCGAGGGCCGGCAGCTGTACTGTCCGCGCGAGCCGGCGTGCGCGCCGCCCAACCTGCGACTCATCATCTCGCCCGCCGTGTCGCCGCAGTCCGCCCTCTCGTTCACGCACTCGCCGCCCGCGACGCCCAGAGACAACGACACCGCCACAGATAACCACAGCCCGAGGATGCCAGACGTCAACAACTTCTTATCGCCGAACCCGTTCAATTTTCGTACAAAAGCTAGTTCACTGCCAAGTATATTGGATTCGGATATGGAAATGGATGAAAAGAGAGATAAAGGGTTCCCTGATAGAAGCGACAATACTTCCAAGAGCCCTACCTCAGTAGGTGAGTGCAACATTTTGTAAGTTCTTTTTAGGAATCCGTTTTGAAAAAACAATGAAACCACTAAGATCATTTCGCTTTTCTTAGGAACATGTAAGCAGCATTTTTCGACGACCTCCGTGGCCGAGAGGCGAGCGGGCCTGAATTTGGCGTCGCGCCATCTCGTGAGGTCCCGGGTTCGATCCCCAAACGGGTCAATATGGGAAAAGATCTTTTCTATATTTTCTCTGGTCTGGGTGTTGTGGTACCGTCGTTGTTTCTGATATCTGTAACACAAGTGCTTAAGCTACTTACCATAGAAGCAATGTATGTGATGTTGTCCAATATTTGTTTATTTATACACGCGCATAAATTCAGAACGACTGTTCTACTATTCCCGTTGTTGTTCACATTGCCCACTGATTCTTCGCTACCATTGGTCGCAGTGTAGTGTTTAGCCTTAAGCCTTCCTCGATGAATTGACTTTTCAACACAAAAATAAATTTTAAATTCAGATCAGTAGTTCCTGTGATTAGCGCGTTCAAACAGACAAACAAACTTTTTAGCTTTATAATTTTAGGATTGATAAATTTGCGGTCCCGCGGAGTTTTAAAAAGTCATTGCATAAGTGTTACTTGTAACCAACATGAATAAAGGAATTGTCTCTGACTTTGAGTCAACCCTGTAAGTCTATGACCAATCATGTCGCATTTCAATACATTCGCATCGGGCACCTAATACATATGTGATTTCCATTCACCTGGAAACGTAAATTTGTTGTTGTGTTGTTTTTTAAATAGTATAATAATTAAATGCGCCAGACAACCACGCCAATCACCTGGTCTCAATCTAAGGTTTCCCCGTGTACTATGATCACCAGACGGCAGATACTAACTGGGGGCGTCATCCCAGCACACCCAGACGCGAGTCAATTTAGAAAAGCTTGTTTCCAAATCGACTTGACCGGGAATCGAACCCGGCACCTTTCGCGCTTTGGCCGCCTACCTTAGCCACTGCGCCACTGAGGTCATCAAAATGCAAGTAATAAAAATAAATCCAAAAACTAAAGATTTTTTTAAAAAGAATTCCTGCTTATTTTGTTTGTGACCAACAGCATGTCAAGTCAAGTCTTAAAGAAGAAATGTAAAAATAATTAAGGAGAGAAAAGTTGTCTACAGATCCTCTGTGCGTGCGCCCGACTCGCCCTTGGCTGGTTTTACTATTTAGTCTCGCTTATCGCGGTAAATCATCGCATGCGTATCTATAGTTATTTTATTTAATGCCTCGACATGAAGCAGAATATGTAGGGGAGATTGATACAATGATTCACAAGAGTGCGCGCACGAGATTAGCTGCGGATTGCAATAATTCATCTCGCGTCTGCGTTAGGAGATCACGGTGTTGATGTAAACTCTATATCTGTTCCGTTTGTTTACTTAACCAGACTGATATGTAGTGAATTGAACTCTGGCAAAGTCAGATTATCGGCAGGACAAGGCGCAATTATGAAGATAAGATTATAATGTGACTCCTATGCTCGAAGGTGATTCTGTGGACCGATACTGATTTACAAAACTCGAATCAAATTCATTCTCTCTCGCTGGGAAACTCTATTGTAATATTCCTGTATCCCTTTTGAAAAGCGGGATACAACCATGAAAATAATGGATATGCCATGAGGTGGCCTACCGTTATCTATTAAACTTCTGCAACCGAATTTCAACGTAATGTCCAACGCGCAAAGTTCAATTTCAGTTTTTTACTATGACTGACACTAGGTGTTTCCCGTGACTTTGTCCGCGTTGTTTCGGGATAAAAATTATCCTATATGCTAATCAATTGGCTACTTGACAGTTTTTGAAAAAGTATTGTAAAATGTGCGCACGTTCATTTTATATCCCAAGCAATTCGATTTATCTAGAAAAAATGTAAATAACCAGAGAAAAATAAGATTTTGCGTAACGCATTTAAAAAGTGCGCGAAAACGCCAAGTCTCGTCACTGTTGCAATTATGACGTCAACGTGCTAGACAACGAACCGATACGCATAGGAACGACGTAATTTAGATAAACGGAAAATGTTCCAATAAATTCTTAATACGATTAAAGAAATAATAATTCAATTTAATCGGTAAAATAATCATTGTTTCGCCACTTTAAAATAAATAATTTTCGCCGACAGCTGTCATTTCCGAATTGCAATGGTGGTTTCCGTTTCGGATCTTTTGTTCCACAGACAAAAAAAGTAAAATTTATTTTGAAAAAATAAAATACTTACTATGCTTTTAATTAAAAAATAAAAATGTAAAATTCTTACTTAACCCATTGACCTCCATTGACGCTTTAAAGCGTCATCAAGAATTTTGATCCAGACGCCGACGACGCCTTTAAGCGTCATTATTTGCCTTATGTTTGACGTTGAATTAAAAAGTAATGAACACCATCTCGTATACATATTTATACACACCGCGCACCAGGATACGATAGATTATTATTATTGATGTCTAAAAACGTCCTACAGCATAGAATTTAGTTAAAAAATGATAAAAATCAACAACTAAAATTATTAACGTAAAATCACACTGCACGACGCCGTGGACGTCTTAAAGCGTTAGGTAGTGATGTGACTAAGTGGACATTTTTAATACATTTATTATTTTTATTTAATATGTAGGTATTAGATGATAACAATAAAATGTGATTATTTTTTTATTGTTCTACTGCTAGTGTATTAAAAGTGTATTAGTAAATGACTATTATCATTATCTCGGCCTATACACATACTTGATATATGGATTGATGATGCTCACTCGTCATATGGTTAACGTACGAATTTTTTGTCTGTTTATATTTTACCTAATTATTAATGTTAAAAAAAAAATCAAAAATTTCTTTATTTTCTTAAAGACATCCATATAACAAATAATGAGGGACTTCCCTTTTAAGTAACAGTACTTGTGTTAGGGGAGTCCCGCTCTCTATAAGGAAACGTAGACAATTATAAAACAAAGAAATTGTTGACACGTTTAGCATAAAGGGTTTACATCTTATTTGTTATGTTTTTCATGAGTGTGTGAACGATTATGTGAGTATTGTATGTGTTAGTAATTGTCTATGTGTGATTATTATTATTTTTTTTTATACATACTGTTCGTATTATATGATGTTTTTATGTTAAACACATATTGGTTTTCACAGTCAATTGAGAAAAAGTTTGTAATAATAAACAGATGACATGCCATTGTGAATTAATTTCATGACTAATGTTTTTACTATTTATGATTGAATTTAATCTGCTTAAAATATACCTTAATTTTTTTCATAAAATTTTATGTTATCTATATACCCACCTAACTTCACTATGTCATGTTCACTTTAATGTACTGCCAACGCCAACGACGCTTTAAGTCGTCCGCTTGTGACGTCATAAGCGCGTATGCTGCTATTGATAGTGTTGGGAGTTGAAGATAGATAAAATATATTTTTTTCAATTACCCTACAGAAGCTAAATGCTACTGAAATTATTGTCCGTGTTTCTATATTGTAGACTTGTTGAGTAAAAACCCACAAATACATTATTTACGAAAATGGTTTAAATATGGTTAATTATATTATATAATTATATTATAAAATGGTTTAAATATGGTTAGTAAATGGGTTGTGTTGAACTTTTACATATTCTGGAAGTAGTTGATGATGATGATATTTTTAATAAATCTTCGCCTGATAGTGAAGTAGGTGAAGTGTTTCTTTTCGAGGCACTTATTTATTTGAATCAAACTAAATTAATGAGCATGACAACCGGATCAACAAATTCTAATTATTTTGTGAGTTATTCCATAAAGATTATAATACCCATATTTATTGTTTACTCAATCAACTGAAAAAAACTATGTATGATAAAGCTCATAAAAATTCGAAGTTCACTATATCGCTGCTAGTTTTAAAATGTATCTAGATGTGACGTCATACGACATTTCAACGAAACACTGCACCGTGATTTTTTGATTTATTAAATAAAAAAATATGAATGTTTATCGTTAAGTGTATATGCACCGTAAAAACCGGGAAACATGATTTTGGTGTAAATTTATAAAACGCCCCTTCGTATTACATATTTTGGTTTCTGTCGATAGAAAAAAATATACAATGTTTTGTTGCTCTTCTTATACAAAAAATTAAATCATAATAAGTTCAAAAGGTGTACTTATTATAATTTCATCACCGACATCAATTCATATTATTTTGTTTTTAACCAACACAGTGGCGTTTTTTTCCAATTACATCGATAAAGTCCTTAACAACACTATAAGAGTAGGTAAAATTTGTCAAACATTTAAGTTGTGATCGCCGATGACGCTTTAAGGCGTCGACTAGTTGCGCCAAAATTCCTTGCATACTTTAAAAAATCTTGTGATAATTTTCTGATTACTAAGACATATAAAATTACTATTGATCTATTATTTCTTATAACGTTCAGTATGTATGAGCATTTATTTCTTTATCCTTAGTAATAGGTAATAAGGTTCCGAAACAAACGTTTATTCTTATCGCTTAGTGCAGCATGTCACATCACTATCGTATTGGGCGAAAATTCTAGCTAATAATACGCATGGCGTCGGGAGCAATATTTTCTATTTGAAGTCCGGCGGTCAATGGGTTAACTAATAAGCTAACATATCTAACACTTTTCATATTTTATTGTTAAAACTGTCAAGTAGCCAATTATCTTATTTATCTTTCTACCAAAATTAATCAATAGTATTTCAATGAAAAAGGAGCATAAATACATCCAGCCGTCCATATATTCTTGGAAACTTTCGCGTTTATTATGTTAGTAGCATGGGTAGAACGATGTGGCGACTGAACTGACAGTATAGACTTCATAGACTTTAAACTATTACGTCTAATGTAATCTTTAAACGTAAATGGAAAAATAATTGTCTTTTTTTTTCTCCAATAGACTCTGTCCCGTGTTCAAGTTAACGCGGTGATTCCGCCATGTCATGTGTTCAGAGAGGCACATTGTAGAAGGAACTGTGTTGTGTTGAAAACTCAAAAGTTTAGGAATTAAATTGTGGACTACAGATAAACTTAAACAAAACTAAGAATTTGTAATTCAATTTCATAAACACAAATGTGGGATGGTGAGAATGTGAAACGGAACGAAAGCGCAGTGAAATGGAACGTAGGATTAAGGAAAGGGAAGAATGAACGAATGAGTGAAAGAAGGAATGAGTGAGAAAAGGGGTATAACGATTCGAAGACGGACGACGAACTGCTCTGTAATAAAAAGTGTTTTTAAAATTCAATAAATAAGGATTATAGCAAAAAGCCCTAGTTTCTCTGAACCCACAATTTTGGGGGCTCGTCCGGGATCAAGAGAGACTGGAATTTCTGCGAAACGACGCGAAAATCCTGAGAGTGACGGTTACTGCAAAAAACGACGGTTACAACGACGACGACGACGACGCTTAGAAATTGCAGAAATCGTTATTCGCGATGCCTAAGGACACAAAAGAGCGACGCAAGAGCAGACAGGACGACTACGAAGACGTTGAGACTGTTGCAACGACGACGCAGCCCAACACGTTACACATGTCGGCGGAATTGATCCCTACATTCAACGGTCAAGATAAGACGTATCCTGTGACACGATGGGTGCAGGAGATTGAAGACAACAGCGAGATATTTGGCTGGTCGGAGTTGCAAACATTATTAATTGCACGAAGATCGTTAACGGGTACTGCATCTCTTTGGCTCAAATCGGAGCGCCCGTTTAAATGTTGGGAAGATTTAAAAATGGCAATCTCCAAGGAATTTCCAGACACAGTTGACATCAAGACGGTACACGAAATGATGAGTGCCAGGAAAAAACGACCAGATGAACCGTGCATTGATTACATGTTGGTGATGAAGGAGTTGGGCAAACGCGGCAAGATGCCAGATTATGTCGCTATAAAGTATATCGTGGACGGCATAATGGACGACGAGATCAACAAAATGATGTTGTACGGAGTTACTTCGTATTCTGACCTGAAAGAAAAACTACGGGTGTATGAAACAATAAAGGAGAAGACGAGGAGCGGCTGCAACCTGCAAAATCAACGACGAGGAGGCATACAATATCATACTAATCATCATCGCACGCAAAGGCAGCATAATGTGTTATCATCATCAAAGACTTGTTATAATTGTGGTGGGAAAAATCACGTGTCATCGGAATGCCCAGATAAGCAACGAGGAACGAAGTGCTTCAAGTGCAATTCATTCGGTCATATTTCGAGAGAGTGTAATGGCGGCTCAGGTGCTGGTACGAGTACGAGAGCGAGCGAGACGGCTGACCGAACTAACGAAACGAAATGGCGGCGTGAGGTTGGCTACACTGGCGGCAAGGCGATGTGCGTCGATGTTCACTCGGATCCGAACCAATACGAGCGAGGCGATTCGTGTTTGCGTAGTGGTAGTAATGACAATTCAAGCATAAAGTGTGTTAATGACATTTCCTCTGTCGTGAACGTAAACAAAGCCGAGAAAATGCATAGGCCGATGAAAAGCATAGTTTTATGTGGGAAAACGTTCGAGGCTTTAATAGATTCTGGCAGCGACGTTAATTTGATAAGATGGGACAGCTTCTGTGCTTTGCATGTAAACGATTACGAGCAGTGCGAAATAGTGTTCCGCGGATTAGGAGCTTCGCATGTTCAAGCAAAAGGACGCTTTATTGTTACGGTGTGTGTCGAAAACAATAGTTTTAAAGATGTTTTGTTTTATATTGTTCCCAACGATGCTATGTCATACGCTGTAATTCTAGGCCAACAGTTTTTACAGAATGTTGTAATGATAATGAACAACAACAATGTTTCGCTTGTGCCTTCGAATGAGGAATGGTTGCATAATTTTACAGTTGTTTCTGATTTTGATGTTATAGGTAATGAGGTGTGTTTTGAAGCCCGAAAACAGGCAAGGCATTTGATGAATACCTACAGGCCCTTGAAGACGAAAGAGGCGCCGATCGAGTTGCGTATTATATTAAAAGACGATATTCCAGTGGCTCAGAGACCAAGGAGGTTAGCCTTGAAAGAACAATGTGAGGTAGACCAACAAGTAGCTAAATGGATGGATGAGGGAATAATTCGGGTGAGTCATTCTGAGTATTCAAGTCCTTTGGTACTGGTTAGGAAGAAAGATGGTAGTATACGAGTTTGTGTTGATTATAGGCTTATAAATAGAAAAATGGTTAAAGACGAGTATCCATTACCCATCATCGATGACCTTATTGACAAGTGTAGGTCAGGAAGAATATTTAGTACGCTAGATTTAAAAAATGGATTTTTTCACTTAAATGTTCATAGAGACTCCGTTAAGTATACTTCATTTGTCACTATGAACGGACAATATGAATTTTTGAAGGCTCCATTCGGTTTGTCAATATGTCCAAAGGTGTTTACTAGATTTATCAATATAATTTTCAGAGACCTAGTAGAAAAGGGAATTGTGTTGATATTTATAGACGATTTGCTAATTCCAGCGGAGACCGAGAATGAGGCCATAGATAATTTATCAGTGGTGTTGCGGAGAGCTTCCGAGTATGGACTGGAAATTAATTGGGGAAAATGTCAGCTCCTAGAACGCAAGGTTGAATATTTGGGCCACGAAATTGAAAATGGAGAGGTGAGACCATCCCCAGGAAAGACAGATGCCGTTAGAAAATATCCGGAACCAAAGAATATAGTACAACTTCAAAGTTTTGTTGGATTGTGTTCATACTTTAGAAAGTTTATACCACAGTTTGCTATGTTAGCCCAGCCCTTGACGGATTTATTAAAAAAGAATAGAGAGTTTACTTTTACAGAAGAACAGAGAAAGAGTTTTGCAACATTGAAAGAAAAACTGGTAACTAAGCCTGTATTAAAAATTTATAATCCTAGATTGCCCACAGAACTGCATACCGATGCTTCCAGTGTTGCATATTCTGCGATTTTGATGCAACAGGATGATGGTGAACTACACCCAATTCACTATATGAGCAGGAAAACTTCAGAAGCACAGAGTAAATATTCAAGTTATGAATTGGAGGCTTTGGCTGTAATAGAAGGTATAAAGAAATTTAGACATTATTTATTTGGTATCAAATTTAAAGTAATAACCGATTGTAAGGCATTTCAAATGACAATCAATAAGAAAGAGCTATCTTTATCAACAAGAGTGGCCAGATGGATTATATTTTTGCAAGATTATGATTTTACTGTTGAGCATAGAGGAGGTAGTCAAATGAGACATGCAGATGCCCTGAGTAGAAACCCTCCCATTGTGAGTATGTTGTTTTCAAGTTTGCATGAGAACATCAAGTATGCCCAAGAGCAGGACGAGGGTTTGAAGGCGATTATGGATATATTACAACATCAGCCATATCAAGATTATTGTTTAGATTCTGGTTTATTATATAGAGGAAGTGAGAAGAAGTTGGTTATACCTAAAAGTATGGAAACTGAAATATTGAGAATAATTCATGGTAATGGACATTTTTCCAAAAAGAAGATGATGGAATTAATAAGTAAAGATTACTATTTTGAAAATATAAATAAGAAGATAGATGATTTTGTAGTAAGTTGTATACCATGTTTATTAGCTTCACGTAAACAAGGAAAACAGGAAGGTTTTCTCAACCCAATTGAAAAGCAAGAAATCCCATTTCATACAATTCACATAGATCACATTGGACCTATGAGTGAGACGAAGAAACAGTATAACTACATACTGACTATGATAGATGCATTTACAAAGTTTACTTGGATTTTTCCTACAAAGAGTACTACAGGTAAAGAGGTATTGGATAAGTTAAAGATTTTTCAACAACATTATGGAAATCCAACCAGGATAATTTCAGACAGAGGGACTGCTTTTTCATGTACTGAATTTAAAGAGTTTTGTCAAGATGAAGGAATTCAACATGTGATGATTACAACCGGTGTACCCAGAGGAAATGGCCAGGTTGAAAGAATACATAGGACAATCATCTCAGTGCTGACCAAGCTCTGTATAGAGAATCCTACATTATGGTATAGACATGTAAGTCGTTTACAAAGATCTCTTAATAGTACCTATCAGAGAAGTGTGGACAGTACTCCATTTGAACTGTTAATTGGAACAAAGATGAAGATCAAAGAAGATGTTGAAATTTATGATTTATTATTGCAAGAAGATAGAAGTAGTTATGTACAAGACAGGGAAAATTTAAGAATTAGAGCCAAGCAGCAAATATTAAAAATACAAGCAGAAAATATCAAGAATTATAATAAACAAAGAAAGAAGAGCACTCAGTATCAGTGTGGTGATATTGTAGCAATCAAGAGGACCCAGTTTGGAGTAGGAATGAAATTGAAACCTAAGTACCTTGGCCCATACAAGATTACATGTGTCAAAGGAAAGGATAGATATGAAGTAGAGAAGATGGATACTTCGATGGAAGGTCCTAGGAAGACATCCACGTCCGCTGATTACATGAAGGTTTGGCCGGATCCTTGCAGTCGCTTTGTAAGTTCAATTTCTCATCCTCATTATTAATTATATTTATTATGTAAGTCGGGACACAGCGAAGTATTGTTGGTTGTTCAATCATATTTACTTTTAAGCTATATTTGTCAGAGATGGAAGATGTTACAGAAATTCACAGTTCATGTTTATTTAATGTCGTATGTAAGCAGGTGAATAAAAATAGAGATTATTATGTTTAGTGTTTATGTAGTTTAAGCCGTGTAAAATGTAATTTCTAGAGTTACTGAGATGTCCGCTCAGTCTGAGGGCAGACTAATAGCAGGATGGCCGAGTGTGGGATGGTGAGAATGTGAAACGGAACGAAAGCGCAGTGAAATGGAACGTAGGATTAAGGAAAGGGAAGAATGAACGAATGAGTGAAAGAAGGAATGAGTGAGAAAAGGGGTATAACGATTCGAAGACGGACGACGAACTGCTCTGTAATAAAAAGTGTTTTTAAAATTCAATAAATAAGGATTATAGCAAAAAGCCCTAGTTTCTCTGAACCCACACAAATATATTTACATAAGTATCTTATAAAGAAAAAAAAGAGTTAGAAGATAATTAAGGTTAATAGGAATATTAGATGGAAGAGAATGAATGATGAATGGAATCTATGCCATATAGGGAAATGGAATGATTTACGCAAATTAAAAAAAATCTGGTCAGGTGTGTACTCCTTGTTTAACTCCTCATTCCCACAAATAATTACACTGGTCAACAAAAAAACATTTTTTGCGTGTAACATGACAACTTTTGTCTAGTTACGTTTAGGATAACGATAAAGATACTAGAAATAAAATTGCAATGGTTCAAATACGAATAGTTTTTTTGTGATACCGTTTTATAGCATTTTTGAAATTTGGAATTTTTACAAACAAAAAGAAGTTATTTCGACTTATTGCTACATGAATAAAAGTTTACTTTTATGATTTTCGTCTGTATTTTGCTTCAAGGACGTCTCGTTTTAATGTCCAACAGCAATCCGCTAGCATACGTGGGCTCCAGTTGCCCTGATATCGTTTTTTTATGGTAGAGATGACTTGATGGAATCTTTCCCCGTGTTCATGGCTGACGACGCCCAAATTTTCAGGAAAGAAATCTAAATGAGAATGGAGAAAATGTATTTTAAATGACATATAATAGCCCAAACCCTTATATGTAGATAAAAGCTACGCGATAATTCGTTTATAGTCACTTGATCGGTGATTTTTTAGAAAATTTAAAGTTCCTTTCATGTAAGATTCCCAAGCTGATTTGTCTAAATTAATAAGCTTTTCTTTTAATACATCATCTTTGATTAATTGCCTGATTTATTTGGAGCCAACAAATATACCCTTTTTCTCTCTTGAGGAAGCTTCTTGAAAGTCAGGATCCAATGTCTCTTATTCGACTTGTGGCGTAAGGGACAGTTCGCTAGTTTGAGGTGGTTCTGGTACCGGTAGATCTTCACTATGAGGGATTGGTCGTTTAGCTGATCAGGATACTTGATTTTACTTTCTGTTTTAATTGTAATACCTTTTGTATCAGTAAGATAAAAATAACAATCAGATGAGTGGTTTGTTGGTTCCGTTCAAATCATAGGGATTGCAAAAGGCATAAATCGGGATCTTTTCGCTCATCCAGTGAGAAAACCCACTCATGTAACACAACAGAAGTGTAGAACCCACGTTTTGTCTCGTTGACCGATGACAAAACCAAATTACTGTTCATATAACTTAGTTACTAATGGTGTCAAATTCCTTCGCTGAGTTTTGAAAGTAATGTCACCATAAATTGTATGTAACAAAACATGTCAGGATCATTTTTACACTTTCTTGACATTATTGAAGAATCACTTCACTAAAACAGAACAAACCATAATGCTCTTCAAATAAACGAATTCGTTGAATGCGAAAGTAAAACAAAAACGGTTAATTGTTAATTTTATGGGTAGTAGCTGTAACACGAAAACTAGATCTGATGGAATCAAAATAAATATGGTTATAAAATGAGGATAGTTAGGTAATTTAAAATTAGCCAGCACCTTTCTTGTTACAAAATTTTGTTGACCAGTGTTATCTTTAAGGCCCAATACGAAGAGAATTAGCGAAACTTCATGTATTTCTGTTCACTACAACGATGACCTCAAGTAATTCTAAGCATTAAATCACTTTTTGTACGTTTATTCAGATATTTTACAAGGTCGCCGCCTTCTTGAAATTTTAAAATAAATGAATATATAAAAATTATACCGTTTTTAAAAAATGTTAAAAAATGATTTCTTCAAATTATTTTTCTTCCAAAACTCTGTAAATATATACTTAGAAAAAAATATTTTTACTAAATAATGTTAGGATTGTGATTCCAAAGGTCGCCGCCTTCTTCATTTTTTATATAATCTATTAGTTATTAAAATAATTCATTTTAAACACAAACGCCTGATTAAATTGCACTGAATTGCATAATTCTTAGATATGAAAGTTTGCCGTTCAGGTGCTTCGATGTGTAGTGTTGACAGGTGACGGCAGTTAGTTGTCTGTTTTGAAAATAGTAAATAAATTGGTTTACACGCGTAGTCTTTACTATAACGGTGAAATAATGTTAGGAAAAGAAATAAATATTACCTAAGGGCTAAAATAAAAAGAGTTTATTACAACAACGCAGCTCGAATTGCGAAAATTCCATTTTGAGATTATGTTTTTTGTAAAATACTTTTTTGTTGGGAGGCTGCTTAGGCTGCATTTTTAGGGTTCCGTAGTCGACTAGGAACCCTTATAGTTTCGCCATGTCTGTCTATCTGTCTATCCGTCCGAGGATAATCTCAGAAACCGTTTGCACTAGAAAGATGAAATTGGGTACAAATATGTATATTAATCACGTCAACAAAGTGCAAAAATAAAAAAAATAAAAAAAAATTTTTTTAGGGTACCCGCTCTGCCGGTGATGTTGTGGTGGTTCTTAAAAATTTTCCCACAGCATTACCATTAAGGCGATGAGGTACCCCGGGGGGTTTTAGTGGGTAGGCCTGTCCTTTTTAGGGCAGGATAGTCCCACACACGCCGTCACCTCCCTCGGGTGACGGTACGGTGCGCCAAGCATTTCCCCCCGCACAAAAAAAAAGGTACCCCCTCTACACGTAAATTGGGGAGTGATTTTTTTTTTATTTCAATCCCAACATGTGATGTATCGTTGGATAGGTATTTAAAAATGAACAGGGGTTTACTAAGATCATTTTTTTATATTTTTAATATTTTGGGAAATAATCGCTGCAAAAGAAAATAAAATTGTGTCCCCCCCCCCCCTCTAACTTTTGAACCATAAGTCAAAAAGTATGAAAAAAATCTGGAATATAGAACTGCATAAAGGCTTTCTAGGAAAATTATTTTGAACATCAGGTTCAAGATAGGGTTTAATCGTTTTTGAAATTTTTGAAAAAATATTTTTTTAACTAAAGTTGTAATTTAAGGATACTTAAGTATTGTGATGCTTTAAAAACTACGGAACCCTACACTGAGCGTGGACCGACACACTTTTGGCCGGTTTTACTTATTTACAATAGCCAAACTGATCATTTATACGTTTCTAGGCAAGTGAGAAACTCAAAAATGCAAATCGTCGACGCGCGTGCAATACCGCGTATGTAGCATTTGCCATAAAGATTAAATTTGTCTGTTATTTCATATTATTTCAATCCAAATTAGAACTTACGGGTAAATGTCATTACACGGTATTGCACGCGAGTCGACGAAATTCACATATCGGAAAATAATGAACAGAGGAAGTGCAAACACAGAGACGGCAAATAATGTCATATATTGTCATAGGGGTATGATTGACTGCTTGGAATTGTCTAGTAAGAATTAACACACTCAGGACCTAACCCCCACTATGGAGAAAACAGAATGAAGTTTTAAATTTTTTATTTTTGCAATTTTTACAACGACATTTTGTAAGACTCACAAGAACAATAATTTCAAAGTACGTAAAGTTATTTTTCGTACGTAAGAGCTCTTGACCAAAAATTTTTTTTTCGTTTTTTTCGTTTTAATGGCCTATGATACGCCTACACATTTTTTTTGGAAATTTTGGACTTAAAATAAGACTTTTATAGCACAAAATTCGTTTATTGTAGGTAAATTAAATACCTTCATATCACATGAATAACAAAACACGCGTCTATAGAACATAGCTGGGCACCGTTAATCAAATAGTTAACTTCGTTAATCGTTAATCCGTTAAAATATAATCCAAATAGATGAATGAATGGTTATCGATTCTCACCAGGACCTGGAATCCGATTCCATGTCTTTGATTATCCGAGTCCATGGGGTTTGATCACTGCACTGCTCAGTACATTTTTTCAATTTACCTAATAGGTACTAGCTGTTACGACTACGTTCGCGTGGACTACAGGGTTTTCCATATATATGTCGCAGTCATCTGGTTGAAACAGCTATTTGATTGAATCACTAGCGTGTTTATTAAATGACGACATTTAATTGAATGACTAGGCCGAACGTTGAATGAATAAGACTCACTGAACGTCTAACAAGTTAGCGGATTGTAACATAGCCCTTTGAACATAGCGGACGTAATCAGTCAGGTGATTGTAATTTAGTTTATTTTTTTTCCACTGCGGCGTTAGTGCTCATCAAAACAAAGATGGCGTCAAACAGCTGGTACAGATATAATCGAATAGCACTGTGTTGATAATTTTTAGAGTGAAATTGAGATATAAAGTGATTTATTCGTAAAAAAATATTTTTTTAGCCTAATTGTCGTAAGACTTAAAATTGTTAAAACATTAAAAATCTTATTAGGGTGTGTTATGTCATGTCTTCATTTTTTTTTATCTAAATTTAGTTATCTTTTAAGTGGTGAACTTATGGTCACCTTAATCAAACATTAAAAAGTCAGCTATGTCCCATTCAACGACTATGCTAAATGACGTTCAGTCAAGAAGTTGAACGTTATATTAAACAATTTGACGAGTTGTCCTTTAGTCATTCAATTAAACGTCGTGATTCAATGAACGCGCTAGTGATCCAATCAAATAGCTGATTAAACCAGATGATTGCGACATATATATATCTATTTTCATGTTCGCTGTTAGCCCTCCCCGTCTCCCCTAATATTCAAAACCAAAGTAGTCCATATTTAAGCCAAGTTTTGAGCTATGTTTTGAATGTTGAGTTTTGTGCCAAATTTCATATCCCTAATTTAAAAAGTAATTATTTTTCCATATTAACTTTTACGGGCGGTATTACCTCTTTCCCCCTCATTTTCAAAACAAAAAGTAGCCTATATCCGTTCTAGAGGTTCAACGGTTACCTACCCATACCAAAAATCATCAAAATCTGTTCAGTGGTTTAGGCGTCAAAGCCGGACAGACAAACAGACAGACTGAGTTACTTTCTCATTTATAATATTAGTCTAGATTTTAACTTGGTAAGTATAGTGATTTTTAATTAAAGGATTTGTTGTTTATCTCATAAACATTCTGCATTAATATAATAAAACTTTGAAAATGCATTACTTCCTATTTCATCTCTTTTTCTTTACTTTAAATGTTATTACATACTTTTTCCTTCTTTTCCATACACTTTTCCATAAATCTACAATTAATTAGAACATTTTATGGTTCTTTTATAGTTTAGGCAGCGAAATAAGTAACTTTTCTGGTTGATTTTTTCCACCTCGTCTCCGAAAAACCCAAATACTTTATGAAACCAAATTTTTTCTTTTTAAAAACGGTCCAGTAGTTTTTGAGCCTATTCATTACAAACAAACAAAGTTTTCATCTTTATAATATTAGTCTAGATTATCCACACGCAAATGATTACTGTCAGTAATTTATGGAGCGTTCGAGTATTACGTAACGTAATTTGGGGGGGGGGGGGGACTATGTAAAACGTTACGAAGCGGTCCAATAAAAACTTAAGCCAAACCGTACGGTTTCCGGAGAACCCTTCCCGATCCGACATGTTGAAATCAAATTAACAAAATGAATCTATTCGCAGCTTTCTCACTCGCACTCGCTGCCATGCAGTGAATAGTAGGCATTGGATGAACGATTAACGGACTTCCTGATTATTAACGGAAGTTAATGAGTCCGTTAACGGTTTTTAAAGTTAACTTAAAAGTTAATCCGTTACTCAAAATGTTAACTTCGTTAATTAACGATTAACGGATTAGAAAGAAAGAAAGAAAGAAAAAACATTTATTGGCACACATAGACACACAACTTTTGTACATATAGTAAGTATTTATGTATTTATATAAGGTACATTTATGTGCCAAAAGGTCCCAGCCTCAGCATGAGCTGCTACAGCGCAATGCCGCATCAGCGCTGGTTTTCAGGTGAGACCTTGTGGTGAGTGGCGCAATATAAAAGTAACAAGAAAAGTTTAAAACAGAACAAAGAAAAAATAATAAATACTAGTAAAATATACGTAAACAATACAGAGAGTTAATATATTATACAATGTAGTTTTATACACTTAACACATTTGGAAAAAGTAGAAAAAAAAATCATAGTTACAATATTAAACAATTAGGTCACAACAACACAACAATATAACGGATTAACGAGTTAATGCCCAGCTATACTATTGAATATATTTGTTTCTTTGAGTACACCAAAATAAACGTGTTAAATCAATCTGCCGCTTGTGTCTAACCTTTCCTCTGGGTAATAACTCCTTTAAAAAAAAAAGACACGATTATTCGTGTAAAAATGGAAGCTACTTTTATTAGTTATGCTTCATTGCAAACCGCAAAAATTTTAATACAGCTATCCTAATATAGAATTATTATCTTTTACTAATCTGTAGAATAACCGTGCACCGTTTTACTACACTTGTTTATGCTTCATTTATGACACGAATAAACGTGCAGTGATACATTTCTGTTAACAAGTCACAAATTTTTCACTAGAATAATAAAATTATATGTTTTTTCTTGAATACTGAGAAAATCGATAGATTTATTTTCTTAAAAAATATATGAGCTGAAATATGTTTAACCTTTAATATAATTTATACATTAAATATATCTATTCATTACGTCATTAAAGTAATGTGATTTCAAACGTTTTTATGGTTTCCTGAAAAGTTGTAGTTTTTCGTTTGCACGTTTATTCGTTGGAGCCATCGATATGTGTATGTAACGAATAAAGTACAAAATTGATAATCTATTGGTACTTACTAATATTACAAAGTAGTAAGATTTAATAAATTAATACGTACGCAATGCTGTCTCTATTGTATTAGTACTACATGGCATTCGCTCGTACTAGCACCGCACACTCGTGCTGCGCTAGCACGAGCTAATGCCAAATGCGTTCAATAGATGGCGCGCGGTTCGCCGCGAAACGGGTAATGTCAATTGCTTCGTATTGGGCCTTAATTCGGAATTGAATATCTTAGTCAGTAGAATTAATTTATATTCGTAGTCGATATCTGTTGCCGATACAAATATTTTCTTAGTTGGTTTTTGGTTAATATTTTTCGAGACTCCCGTTGTATATTTTACATTACAGGTGGGATTAGGTCAATCTTGAGGTGTAATATAAAAAAAAATCATATTGATATGTTGCGCCTGTGTATACTTTTTATCCATATCATGTCATAAAACTTGGTAAATCTGTGTTTTTTTTCAAATCAATATTAATATAGCTAAATAATCAAAAGCCAATAAAATAAATGATTGAGTACTGGATGATATAACAAATTGTTTGCGTCTATAAATTATGACTCCTCATCGGCATGAACACGATCTTTAAATAGATCTCGTATTATGTTGGTTTTATGGCGTGAAGTGTTATGTTAGAACTTATTGCCGTACATTCTAGTCTAACAAGACGTTACTTTGAATGTAAACATGATCTCGTAATAATTCTTTCAAGTTTTATTTGCGTGCCAGTTTGCAACAGTAGCCGTCGTCATCGCAAATCCGTGTTATACGTACAGTCGGCAGCACGTCAGGCTATACATTTTGACTTCGCACCGTGCTTATGTCGTGCGGATAAGAAGTAATATTGTACTACAAGTGTTCACCTTGACGCGCTGTCGTCTGTACATACACTAGGCGTGGTATTCATAGCGACCGGGGTATGTAGCGCACGTCGCTATTTTTGCTTCCTATAAAAAGGCCGTTAATTCTTTTATTTTACAGGGAGCTACGGCAAGTACACTAATAAGCTTAAAAATTGGAAGGTGACCAAGTTTCTGAGGAAACATTCGGATACTCCTCTGCATGAGATTAAGAAGCAGGATTTGAACGAGAAGACGGTTGATTGTTTGGAGCGGGGCGATGGGGTGGGTGCGGGGGTGGGGGTGCAGTCGGGCAACGGCTACCAGCAAGTGCCCATAGTGATCGAGTCCCACCAGGGCGCGGCGGTGAGCCGGCTGCAGCTGCCGGCCGCGCGCGACGCCTGCGACGTGATCGACATCCGCTCCTACCTGAGCCAGTCCCGCAGCAACATGTCGCCCTTCGCGAGAAGCAGCAGCTACCGCTCGCAGTACGGCAGGCCGCACAACAATATTGAGGCTCGTATCTTCTTTTTGTTCCTTAAGGCTTAGGCTGCACTACGGGTAAACCGCCGTGGATTTTAACCGCCTGATTTTGTGTTTAAGGATACTAATAGAAGTGGCTGCGCTGATGGTTTTTTCCGCGACTGTTACAGCACCGCATTTTTATCCGTAGTGCGTGCGTTTCGGGCGGCTTTGCGTTTTTCACGATTTTCCGCTTGCGGGAATAAACCGTAGAGCGGCCTTAGCCTAAGGTTTGTTTTTCTCTTAAGCTGATGTCGGTGAGGGATGTCGGCGGCGCGTTCCCTCGTAGAACATCATCTGCCGCTGAAGAGAAGTAGTCCACTTTCAGCAGCCAGTTTTACAGGACCTGCACATTGAGCACCTGGCCTAGTAAATATTTTTTTCCACTTTCGACACCTTAACCAAACAGCAGAAGCTTAGCATAGCTTGCTGCTAATGTTGGTTAAAAGCGATTTTAAATATAAGATGTCGCTAAAAATCACATTAACTTATAATCATATACATTTATGAAGACGGTGTTTCAGTGCGGTGCTTCATAGAACTAGTGAATATATTATGTGCGCTCGACCGACATCATCTTATGAGGAAATAAAGCCTAAAGTAAATATTGTCTATTAATGCCGTACTCACTGCAGGGCTACGACTCCATTGAAAAGCATCGTTACCTGGATCTGCAGGTATTTTGAGTGAGTCCGCCGTTTACATATGGCGTCGTCAGTTTAACACTTTCAATGCTTATCAATTAAATATGTTTGGCGTTGTGTAACATGCCGAATGGTAAATGACAACTTGACGACGACGTTAGGTTTAGTTTTGGTGTGGCCATGAATAAAACACAGATTTGACAAATTAAGACTACAGATATGAGTCCGTGACAACGGCTGACGAGTGCCACGTCTAGCTTATTTGTAATAAAACAGTAAGCGAGCCATCGATTCTGTCATTCGTACAATTTTTAAACATTCAAAAATATCTTAAATACCATTAGATTGAAAGTTCGTTAGTGTTACAACATTAATTAATACTGTGAGGTGGTCCTTTGAACACCAGTTCCTTATGGAATATCTATGGACACCTTAGCGTTTTTGTTTTACTTTTTATTTACTTTTTAATTTTGCGCGGCATTATAAAGATGGCGTGAATCCTCCAAGTTTAGGCATAACATACCTGTAATGACACGGCAATATACACTTTGCCGGCATTCTACAAACCGGCACTTCTTTCTAAACTGACAACGCCGTATGTAAACGGCAGATTTACTCGAAATGCCTGCGCTGCGCGCTGTTGCTAAGCTAATAAAATATTTACTAATATTATCTTGTTTAAAAGGTCTCACAGATAATAGGTACACTTTCTTGCACAGAATATTTACAGACAAATTATAATACAATTTAGGTTTTCTTATTGCTAAAAGCAATCTCTCCCAAACAACCTTCAGGTTGAGGACATAGTAGATATCGATAAACGGGCACGGTACGATACGGTATATAAATTGAGAAAATACGTATTCATGTGAAGGACGTGGGTTTAAATCAAACGACGCGACGACATTTTTATTTTTTTATTAATGTATTAAATTGCTGTAATACTTCAATTAGGATAGGATAGGAGTCACTTATAGGGACACGTTAATAGAGACATTCGTCTCATATTTGGCACGTTCATTTTTACAGATGCGAGGTAGTAACACTATTGATAACATAACAGCTCTTCAACAGATAAATACGACTTTATAATCGAATTATCACACGTCGATATGCTACGAAAATGTTGACGTAAAGATTTTGAGTTCAACTCGTGATAATGTGTGAAAAATATATTCGTTTGAGGTAAAATGTATGTCATACGTTTACATACGGTCGGAAGCGCGTGGACTTTGTTCCACTCTTATTTTGCGGGCATAAGAACTAAATTTGAACTGAAAGTGTTTATCTGTGCTGTTCACAGTACCTACATTGTATGTAATACTAATTTATTTAGTCAATTCAGTATACTTTAAGCGTCCTTTAAAATGAGAAAGCAGAGACTGAGCATATTGACGGGCGTGAACGATACATTGCGATAAATTTTCAGTTTAGCTGGCGCCATTTTAAAGCGTTTTAGGATTCCGTACCCAAAGGGTAAAAACAAACCTTATTACTAAGACTTCGCTGTCTGTCCGTTTGTGTGTCACCAGGCTGTATCTAAAAAACAGCGATCAGCTAGACGGATAAAAAAACACATGCATAAAACAAAATAAATTAAGTAATTAGCGGGCTCCCATATAACAAACGCGATGTTTTAATTAAATTTGTGTACCTGTGTTTTTCCCAGCCACAAGGTACGGAACGCTCAGTGCGCGAGTCCGACTTGAACTTGACTGACTTTTTTATCAGTCTTCTGTTTTTAAATAGTTTCATAATGTTTACTTATCTTTATTTCGCCTTCGGGAGATGTACACATTGTTTCAATAACAATGTGCACCTCACATTTTATGATCAAGATGAGCCAGCGAGTATAAAAAGCTCAATGCGAGGATTATGCTCGTGTCTACTGAGGCGGAGCGGAGCTTCCTCGATTACAATGTTCAAAATCTCCGTTCCGCTTAAATGATTGGCCTTCATACAATATGGGTGGAATAATATTTATAACTAGCACTTGACAGCGGCTTTGCGTGAATAGGAGAATAATTCATGTGTTTTGTTATAAAAAACTAAATTTAATTATCAAATCTTACTATACTCCATTTCTATTTTATATTGAAAACTTGAACATACTTTGCTTGACTCAAGAATCAAATAGTTTGTAAACATTTCAGTACCTCGTCGCATTAAGGTAACTGAGTATCTAGCTACATATTCAAAATGTCAGGTTCAATGTGACAAGGTACTGAGTTGTATACAAACGATGATGATAGTGAGTGTACAAATGAGCGTTTCCTTTCCTTTGACATGGATTCCTTCAAAAGAAGCATGGATAGGATATTACGGTATCAAATCCGTTGTCATTACGACGTGTGTTCCTCTCTCTTGCTTACTATCAGGCTGGGAGGAGGCAATCTATCTCTAACAGTAATAGTGCGTGCAGCTGCCGGTGACGCGCGCGCGCAGCTCGACGCTGTCGGCGCAGCAGCTGCCGCGTCACGAGCGTCGGCCGCCGGCCGCGCGCGACGCCGACGCCGTCAGCCTCTGCCCCTCCGTCAACAGCCGCAAGGACTCCGGCATCCGCAGCACCAGCCGCCGCTCCAGCATACAGCACCAGGTCTGATAACACTCACGAACGTACTTGTCGCAGCCGCTCCCTCAGCGTTGGTTCATGTCATCTCTTTATTAATCAGACCAAAGCCATGGCTTTGATGACTTGAGACATTCGTATTCATTTTACTACTTTAAATTTACAAAATGAAATTTATATCACTATTTGAGTAAGCATTATTTTATTTTATTGCTATACAAACATAAATTACACCAAATATTTCATTTATACAGTGCGATACAGTAGTAGGCTGCAATTCCACATTAATGCGTACATAACATTTATATCTTGAAACAAATCTTTATACCTATTCGATTTAAACATCATTATAATGGAAAAGTACCATTATAATAATATTATTTCGCAAGTGTGGAAAAATCATAAGTATGTATGTATAAGGAATGACAACGATCCCAGTATTTGACCTTGGGGCACTCTTTTCGATAGAGGAGAACCAGAAGCGTTAGTTCAATTTACATTATCCTTTTTCTATTCTGTCAAAAATATAAGATTATAGTAACCATAGTGTGGTGTTATCAACGCCATAATATCTCTACTTCATCGGCAGTATTTGGTGATCTACGTAATCAAAGCCTTGGCCAGATCACAAAATCATCAACAGCATCTTGTTTTCTCTCCCAATTAATAGTATTAGGCCTACCATATACCTATATATCCCAATCGATAGTAGTATTACAGTAGTTGCTTTATTTTAAACTATTATAGCTTCGATCCGGCTGTTAATGAACTAATCGACAAACTTTAAACTCCTTTTAGCCATAAATATGTCCAACGAGGCTTAATTACATACTTACTTGGATGTGAAAATCAAATATCAGCCCATACTATAGATATGCAAGGCAGTTCAAATGTTTTTTTCTTTTCCACTGTTCGACCGGATGATTGTCCTGGGTTGTCAGGCTAAATGTGGTTCCTGTTTGTCAGATATTCGCGCTGAACCACGCGGCGCTGGCGTCGTCGCAGGCGGACATGCTGCAGCACCGCGTGTCCGGCTACTACACCTCGAGCCAGTCCTCGCTCAGCGAGCCTGCGCGCCTGCCTGCGCCGCTCATAGAGAACCAGGTAACCGCCGAGTCACCACACGTGTATATACTATATGTAAATATTTTGTAGCGGCGACCATTTTGGAACAATGTTCATCAAATTAACCTTGTAAACAAAAAAAAACAAAATTAGTTCATTCGTTCAGGAGCCATTATAAAGAGAAATACACAGACACGACAAACTTATTCCACCTCTTTGTTTTTACGTCATAAACTAGATATTTTAACTAAAAATGTCGTTTGTTTTTATCGTAGAAGGACGTACTAGAAAATGTGTTTCAAAGGACTCGAAATGAGCCCATGTATAATTTTCGCTCATTGTCATAATCCTTCGCAGTAAGTAGGTACTCGTACTGATTCGATGCTTTTCCCGTGCTGCAGTCGCTGCAGAAGCTGCGCAAGCAGTCGGACCTGCAGCTGATCCGGTGCGTGCAGGACAACGCGCGGTCGGGCGTGAACTACTTCGTGCAGCGGCCGCTGCGTCGCTTCACGCTCGCCTTCCGCTGCGACGACATCGAGGCGCACTTCCGCGACCGTGCGCACCGCAGCGACGACTCCGAGGACTTCCCGCCCACCCTCACCACCTCCCGCTTCAACACCGCCCTCGACATACTCGTCTCCGCCGTCGTCTTCCTCGCCGTCACCGCCTCCGTGTTCGTCCTCTACGGCGAGTGGCAGCACTCGCTCGCCTGGCTCGCCCTGCTGGCCGCCATCGAGGTGACCGCTCTCTCCCTCTGCGTCTACAGGCACTACCTGAAGTGGAAGACGAACAACGACCCCCAAATGACCGTCTCCATCCGCAGATCGGTCAGGATATTCCGCAAACTCTCCGACTGGTACCCGTGGCATCTGTCCGGCAGCTTGCTGATCAGTCTCCCGATCCTAGCCGTCCTCCTCAACTTTTCGTGCGAGAACACCACGATGGTGATCCTGCACGGCGAACAGTCTTTCTACGTGTATCTGCTGTGCTTGAGCATCGTACACTTCTGTAACTTCACGCAGATGTGTTGGCTGATGAAGAATACTCTAGTGACCGTTTACGCCGGTTTATTTTTGTTCCTCGCCGTGCTCGGCTGCCATGACGAAAATACTCAAATTATAGGTGATATTAAGAATCCAAAGTCTAATTACAGCGTGTCGAGTTTTGTAAATAATATGACTAGCAACTCGTCCGACGAATGGTACGCGAGCAACTCCACCGCGGAACGTCCTGACTTCTCTCACAACGAACTACACATAACGGAGCTGTACCTGGACGTGGCGCTGCTGCTGGTGCTGGTGTGGTTCTTGAACAGGGAGTTCGAGATAAGCTACCGGTTAAGCTTCTACAGCAACGTCGTGGCCAACCGGGACAAGCAGCGGGTGCAGAACATGAGGAATCAGGCCGACTGGCTGCTGCACAACATCATACCGCGGCACGTGGCCGACCAGCTCAAGAACACCGCCAAGTACTCTGAGAACCATAAGGACGTCGGCATCATATTCGCGAGCATAGTCAACTTCAACGAGATGTACGACGAGTCGTACCTGAAGGGCAAGGAGTACCTGAGGGTGCTGAACGAGCTGATCGCGGACTTCGACGAGCTGCTCGAGCGGCCGGAGTTCCAGCACGTGGAGAAGATAAAGACGATCGGCAGCACGTTCATGGCGGCCGCCGGCCTCAACCCGGGCCTGCGTCGAGCCGCCGCCGACCCGCGGCTGCACCTCTACCAGCTCATGGAGTTCGCCCTCGAGATGCAGAAGGTCGTGGACGACTTCAACCAGGACCTGCTCGAGTTCGACTTCATCCTGCGCATCGGGTACAACTTCGGGGACGTGACCGCGGGCGTGATCGGGACCACGAAGCTGTACTACGACATCTGGGGCGACGCCGTGAACATCGCGTCGCGCATGGACTCGACCGGCGTCGCGCGTCGCATCCAGCTGGGCGCGGCCTGTGCCTCGGCCCTGGCCTCACGCTACTGCTGCGAGCCTCGCGGACGCGTCTACGTCAAGGGCAAGGACGACATGGAGGTCTACCTCGTGCTCGGCAGGAACGACTCCTAGCCGTCTAGCCCCTCCCCCCCGCCCGGCCCTGGCCTCACGCTACTGCTGCGAGCCTCGCGGACGCGTCTACGTCAAGGGCAAGGACGACATGGAGGTCTACCTCGTGCTCGGCAGGAACGACTCCTAGCCGTCTAGCCCCTCCCCCCCGCCCGGCCCTGGCCTCACGCTACTGCTGCGAGCCTCGCGGACGCGTCTACGTCAAGGGCAAGGACGACATGGAGGTCTACCTCGTGCTCGGCAGGAACGACTCCTAGCCGTCTAGCCCCTCCCCCCCGCCCGGCCCTGGCCTCACGCTACTGCTGCGAGCCTCGCGGACGCGTCTACGTCAAGGGCAAGGACGACATGGAGGTCTACCTCGTGCTCGGCAGGAACGACTCCTAGCCGTCTAGCCCCTCCCCCCCGCCCGGCCCTGGCCTCACGCTACTGCTGCGAGCCTCGCGGACGCGTCTACGTCAAGGGCAAGGACGACATGGAGGTCTACCTCGTGCTCGGCAGGAACGACTCCTAGCCGTCTAGCCCCTCCCCCCCGCCCGGCCCTGGCCTCACGCTACTGCTGCGAGCCTCGCGGACGCGTCTACGTCAAGGGCAAGGACGACATGGAGGTCTACCTCGTGCTCGGCAGGAACGACTCCTAGCCGTCTAGCCCCTCCCCCCCGCCCGGCCCTGGCCTCACGCTACTGCTGCGAGCCTCGCGGACGCGTCTACGTCAAGGGCAAGGACGACATGGAGGTCTACCTCGTGCTCGGCAGGAACGACTCCTAGCCGTCTAGCCCCTCCCCCCCGCCCGGCCCTGGCCTCACGCTACTGCTGCGAGCCTCGCGGACGCGTCTACGTCAAGGGCAAGGACGACATGGAGGTCTACCTCGTGCTCGGCAGGAACGACTCCTAGCCGTCTAGCCCCTCCCCCCCGCCCGGCCCTGGCCTCACGCTACTGCTGCGAGCCTCGCGGACGCGTCTACGTCAAGGGCAAGGACGACATGGAGGTCTACCTCGTGCTCGGCAGGAACGACTCCTAGCCGTCTAGCCCCTCCCCCCCGCCCGGCCCTGGCCTCACGCTACTGCTGCGAGCCTCGCGGACGCGTCTACGTCAAGGGCAAGGACGACATGGAGGTCTACCTCGTGCTCGGCAGGAACGACTCCTAGCCGTCTAGCCCCTCCCCCCCGCCCGGCCCTGGCCTCACGCTACTGCTGCGAGCCTCGCGGACGCGTCTACGTCAAGGGCAAGGACGACATGGAGGTCTACCTCGTGCTCGGCAGGAACGACTCCTAGCCGTCTAGCAGGCCCTGGCAAATCTGTGATTTATATCTTTAACAATATTATACGTCGACAGACGGGTAACCCTATTCATTACGAGCGGCTCGTCGTCGAAGCTTGAAGAAATACTCTTGTGTTGTAAGGCTATTTTGTATATTATTAATTTATTGTAATAATTTAAGCGTAGGACCGTATATGTAGGTATGTAATTATTGAAATGTTTACTAGTGATGTTGTAGAGAAAGTGCTAAATCTCCTTGCCTCCTTGATAACGTTGAACCTGTGACCCGTGCTCTAGTCTCGATTGAGTGTCGCCGGGGTGGTCTCGTTTCTTCCTATTTTATTTAGCGACGGATGAACCTGCGTCATAAATTCTCGTAGTAAATTTTAAATAACGTTGAGGTATTAAAAGTATATTTTATAATCATTACCGGTCCGGAGGGCCTAGACCACCTCGGTGATTGTATATTCGAATATCTTTTCTGTTATATTTTTATTATGAAAAAATATATATATTTTGTATATAAAATGAATTTTAAAATACCCGTATAGGGGTAAAAATTATATAAGCATAATTTAATTTTATTATAAAATTAGTATTTATAAAAAAACTTCAATGTGCATAAACGAATACATGGTACTAAAATTTTCTAGACTGTAGATTGGACTAATATTGTTTGTACCGTTGTACGTAACATTATACTTATATTGATCGTAGTTTAAAATCAAAAAGCAGATTACTCTTCTAATGAAAAATATATAAATTAAATTTTTTATTTCATATTGACATGTGTAAAAATAAATATTTATACTTAGTTTTATATAAACTATAAACAGACATATGCACAAAAACATTGCTTGAACAAAATGAATAAACAGAGTCTTTTATAAATAAAATATTAATAGAGTTGGTGAAACCGTCACTGGTATAAATATACTCGTAGTGTATCTAATGTAGTCTTGAACATACACCGTTATGACAATATGCTGCGCATTAAGCAGCGCACCTGCAGTAGGTGCCGAATGTTTCACACAATGTCCAAGTGATATATTATGAAGAGTACGTAATTAGCATTATTCTCAGACAGAATAATGGTTTACAAACTTATGACGGAAGCCTTAAACATTCCACTCGTATTTAAACTATTGCCTTCGAAATTTCTATTTTCTATTGTAGATGAAATTTAAGATGGTGGCATTTACCAAACTATTTACCTACCGAATATTGGACCAAATGTTGGATTATTATATCTGCATTGTAATTAGCTCTCTGACGTCTATCTAGTTAATCGTTAGCTACGGATTGTGTTTAATTATGAAAACTAAATTAACGATGTAGTGATTTGTGATATGTGTAAAGATGTGGAATATGTTCAACTATAACAAATGTATTTACAGTAGTGTTGCCGGATCCCCCCGATAATCGATTATCCCCCCCCTCAAATAATCTAATAATCGATATGACAATCGATAGTATCGATAGTCATATCGATTATTACATTATTTAGGCCTCTTTTGGAATAATCGATTATAATCGATATACAATCGAATCGACGGCAACACTAATTTACAGTACTGGCATAATTATTGAAATGCTTTATTAACTGTACTATATCTTTAATATGTCGCATTTTCACTTACCTGTAACTAGTGGTGAACTAGGGTCTATCAAAATGTGATAACTCAGTCAGTTACTTTTGTAACGCTCCGTAGACGACAAGTTTATGTTTTTATTGTTTAATATTTATGTTTTTTTTTAAGTGAGTGTTTAAATGTTTCGTAGTTTTCAATGTATGCTTGTTTATAAACTATAATTAGGGAATAGTATTGAAAATATTTCCATTGAATGTAACATGAACTTAATTTTCATAACAAACATTTAGCACCGAATCTTGTAGTGAATAATATTAACAAGTTATTAAATGAATCTGCATTGATGGCGGTATGCGGTTGGATCTGCCAAGGGCATTGCGATGCAAAGTTTGTTTAGGTGACCATTTCCAAGTAGTAAAGTATTTGGCCTGACCTGTGCCATGTTTAACTGCTCGTAGATACTGTTCCTATTTACCTAAAGATATTCCTACACTCGGCAGCTCCTTTGTAAATAATTTGTAAATTGGTTGTAGTTAGTCGTGAAAGCTTCCGAGACGCTTTTACAGTTCCGTATCTACTATTTCTTAGATTTTCAACAAATATATGCTCAGTGAAATCAGTAGCCTTAACTAGACTTCGAACTTTTTGCATGATTTATTTTACAGCTATTCTGTATATTTATAATGCAAATGAATAAGTAATAAAATGCGTGTGTAACAAGGTAGAATCGGAAAACAATATTATACCTATTGTAACTTGCTCAAATGGATTGTATTGATTTCATTTTTCATTCTTTCCGTGATTAAAATTGAAATGGATTCAGAATTAAGCGATGGCTTTTATTTTATACTCAGTCAATTTCAGCCAGCTGCAAAAGTAGCTTGTTATTTAAAATGATATTCATATCTGTAACAAAATGTCAACTAGGTATTTTTGTTGCGGACACTAGCCCTAGATTAATTTATATCATATCGTGTATCTAATCCTTTAATATTCTTACTGTTACCGCACCTATAGTCCAACTATCTACAAAACCCAAGGATTGACTGGTAGAGAACTGAGTAAGTGTTAAGTCCACCTTTTGTACTTTAATGTGCAGTAAAGTTTTAGATAAAATAAAAAACGTACTCGCTGCAGAACATCTAATTAGGTATACTTACTACGACACTTTACAGATGATAATTGTTTGCTATTACCTACCTAATTTGAAAAAAATACTTACATTTAAAATAAAAGTCACAAGGAGCATAATATTATAATCTTTATAATTGGACTATTTAACTATTAAAAAGGAAATCAGTTTTTATTAAAAACAGAAAGTTTCAATAATTAAGGTTTTCTAATTCTTACAAATTAGGATTTGTTACAACTTTATTTGTCAAACATTTCCGACCGTCCTATCCGACTTTAACCTTACATTTCCTATTACAATAAACTGTTGGTACCTATTGAATTTGAAATTGGTATTGAAATACCTTTTTGGGAATACGATTGATAAGGGCCCGCAGACGAGGTATCTACTTTTGTCCCTCAGTTCTGTGCATCCCTTGTGTTTTCCTCGGTACTTTTGTTCTCTCGTTCGCATTGATCAATGAATTTAAAAGGGATCTTTCATACAACAATAAAATGCCTCTGAGAATACTATAGTACTTCGTCTGTGGACGCCTTAAAAATAGGACATAGAAAGGTACATAGTTCGAAGAAATTTATTGAATAGAAAAGATTTCTATGCCGACCTTTACAATACATCCCGTCATTAAATACATCTAAGATATTGCATTAAAAATCTAATTAGTACTTCAAATAGGTCCATATTGACAAGCTCGTTTCAATAATGATAAGCAATACTGGTTGAATTGAGATGAACCAAAAGACGACACCTTGAAACCTGGAAAACATTCTCGTGATGAGTATTTATACATTTTTATTACGTAGAATATGTTTTGTGGTGCCACTGTTCGTAATAGTACCATTAACACAAACGTTTAACTACTTCGCTACTTTGAAATCAGGAAAAATTAAGGCAAAAAGTAACATACTTAAATAAAATTAAAAAACTAGATACATTATGCTGACAATGTGCCACAGCGCAATTAAATATTTTCAAGAAACATTATACTAAACCTTTATGTTTAACAAAAAATTACGCAATTTAAGATTAGGTCAGTTGGAAGAGCATCACTCGCGTTGATCGTAGAGCAAAGTCTCACACTGCGAGAGGAAATGTAATTTTTGTGTTTTTTAAAATCGAGTAGGTTTATGTTGATCGCGTGCCGTTGTTCAGTGCGAGAGCGTGTTGATGGGGTTGTCGCTCCAGGCGAAGTCGTCGCTGGAGAGCGCGTAGATGAGCCAGTAGAAGAGGTTGAGCAGCGCGAAGGAGGCCGGGAACAGCACCCGCGCCGCGCGGTCGATGTGCGACACGCTGTTGATGTGCCCGCGGCTGCCTAAGCAACACACACCACACCTCTATTAGTATTATCTATAGTCAGACGACCTCGGCATTGCAGTGGCTAAGGTAGGCCCAGACCTCGGGTTCGATTCCCGATCAAGTCAAATTGGAAACCGAACTTTTCTAAATTGACTTACTCTGGTTAGTATCCGTCGTCTGGTGCTCATAGTACAAGGGGAAACCTTAGTTTGAAACCAGTTGATTGATGTTATTGTCTGGCGCGTTTATTTATTTAGTAGCTGTGCCTGCGTCTACGTTCGCGTGAACTACATACCTTCATAGTCGGTTTCACTCCTAACTCCTCTAATATTCGAAACAAAAAGTAGTCCATGTTTTAATCCAAGCTTCGAGCTATAACTGTGTTAAATAGATTTTCTCTAACTTAAAAAATAAAATTTTAATTTTTACCTCAGAAAAGGTAAAATCTGAGGGCCTACAATGAAATCATGGTTTTAAAGATTACAGTTTACGTTAAATCATGAGAGAATGGAAGATAAAATGTGGAATGTTTGTTTTCAGCTAATTTTTGTGGAACAAATTCGCTCGCTATTTAAGCATGACCTTCGGAATGTAGGTAGTTCAATGAATCCTCTCTGGTGTGGCATATCTATCCCTGGGACGTGGGCAAGGCAGCTTTGTCGTTATCCCCTATTCTAATAAAATATTTAAATTAAATAACGAAACCTCCACAAGATATTTCAACTGACGGGGACGACTAACGTTGTAAATTGATTAGGCAAATGAAATGTTATTTTCCTGGTCGGTGCAAGGAATGACAGGTTATTACTGAACTAAGTTAGGACCGTTCATTAAATTAGTGGTTGTTTTTCCGAAGTGTGCTTCTCGGGTTATATATTTTTAACCTGATACAAAATAGGAATTTAGCTAAATTTATGCCTTTTCCAATGCCCACATTTTAAATTTATATTATAGTGTGGCAACATTAGCGAATTTAAATGCTCTATTAGGTGATGAATTGAATGGGACTTTTAAAAGGTGATTGTCAATTGGTAAGGCTTGAGCTGAATGCTATTGATGCCTAAATATGTATGATATAAAATATATGTCTTAATATCCAGTTGCCATTGTCAATGGAAGGGTTCAGGTAGTAATACAGTACCTAGTTAATAAATATAACACATTAACATCAGATAACGCCATTGCGATACGATTTTAAGACGGTACTTGGGATCTGATACATGCCAGCCTCTAGATGTTTCACCGTGCGGTAGTGGTCATCCTCAGTATAGCAGTTACTGTCATTGCGGTTTAATTTTATCTTCCAGCACGATTCCCTTTTCATCAGTGTTGTGTGTGGTTAGCTGATTGCCTACAACAAACAGTACTGAAGGTAATGTTTGACACTCACCGGCTTCCAGTTGCCTCTGCCGGCGGTAGCGGTCGTCCCCCGCGAGGCAGTAGAGCAGCTGGCGCCAGCGCGGCACGCGCGCCTCCGTCTGCGTGGTGCGCTCCACCGTCAGACGCACCGCGCCCCCGCGCCCCTCGCGCCCCTCGCGCCCCTCGCGCCCCTCACGCCCCTCGCCCTCCTCGCGTGACCCCTCTTCGTCCGAACCGCGTGCTGGCGCAGGCAGGGAGAAGCTCTGCTGACACAAGTATGCTTAGTTGATGGTTGTATCAAGAGGCAAGCGTCAAGGACTTGCAGAACTATGAAACCAATGTATTATCATAATCTTGGGTGCGCACTTAAGTTTCCAATCACAATCCAAACGATGGCTGTGACTACAGAACAGAATATAGTACCTTAGGTATAACTAAAACACAAGGGAAATATTTATGTATCACATGTGTTACAGGTTATATTCATTTATGGATTTTCATATTTTCCTACTTAGTTTCTTTTTATTTTTGTTTATTTTATAACTTATAGTGGAGCCCCTTTTGCATGCAATACCACATTTGTACTAAAATTCAGTGGTTGTCTGGTAGAGCTAATTCTACTAGGCAAGTTGGCGGACTCCTATTCTGCTTTTATGAATAACTAGCGACTTCGTTCGCGTGGACTAGATCCTTTCATGGTCGGTTTTATCCCTATCTCCTCTAATATTCGAAACAAAAAGTAGTCTATATTTTAATAGAGCTATATTTGTCTTCCAACTTTCATATCTCTAACTTAAAAAATATATATTTTCCCATATAAACTTTCAAAGGTGGCATTACCCCCCCCCCCCCCCCCTTACTTTCTAACAAAAAGTAGCCTATGTCCGTTCTTGAGGTTCAACGTATACCTATGCCAAATTTCATCAAAATCGGTTGAGAGATTTGAGCGGGAAAGCGTAACAGACAGACAGAGTTACTTTCACATTTATAATATTAGTAGGGAAGTAGGGATGGGAAGTCTCTGCTAGGCCCTAGAGCCTCGATTCACCTAAAGTAAGTTCAAGACTATCTTATAATTATAATAAAAGTTAAATTAGGTAGTGCAGTGTACAGACGCAGTTGGTGAAGGAGCGCGCGGAGCTGCGGCGGCGCGCGGCGAGCTGTCGCGCTGCAAACGCGTCGCCGCCCGCCTCCGCGATCAGCTCCTCCCACTCGCTGTCGTCGATCACGATCTCGCCCGACCCCACCTGCGCACGAACAACTCTTTACCGACCATTATAATATGATAACTTGGTAAAAACATTGATTTTAATTAGGGGCATTTCACGCGAAGCGGACAGGTAAAATAGCTCCATGGTTCTTTTGAAAAAAGGCTACTACAAAGTAGAAGAGTATTTGAATGACAAGAACGTGTGGATCAATAACTAGTCTGCTCGCCTGTACTTGCGTGTTTTATATTATTTTAAAAATATATAACGCATTTTCTCAATCAATGTCAGAAATTGGGCCTCGATGACGCATGTAAGTCATACAGTTAATTTAATTTACAAATACCTTTGTTTTATTATAATTTTTTTTAATAATTGATTTTAAATTTTTATTTTACTAACTGTGTGTCTTAGTGCAAAATTAGTAATAAGTGTAGCTTTCTTTGTAAAAAAAAAACTACTGAGTTTCTTGCCGGTATCTTCTCTTTAGTTATAGGTTCCGAACCGGAGGTAGCTTCATTTGCTTTGTATAGAGACTATTCATAAATATTACTAATGTAATCTAAGTGAATAAAAAATTTTGACTTTGACTTTGACTTTGTTCCTATTTTAGTATGTAATATTTCATCGTCTTATACCTATAGGTACATGTCCTTGATACGTGTACCATGTCTTTTAGTAATTTAATGATTGGTTTAGGAGTTATGGGACTTTGCAATTTTGACCATCTGGTGGGTATGCAGTAATTCAAAGCCATTGACTGAGTCATAAAAACAATGAAACCTTTGAATTTATAACTTCATTGAATGAGCTTTTTAATTGTATTTTTGGAAATAAAAAAGTTTTTAAGGCTTTTTTTAATTTGTTGACCTTCAATTACATCAAAGTCCACCCTTTCGATTTTTGTTTTGTTGTATAGAACATCCATAATGGGATGAAAATGAATAAGAAGCTAGACTGGAAATACACAGTAGGACAGTGTCGCTACTCTCCTCCAATCTCTGGAGACTACCAGCTAAAAACAAAACCACACTGTTACTGTAAGAATTCCCAAAAACTTGGGCAGTAGTTCAATTGTGGAGGTGAGTGCCATCACTACCATGATAACATCCAGGCTCTGTCAGACGTAGCCTCTCCCTGCACTAACCTTAGTGAAGTAATGCACACCCGCGAACTCAAGCAGCGTGGCGATGCAGTAGAAGAAGCTCATCAGCAGGAACCAGTCGAGCGCGGTCGCGTACCGCACCTTGGGCAGGTCCGTGCGCGAGTCCAGGCTGATGGTGGACAGCGTCAGCACCGTCGTGATGCCAAGGCCCACGCGGTCTGAGGTGGCCTACAATACAATGTCTCAATCGATGATGATTACCGTCTGCTATCAAGTCGGTTTGGCTTTCGGCAAATGAAAAATGTGGGACTGATTCAATGACGATTCAAAAGTGGTAAATGTAACCTACTTGAATAAAGAAGTACCTATTTGAGTTTAGTTGATCGGGGCGTCCTAGGTGCAATTTCAGAGTCGAGCAATATATTTCTTATTGACGACTTCCGTAGCCGAGAGGCGAGTGGGCCGGACTTTGGCGTCGCGCTATCTCTGAGGTCCCAGGTTCGATCCCCGGTCGGGTCAATACGGAAAACGAACTTTTCTATATTGTCTCGGGTCTGGTGTTGTGGTACCGTCGTTGTTTCTGATTTCTGTAACACAAGTGCTTAATTCACTTACCATAGAATCAGAGCAATGTATGTGATATACATTTAACTAGTTAACTAGTAATTTTAACTAGTTATTTCTTTTGGTCACGCTATGTAGGTTTTTCTAAGTTTTAATCCAGCTGTGGCACAATTGATTTGTTGATACTTCACTTCTTACATGTCGTGCATGACTGGAGGCTTATACACCAAATCGGAAAAGGGGAATATGTGAGACATTTACTAGTAAGTAGTAGCTAGTATTTAATGGCATAATGGCCTGGTTTTTAGGAATTATTTACGGCGGAATCTCAATTAAACTTTGTCTTTATCACAGAAAATGCAAAAGGTACCTTAAGAGCAAGGTCGATCGGGTGGTGTGGATTGTGAACACTCATTTAAACGGACTTTACGTTTTACCTCGCGGTGTATCCAGAAGGAGACCCAGGAGAGGACGACGATGAGGATGCAGGGCACGTACACCTGGATGAGGAAGTAGCCCGTGTGCCGCTGCAGGTTGAACGACACCTGCAGCACCGAGAAGTCGCCTGCAACACACCAGGTAAGGATTAGTGGACTGCTGTGGCGACAACAACCGACCGCGACCGCATTACAACTAAAAAATTTGAAATTGCCAACGGGCCGTTAAAAAAGGGGTTGATACAACTGAAAAAGTTCGTTGCCTACGATAACTTTCGGTTAGCTCGAGGGTTGGAGCCCCGCATCGCAAGGTAGATAGATAGATATACTTTATTGCACAATATCTTTACAGAAATTGGTTTTACAGATTAATTATTGTTCAATTTAGGCGGTCTTATCGCTAGGAAGCGATCTCTTCCAGACAATCTTAAGGTAGAGGAAATAGTAAATGGTGAGAAATGGGTACGACCGCAAGGATTTTTTTGTTTCTTTATATTTAAAAACATCTGAAATTTACTGCAATAGTGTAAGTCCAACTAAATACATATATCTGTGGTCTACCACCCGCTACCTACGCATGGTAGAATGGTATTTGCATGTGATATCTAATTTTGAGAGATTAATTTTTCCTTGCCATCTCTTTCACTGACAAGCTCAAACTTACGGTTAGATGAGAAATACATTTGACGACCTCCGTAGCCGAGAGGCGAACGAGCCAATTTTGGTTTATATTCATTTTGACGATGCATAAGTGTTACTAGTAACCAACATGAATAAATGAATTGATTATGATTATGATTAGCCAGACTTTGGCATCGCGCCATCTCTGGGGTCCCGGGTTCGATCCCCTGTCGGGTCAATATGGGAAACGAACTTTTCTATATTGTCTCGGGTCTGGGTGTTGTAGTACCGTCGTTGTTTCTGATTTCTGTAACACAAGTGCTTAAGCTACTTACCACAGAATCAGAGCAGTGTATGTGATGTTGTCCAGTATGTATGTATGTTTTTTTTTAAATAAAATTTCATTACAACTCGTTTACCATTATCTGGGTTTTGCCGTACCTACTAACGAAAGGCAATATCTATCTGAGTGTCTACAGCTACGACACTGGAGCCCTCAAAATTTGGCCAATTTTCTGTCAGATACTGAGGGCGAACATGAGAATACAATTGAAGAATCAAATTATTTAATCTACTATATTTTTCTTTTGTTCTTGGGTACTTATTTCACGATCAAAATAAATGAGATTACACAAATCTTCAAGTCTTTGTATTTCAAAGGTTTACTTTATTGCTTGCTGTATGTAAAATAAATATTTTCTTAGTCAACTCGATGCTTCGACCAGGAATGGGCCTATTTCGTGGCTTTTGATGTTTCGAAGACTCAAAGGTAATATGTTTAGCGTATCTCATACAAACAGCTGCTATAAAAAAATAAATGACCATTCGAGGAAAACAGTAAATCGTTGGAGCAAATGTAGATTCGTGAAGCGGAAAAGCCGATTCATGTCGCCGAGTCAGACCGCGCCGCGTCTCCCGCGTGTACCTATCTGACGAGAAAAAGCCAAATCATATTTGTAAAGGAAGCATTCGAGGTCTATTTCGGAGCCTTTCGAGATAAGCGCGACAACGTGACGCAGGAATTTTCGATAAACGAGACATGTTCTCGGAAAAATGCTCGCATATTGTAAGTACCTACCCTTGCACCTACTTACCCACTTATGATTTAATATGACGGAAACGGTGCAGACTTCAAACATTACAAGAACCTTAATTTAATCTAAAAAAAATCAATATGTAGTTATATTCGACAAAAGAGAGAGATAAAAAATACCCTTTACCTACATTACTTATTACATTCAGGTTGTATACAATGGTTGTACCTTCATAATGTAGTAGGTGGCAAATATTAATTTCAGTGCTGATTGTTTCGTAAACTCTTCATTTCCAGCAACATAATAATCCCATACATATTAACTTGTACATGTTCACAACACACCGTTTCACTCGGTACTTGACTTATAACATAAGCTTTTATTCGTATTTATCTCGTAACAATATTACGCCTCCCTCCAATAAACAAACACATTTGGGTAATACTTTCCATATCTCGCGCATGGATGAAATCACATTAAGCGGTAAGCGGATAAAGCCGGGGGGCGCGCTAGTGATTAGTCGAGGGCCCCCACTCGACGGCGCGCCGATATTGATGGCGTTAACACATTTTTCAAGTTTTCTTAGAATATAATTAAGAAAAATCTCCAAGCACTTTCGGGGTCAGGTAGGCGGATTTTCAGCGTAAACATGACACGTATTATAAATTTGTCTATTGTAATGTCATTGCAGCAACTTAGATCTAGTGTCAATCAAAAAAGAAAATAATAAAAATTTAAGAACGATTTCTTTTAACTAGCAACCGAACTAATTGAATCTACACAATAATAAATGACCATTTACAAGTTTCCACATTTAGAAAACAGTATACATAACAACATTGTTCGGTCGGCAACAAATCGCAAAAACAAAGTAGTAGTTAAACGTTACCTAACAAAATAATTTGTTGCTTATGATGCTTTAGAGCTTCGGAAAATTATACATGTAAACGATCCTCATACATCACTCTATCTAATAATTTAATAATAATAATAATAATAATAATTTAGCCATTTATTCAGATCTTACATGAAAAACACTATTACACTAATATATATATATATTATATATATATTTTTTTTTGTTTATGCCATCACTCTATCTAGGCATAAACATTTGTTGCGTAGTTTTTAACACCTAACCATGCATAGGGAGAAAAGGAAAAGGCGATTTTGTTTTATACTATGTAGTGATTGGTTTTGGTAAAACTTTTATGTTATTTTATGAACATAGCTCGAGTTTCAGATATACAATCCGCACTTAGCAAGCGTGGAGATTGAGTTAATACCGATAACTACTATACTATAATAATTTACAAATAAATCGTTTATTTTTTTCTCACAAGGGTTTGTATAAGTGGTGCTTAAAAGTATTTAATTACATTTACCAAACCTTGTTTGTGAGAGACTGGTGCCCGAAGTAGGCTTTCTAGAAAGCCCGTATTAAAGGTAAATTAACAGTTCTTGTGGACTGTGGTCACTGCGACCTATCAGATATATTGTGACTCGCCACCAATTCAAAGTCAATTTACTACTAAACTAAATATTACATAAGTAATCATTCTACAGTATTACTCGGCATTACATTATACTCTAAATTGCAATGAGGACCCCATATTGTTGCCCTGGCAGACTTAGTTCAGCTGCATACGCTCGTAACTTGACTGATATTGAGACGGCAAGACTGGTTTATTTCAGTTACTTTCATAGTGTTATGTCATATGGTCTTCTTTTGTGGGGAACAGCTGCTGACATCCAAACTATTTTTTATTACAGAATTTGGCTATCCGCGCCATATATGGTCTTAAATAACGGGATTCTCTCAGAGACTTATTTAAAGAAATTAACATACTTACCGTAGCATCTCAATACATTTTTAATTATGTATGTACGCAAAAATTATAATCAGCTACTTTTAAAAAAATCTGACTCCACAACTTTAACACTAGAAATAAACACAAGCTTGCTGTTCCATATTTAAGACTACATAATATTTATCATAAATAATTCCTTTGTGGGTTTAAAAGCGTTAAAATATTTGACAAGTTGCCTGAAAATGTTATCCAGTTGCCTATGCATAGATTTAAGTCTAATTTCAAAAATAGTTTAATATAAAAGGCTACTACAAAATGATTGATTATTTAAATTACAGAAATGTATGGGTATAGAATAACTTAATTCTTTGAAATCTAGCTTTGTATACTTTATTTAGGTAGGTACCTAGTATAAGAAAACACTGTTACATTGAGTAAATGTCAAGTTTCTTGCCGGTTCTTCTCGACATGATCAATATTCCGAACACGGCGGTAGAATACTTGTACTTATTTGTACTGACGATTCCTAAGTTGTAAAGCTTACATGAATAAAGATATTTTCTATTGATTAGTTATCTTAAATGACAAGAGCTGTTTCCTGTGAAATCGTCACAACCTATTAACGAATGCAATTTTATAGTAAAACGTTCATATCTGTCCTTTCATAACGAGCTGACAAATGAATTGTTTTCATATCGTTTGTCTAGTAAGTACGTTAGGGATACCTTTTGTTGAGTCTAAAATGGATTCATGTTCGAATCCAATTTACTAGGCTATTATAATTATTCCGTCTTGCGATTCCCCGGGTTGAGGCTAGCCCCGTTTAATTAAGGTTTCTGTTGCCGATTGAGCGGTCCGCAAGTAGATGTACACCCGATGTCATTTAAGGAAAGTAAGTACATATGACTAGTTAACTTCTACGATAACGTTCGAATCAACAAATAGCTTAAAACCGGTTTAACACATGGATCCTCGTATTTTTTTTTGGTTTCACAATATTAACAATGCAAATTACATGCGTTTTATACAAAACCAAAAAAGTTAATTGATTGTGATAATTATGACAAACAAATTAAAGCAATTTGTTTTTAGAGATTAATAGTTTATGACATTTGACTCAAGTTATCAACGAACAAAATGTATCAAGAGCAAGATACCTCTATAATTTTAGGATGGTTAGGAAAAAACAATTACCTAGAATAAAAAAACAGATAGAGAGGAAATTAAGAAAGCAGAGCACCATTGTATTATTTGGTCATCTATACTTATACGTGTGAACTTATTTATTGAATACGATGGACACTACCATACGGTGTCAACCACTCAGACCCCATGCTAATACAGGAAAGTTGGTTTCAAAATGGACCTGATCAAGAATCGAACGCGGATCCTTTCGTGTTTCGGTCGACTCTTAGTCACTGCACTACCGACATTTTAAATACGAGCTGGCTTTATTTTATCAAAAAATGAAGGCTCTTATAATGAAGACATGTTGATTTTAATTACCTAGCAAACTAATACCTACATTCTTAAATGTATGGACTAGCGACCAAACAGCCAAATTCCAATGATGAAAGAATGTATGTAATCGGCACAGTAGTTTTTGAGTTTATTTATACCGAACATACACATACATACACACACAAATCTTTTATCTTTATAATATAAGTACGGATGTGCAATACCACAAAAAGTGTGACGGAAATGAGGAAAAGGTATGAATGACACAGCAAAGAAAAATAGTCCAGTTTGTAGAGGCCGCGTAATAATGGCGGTTGGTTTGTTTGTACTGCGCAAACTTACACTAAATGAGTGGGACTTCTTCGCAATTAATGTGACGAGGGAGGCGACACGCTCTATTAACCTCGCATAATATACATTGCTAGCGCATAACTATATTTATATGAACATGATGTTACAGTTTTAGGGGAGCATTCCGCTTACGATGTGCCACGCGAATACATTTTATCGCGCTCTTTACGAATGCCAAAATTCATGCGTCAGCTGCTGATTGGCTGGAAATATGAATGCGGTGAGCTATCGGCCAATCAATAGTGTCAAAACTTTTATCGCCTCATGCGAGAACTTTGTACCAGGGGCCGATAAGTATGTAGTTCTAAACATATTCGGCAGAGGGTACTTACCGAAGGCTTACGGTTGATACAGCAGAAAAATTTCATCGCCTACGATAACTTGCAGTTAGTTCTGTTGGAAGAGCAGCACGCGCGATACGTGAAGGTCGTGGGTTCGATTCCCGCACCGCAAGGGGAGATACAAATTTTCTGTTTCTAATATTTAAAGTTCACTAGTATGGCGTAAAGTACTAGGTATAACAATAAACAACACACCTTTTCTTTTATAATGTCAACAAAAATTAACCAAGTGACGTAACGCTAAAGTGTAACGCAATGTTGTTTCACTTTAGCGCTACGTCACTTCTTCGCACAGTTTTTCCGAAGTAGTGACGTAAACACCCTCCTCTGAACTTTGATGCGCTGTATCATCATCAATTTTTATACATAACGAAAAAAAACATAGTATTTTGAAATTCTTACTGCCGAACTAAAAGTTTTTTTATCAGAGTCATGATTCTTATTTGTTAGTTCCTTTCCTACCTTCTCTTCTGGTAAAGGTGAAGTTCCTGTAGGGGAAGCTGATGAGGTCGAACTGCGAGAGCGTCATGCCGGGCACAAAGTTCACGCTCTGCGAGTTCTGCCACTGGTACACCAGCTGCTGGTTCGAGTACGCGTCTGCAGAGACAGACAGAGCCATTAGCAGCGGTACAATATACACCTCTAGCTATCCTACTTATGTACATGTTATTCTAGTATCTAATATGTCAAGATACTAAACAAATAAATATTGGACAATATCACATACATTGCTTTGATTTTATGGTAAGTAGACAAAACCTTTTTTGTATACAGAACGACGCTACCATAACTTTTAGACTCATGTTATACAGACAATAAATAAAAAATCGTTTTTTATAATGTTTCGCCCAGGAATGGAACCCGGGACCTCAGAGACGGCACAACACCAAATTCTGGCTTCCACCACTCAGCTACAGAGGTGGTCAAATTTTATTCAAATCCATGAAGTAGTTTTTGCGTGCGTCTAAATCATTTTAACAAACTTTCGCGTTTATAATATTCGTAGGATAATTACTAAATGGGAGGGGCTCTATCAAACTGTCCTCATTAACTTTGGGATGTGAACTACAGATAATATTACTCATCTATCCAAAAGTTACGTCAGAGAAAGGGAGGGAATAACCAAAATGTGTTACGGATTCACGTCAGAGAGCCACTTATACTACTGAACTAAGCCGTGATGATTATGTTTAAATGGAACTTACGGAATGTATTATGTTTGGAAATGGAAATTCCTTAATAGAACTATCAAACTTTGTCGTGATCATTTTTAAAAAGAATGGAAATGAAGACAGATAGTATATAAAAATAACGAATACATATAACCATTGTAACTGTTACATTACATTGAGTGAGTGATAAAAATTGAGACGTAATTACTAACTTAAACTGAACAGTATGGAAGCAGACTTAAATTGGATTTTAGTCTGTCTGTTAGATTATCCAAAATATGGGACACGCGGTTTCGCATTTGCCACCTAATCAAAACATAACTGCGATACGTTGAATTGAATTGTCGCATGACGTCATCAATGGGTGCATTTATTACCAGCCAGTGACGAAAAGAGCCCCCCCCCCCCGCAACTTAACATCGTATTGTCTAAGTTTTTTTTACTAATTTAACAAATGAAAAAAAGTGTCTAATATCTTATTAAGTTGTTATTTAACAAACTAAAAACAATTTGATATGATTGATCTAGTCCGCTGCCCTGTTCTAGGATAAAATTATAGGACAATAACTGCCTGCGACTTTGTTTGCACTATTTCAGGATAAAAAGAACTTATGCTTTACATGCATTAACGTAAAGGATAGGTACTTTTTATTCTATCCATCTTTTTACCAAACTTTATCCAAAATAGTGAATAGTCTTTGCGTGAAACAGTAACCAACATACACGCCATCCGGACATCCAGACATCTTACAAACCTTCACTTTTTTATTATATATTCGATGAAAATGACTGTTCGTATATGTATTTATTCTAATATAATTGTTTGTTTAAACGCGCTTATCTCAGGATCAACTGGTTCGAATTAAAAAAATATTTCGGTGCGGGATAGTCCATTTATTAAAAAGTGAAATACCTCCACCTTACAGAAGACCGCAGCATATAAAAAAAGGGCCACAAGTCCAGTAACAGACTTATTATCCTGTACTTGTCACCCTTAAGCTAGCATGTCCACTTAACATCAGGTGGGATGAGGTCAATCTTGATGTGTAATATATATAAAAAAACAAGGCTTTAGAACAAATAGAACATCACGGTGCAAGCAATAGTATTGACGAATCAATGGAAAATGTGAAAAAAAAACGGAGATAGTATGCTTGCAAAGCCGCTAGTTTATTAAAACAACACATTATTGGCAAGTCTATCTAAAAGCTAACATCAGAAAGCAAACATTTGAGTGAACCCTAATTAAAGAGTAATGTTACAGTAGTGTAGTGATACTCACAGCTGCCAAGAATAAGAGGGCAGGATTGTCGATCCATCGGGAAGTTGCGCAGCTCCATCGGACACTTCGCTTTGATCGTCAGCCTGTGAACAAGCCTCGACTCATTACCGGGCACCTGCACTATAACAAGCCGCTGATACTTTTACATCTCGTTATAATTTGCCCAAAATAGACTGGTGGGCTCTACTTGTGGTTTATATATCCTCCTTCAAAGGGCACACAGCTACGCGTTTTTGTATCAAAATGTTTTTATTTTTGTAAACTTTATGAATAACACTTATAAATTAAATATAGAAACCAAATGTGAGCTTACGGAAAATATCCTGCCAAGTAAGACAGTTTTTTTTAACATTAGAATTGGTTACGAATATTGCACAAAACTTTGATTTTTTAACTTTCTTAAATAAAATAAAATAAATATAAATTAAAACAGTGGCTATGAAAAGACCTTCCCGTCTCACTACAGAAACGTTACGATAGATTTCCTTTTACCTCAGTATGACTACGAAACCGTAGCATGCTACGAAAACGAGAGGTGACTACGAGAAGTATCGCGTTTGTTTATAAAGCTGCCTGCCAACCCCCAAAACTTTGTCTCTTTCTTCACGACAACAGTTAGACAGAGACAAAACTTTACAACTTTGTCAAGAAATATTGAAACATTACACCGCCACCCTTTAAAACTATGGGTTTGGGATCTCCTGTAGACGTAGATTCAAGGTGTATTCTTGATCTTTAAGAATTACATGAACTTACCAAAATATGTATGAATGAAATTAGTTAAAAAATGTGGAAAAAACGGTGATCATCGCCTGCGATATATTTGAAGTAAAACTGATGCAAACATGACATAAAGCATTCAAACAGACAACTGAGCTCGTGAATGCCCGTGTATATTCGCGAGTGCAGGTCCACTAATTGAGCGGTGCCGCGCACACTTGCCCAGTCCCCCATTTTTAATTGGCGGAGTGAATAATGCGCGCTCCGATTACCCTGCCTGATATTCATTGGACTCAAATTGCCATGGATATTCTTAAATGAACAACCGACTCACCGCCTTGTGATTTATTGTGGAATTAATCAAGCTTCCCAAGAATAAATATGCTGAACGGACGCTGCAATGAATTTACACTTTTGGACGAAGTATTTACATTTACAGTTGGTAAGTGAGCCACGTGATACGAAAGAGTTTATTGTAATGATTAATATAATAATCAGAGCGTAATTAACCATTAACGCTAAAACAATTCTTAAAAAATCGTTTTATTAACAAAATTTTAAAAGTGTTTTTGTTTGGATGTGTCTGTCTGTCTGTAAGTGTGTTTGTCTGTCTATGGCATTGTAGCTCCCAAACGGATAAAGTTATTTTGATTGTGAATGCGAGTATGGTGATTAAGCCAGTGTACACATTAATGTAACTATCACTTGATAACAATAATTAAACACTTACTTTATTATTAAAATAGATCTCGTAAAGAAAAGTTTAGAGTAATACAATACCTATAAATAAATTAGGTATAATGCAATTCCATGATTATGGGCTTCTGAAGTTGACGTGGAAGTTTTTTATTTTGTGTCTTCCTAATTTAGGAAGCAAATAAGAATTTGCTTTTTTTTTTAGAAAAGAAATACTTTTCTAAAAAAAAATTTAATAATATGATGGAATTTATATAAAAAGTTAGTACTAATACTTGTTTCCAAATTCATAACCGAATCAAGCGAAGTTACACGCCCATCTCTGGTTTAGATTATAGTACGAATACTATTTGAAGTATACTCCAGACGGGTCTACTCGACCCAGGACCAAATAAAGTAACATCGATTTAGTGACAGAGCAGAGTGCGCCGGGAGCGTGACAGAGTGCGTACTCCGCCAGAGGGCGCCCTCACGACCTCAACTATTAGGTTACGACCCGGTGGTAGCTTTATTTGATTTATATAGCTTATATTCATAAGCGTTACTGATAAAATCTATATGAATAAAAAAGATTTGATTACGTTGACTACTTGATTATGTAATTTAAAGAAACAGAAAAATTGTATCTACCCCTGCGGTGCAGGAATCGAACCCGCGACCTTCACGTATCGCGTGTGTTATCAGTTGGAAGAGCAGCAAACATGTTCTGTTTCTTTAAGATATTTAAAGTTCGCTAGTGCGGCGTAAAGTACTACAAAAATCGATCCTTGATTATGATAGGGTCCAAAGCACGTTGCATCATCAATCGAGAACGACTATAACCCTAATGGGAATAGGTTCGCACATATTTATTGCGATTTTCTGTGTCTATATTGTATATGTTTTTATATTGGCCTAAAATTCCTAAGATACACTATAATGCACAAAAACTTTATAGAAATTGGTTTTACAGATGAATTACAGTTCAATTTATTAAAGTCGGTATTCCTTTAGCGCCATCATTTTCAACTATCTAGCAATGAAAAGGGCCACATCTAACTAACTTTGTAAATCTAACTATAACTCGATACAGAGTTGTTGCATAGCGTCGTTCGTTTTCTCTGTCAACTATCTTAACGACTACTTGTTTTCTGTGCTTGCTTCCGGAATGTACGTAACATTTTAGATGCTTGAGAGTCTCCACACAGGTAATTAGAACTACCGAAACTTAAATAAAAAATATGAATCGTTTTTATTTAGCCTGGGCAACGTCTGCTTCTACTGGGCTATTGTGCATTAACAGCGTATCTCTGCTGAATACTATTAAAATCATTGGGTCACTCTGCCATCTTTTTTTATGAATTTGTAATAAGTCCTATTGATATCTGAAAATCTCTTGCAATTGACAAACTAAATGTGTGTCTTAAAAATTAGTGCAAAATTAGTAATAAGTTTCATTTATAAAAAAACTACTGAGTTTGTTGCCGGTATCTTCTCTGTAGTTATAGGTTCCGAACCGGAGGTAGCTTCATTTGCTTTATATAAAGAGTATTCATAAGTATTACTAATGTAATCTATACGAACAAAATCAATCTGGAAGTAATGTAAAGATGACAACACCGATATGGGCATGCCCTTACTTGGCCGCGCGATCACGAAGCGATTGAGGCAAACCGTTTTGTTTTAATACCAGGAATGTCGGCCGTGCACGGATAGAGTTGGCAGGACGTCTTGAGGTCCGATGGTAGAACGGTCAAGGCGAAAATAATTCTACCACCGATGTTTTATTGTCCAAGTATCCTTACTACACGCATCTTGCACTGTGGGGTACATGCATCCACTTAGTGTGCGAGTGGATGCATGTACCCCAATCAGCTGTTAATCGGTTTAGTGAGCGACACTGATCCGCTGCGTCGGGGGCGTCATGCGAAACTGCACTTTGGAGATTGTTCCACTCATCTCTCTCAACTACTACTGTTTAACAATTAAAACCATTTAAAACGTAGCATTTTAGCTATTATTGATTAAAAATTTCAACTCTATAACGAATTGACATAGTTTGAAGGAGATTCGGTGAAGGAAAGTGCAAGGAAAGGCATGGTTGATCGGATTTTACTGTCAATCGTCTGATATTTAGTAATAATAATTATTAAAAAGTGTGTTACAGATATCAGAAACAACGACAACTCACCCAGACCCGAGGTAATATAGGAAAGTTCGTTTTCCATATTGACCCGACCGCGAATCAAACTTAGGACCCCAGAGATTGCGCGAAGCCAAAGTGTGGCCCGCTTGCCTCTCATCGTGAGATCCTTTTTAGATTTATCGATGATAGACATGTCAAGTATAAGTTTTGTAAGTGATTTAGCAGCTGCTGGTTAGTGCTTGCCGCCTGCTTTTTATTTCCATTAAAGTAAAGGTAAAGTTTTAATAGTCTTGGCGCGAGGCAGCGTGCACTGGATGAGGACGTGCAGCCACTCAGCGAGTGCGAGCTCCAATCAGCTGCTAATCGGTTTAGTTCGCGACGCCGCTGATCCGCTGCGTCGAGCTCTCTTATCAGAAACTGCACTTTGGGAACTTCTTGTTTAAGTTACATTCGGCTGATGTTAAATTTAACACCTTTAATATATGAATTTTAAACACCCTTACTGAGCTGCCCGTCTTATATTTGTTTTTGCAAAAAATATTTGACAAACAGATTCAGTAATTGAAGATAATAATGTGTGTAAGGATTACAGGATAAAAGTAAATAGCAATAATGACAACATAATAAACATTATTAATAGCATGAGAACAATAATAAAATACACCTAGAAATACTTACTTAATTAAACATAATATTATGTATTGTATAAATCCCATATAATGTAAATTTGTGGAATTTTATCAACATTTAAGTAAGAAAAAGAGGAGAAGAATACACGAACTCTCATTTTATAAATGTCCTTGGTCAGGGATTTCCGAAAATAAATAGCAACTAGATTTCTATAGCAGAGTCTATTTTTGCCAATGACGTGTGAAGTGAGAAGACTTAACTAATAAAATAAATTTGAAATTTCTTCTAAAGTGAGCCTCCTGTTACAATTATACATTCCGTTCTTCTGTATCATCATCACGCACCGAGAGACGCGCGGAACTGTTCCCGCGCCGCTCGCTCCGTGACACGCTTCCCTTTGTGCCTGCGTTTAGCTCCCGGCGTCGCTAGTTGCACAACTCGCTTACAATCCGGAGTAAAGGTTACACTTAAGAGGCCACTTTGTCCTCACTCTGCGATGATATGAACAGACAGTTTTGATTTATTTCAATTTTTTTGCAGAGGAAAAGAATAGAAGGAGTATTCTTGGCCATAGAATAGAATATTGTGGTTAAATTTCATTTTTATTGAAAAAAAAGCACCACACGCAAAGACCTTAAGGTTTAACATGCAAGTGTATGCCGAGGCTTACTATCAACCTGTTTATTAAGATCTCTATTTACCCTAAACTAAATTTTAAATCATAGTTCTGTTATTACCAGTGAAAATTATAGCCCGCGACTTGGCCCGCGTTATTTTAGGTTAAATGTACTCTTTACGTTAGTATTACTATATTGAACATGTCTCTTCCTAGCAAATTTCATCCAAAACTATTGACTAGTTTTTGCGTGAAAGAGTAATAAATAAATATCCAGACATCCATACATTACAATAAACTGTCGCAGTTGTAATATTAGTACGATCACGCCATACAACACGGATATTTAAAAGGCCAATTGCTTGTTTAAAGACACATTAGTGTAGTATTAAAAATATCAACAAAAGGAGACAACGTAAAAATTCATCTCCCAGGTAAAAAGGTAAATGAAGAGAGGTAGGGCATAGCGATTTATTCGATTTTATTATTTTTATAGTACTAAACGCCGTACTAGCGAACTTTAAATATTAGAAACAGAAAAATTTTATCTCCCCTTGCGCGATACGTGAAGGTCGTGGGTTCAATTCCCGCACCGCAAGGGGAGATAAAAATTTTTCTGTTTCTAATATAGCGATTTATTGCTCGAACTGGAGCAGCCCGACTGGTGAAATACCTCCACCTTACAGAAGACCGCAGCCAAATAACAATCACTTCTGTGTTGTTGTGTTCCTGCGTGTGAGTAGGGTTTCCAGAGCTCCTGGGGGGTGCTACATTAGTGCAGGGGTCAAGGCTTTAAGGTAAGGGCGACAAGTCCAGTAACATATTTATTATGCTGTACTTGTCACCCTTAAGCTAGGAACTCATTGCCCCGGCAGTACGGCGTCGTCTTCCCTCGCCGTTCCCCAGGTGGGCTTTGTCCCGCCTGGATCGAGACGTGGCAAAAGAAGCCGTTTTTATCCAAGACTGGCTCACTGCCCCCTTCGCAGGTCCGGACGTGGACCTCTCTGCTTCCCAGTTGAAGATTTCCTTGACTGAAATCTGCAACGAATGCATGCCGCGGGCGCGCCGCCCTCCTTCCCGCAGGGCGTGTTATTGGTGGTCGGAGGAGCTCACTGACCTGAGAGCGAGCTGTACTGCAGCCCGGCGCGCTTACACTCGCAGCAGACGTTGCACTCGTCGGGACGTAAATAACGAGGCCCGCTTATATGCCTCCTATGTTGAGGCTAAGCGGGTTCTCAAATGTGGAATAGGGGCAGCAAAAGACAGGGCTCGCGCCGAGATGCTCGCGGCCCTGGATAGGGATCCGTGGGGGAGACCGTATAGAGCGGCGCGCAAACAACTGCGCCCCATTGGTCCCCCACTCACAGAGACCCTCGAGCCGGCTCTTTTAGAAGGAATAGTTCGCGGGTTGTTTCCAGCCAGATCAGTCTTTACTCCTCCGACAATGAGCCCACAGCGATTAGCTTTGCAGGGGGAGCTTGTCCCGCAAATTTCTCAAGAAGAGCTTGAAGCAGCGGCTTTCCGTCTCCGCTCAAAGAAGATGGCGCCGGGGCCCGATGAGGTGCCCGCCAAAATTGTCGCTCTGGCCGCGGTACAGATGGGGGAGAGACTTGGGGAACTGTTCGACACATGTTTTAGCGTCGGAAAGTTTCCCAAGCCGTGGAAACTGGGCCATCTATGCCTGCTACGGAAGGAAGGACGCCCAATCGACTCTCCATCGGCCTATCGACCTATTGTTCTCTTGGACGAGGTCGGAAAATTGTTCGAAAGAATTATCGCGGTACTACTATCAGACCACCTTCAAGAGAACGGGCCGGACCTCTCCAAACACCAATTCGGCTTTCGCACAGGGCGGTCAACCATAGACGCCCTGTACCGTCTCAAAAACGTAGTCCGAGAGTCATGGGAGGAGGGACGTGGAGTATTGGCTATATCATTCGATATAGCCAACGCCTTTAACACTATCCCTCACGCCACCATCCTCGAGGCACTAAAGTATCATGGGGTGCCTCAATACTTGAGAGTTATTCTAAGGGACTATTTGCAGGGCAGAGAAATTCTCTTCGTTGACCGACAGGGAGTTGTTCGTCGTCGTGGGGTTGAATCCGGTGTTCCACAGGGCTCTGTTTTGGGGTTTTGGGGCCGCTCCTGTGGAACATCGGGTACGACTGGTTGTTGCGGGGTTCTCTCCTCCATGGCATGGGTGTCGTTTGCTACGCCGATGACACTCTTGTCACTTGCCGGGGGATAAATTTTCGGTCCGCAGCCTGCTTGGCTTCCGTAGGGGGCAGTTTGGTGGCCAACAGAATAGGTCGCCTGGGCCTCAAAGTGGCCTTAGAGAAGACGGAGGCTATCTACTTTCCTGCACCCCGTCAGCGCCCACCACTATCTCAGGATGCTTACATCACAGTTGGCGGCATCCGCGTGCAGGTGAAGACCCAAATAAAGTACCTGGGCCTGATCCTAGATGCACGATGGAGCTTCGGCCCGCACTTCAGCGAATTGTCGTCGCGTCTCCTGAAGGCCGCGGACGGCCTTGGATGGCTGCTGTCAAATCTGGGCGGTCCAAGGGCCAAATGCCGGCGACTCTATGCCGGCATTCTAAAGAGTATGGCCCTTTATGGGGCACCGATATGGGCTGACTCTCTCAACAAAAGGGAGAATGCGGCGAACCTCAGGCGACCACAGCGAGCTATAGCGCAGAGAGTGTCTCGCTCGTACCGCACCGTCAGTCATGCGGTTGCGTGCGTCTTGGCGGAGACGCCACCTTGGGACTTAGAGGCCCAAGCCCTAGCGTTGGTTTACCGCTGGCAAGCGGACAAAAGATTGGCAGGGGTCCAATTTTACCCCGAAGACCAGGCGAGAGTCCAGCGCGAAGCGAAAGAGAACCTTCGCGTCGCCTGGGCACAAAATTTGGCGGAGTCACCATACGGCCAATGGACGCTGGAGGCACTTAGCCCTGTTTTCGAGGGCTGGCTAGAGAGGAAGCATGGGTTCCTCTCATATCGATTAGTACAGGTGCTGTCCGGACACGGTTGTTTCCGGAGGTACCTGCACCGAATAGGGCGCGAAGAGACACCTGTGTGCGCCCACTGTGGAACGGAAGACGACACGGCGGAGCACACATTAGTTATCTGTCCGTCGTGGTCAGTGCAGAGAGCCACCCTAGCAGCTATAATAGGGGTAAATATCTCCCTCCCAAACATCGTCCAAGCCATGCTTCGGAGCGAGGTGGCTTGGGCAGCAGTTGCCTCCTTCTGCGAAAACGTCATTTCGCAAAAGGAGGAGGCAGAACGTGAAAGGGAAGACGACCCGTCCTCCCCAGCGATTAGAAGGCGCAGAAGAGGCAGGGCGCGGCGGCTCTACGACCGCGCTGTTCTTCCGCATGGAGACCGGCTGACTGGGAGTGTGAGGGCACCCCAGTCGGCATTGCACCCACGGTCTCCAGTGCGAGGCGGGGATGGTTCAGTGGATCGGCCATTCCCGCTTTCCCCCCCGGCCACCCAGGGGGGAAATGTCGGGGCCGCGTAAGCAGCCATTCCGCCGGCGGTGTTGTGGATGGAAAGGCTTAGTAGTTAGAGTTTTAGTGGGTAGTCCTGCCCTTTTCAGGGCAGGAGAGTCCCACACGCGCCGTCACTCTCCCTCGGGTGGCGGTACGGTGCGTCACGCATTTCTCCCCGATAAAAAAAAAAAAACAAAAAAAAAAAAAAAGGAACTCATTGCCACTTAACATCAGTTGGGATGAGGTCAATCTTGAAGTGCAATATAAAAAAAATGCACTCGATGACCGGTTATAAACTTTTAAAATGATCCCGCAAAGATTTTTTAACTACGTATTTAGGGCTAACTTATATTACATTAAGATAGAACCTCAGTGAAGTGACTGGTGGTGTGGATTTATGCGTTCCAAGATTAAGAGTACAAGTTTCATACATTTTCTAGTCACCTGGGTGATAGTTCCCGACTTATTCCCTGCCACGGACGCTCTCGCAACTCGTAAAGCGTCGCCTCGTAAACGTGATGGTCGCCTTTAGATTTATTTTAAGTTTCATAGCGATCATCAGTTGATATATTGGATCTCTACCTTATGGATTGGCGTTTTATTAAACTGCTTAGGAACTACATTACTGTAGGAAGAAGTTGTTCGATCGTAATTATGTTCTAATACCATTGAATATGTAAAAAAACAATGATTTTATATGTAACTAGCTGTGCCCGCGACTTCGTTCGCGTGAACTACATCCTTTCACGGTTGGTTTTACCCCTTTCTAATATTCGAAACAAAAAGTAGTCTATATTTTAATCCAAGTTTCGAGCTATATTTGTGCCAAATTTCATGTCTCTAACTTGAAAATTAAACATTTTTCCATATAAACTTTCAAAGGTGGTATTACCCCCATCCCCCCTTATTTTCTAATAAAAAGTAGCCTATGTCCGGTTCGTTCTTTAGATTCAACGTATACCTGTACCAAGTTTCATCGAAATCGGTTGAGAGGTTTAAGCAGGAAAGCGTAACAGACAGACAGACAGACAGAGTTACATTCGCATTTATAATATTAGTAGGGATAAACAAGTTATTGTAGGCGACGAACTTTTTCTGTTCTATCACCCTCTGCCGAGTATGTTTAGAACTAAACTACATACTTGCCATACGCAGTGGCGTGCACACAGTTTTAAGACAGGGTAGGCAGAAAATTTCACTCACCAAAAACACTTTGGTTTTGGTTCATCGTCTTGTCGACTGATAATGTAGGTAATTGCCAAATGCTAGCTCAATATCCATAGATTGACTGATTTTATATACATATCAATTTACGGATATCCGAAGTGGCCTTTCGGCGCGTTTGTATGATGTTTTGTAATGTTTGTGTTATTTGCAAAATTTAAATGAAAACAGTGAAAAGTTGGTGGTGTAAGTATCATTTTTTATTTTTTCAATACACACACCATCTAAACATCTTTCACAGACAATATTATCAATTTTTCACTCTATTAACAACGATAAATCCTAAATATCTGAAAGCGTAGTCACAAACACAACACAAATCAAACAATATGGCAACCAGGCAACTTTTGACTATTGAAATTAGTAGTAAAAAAGAGAAATATAATACGACAAAAAAATATTGCCACCAAAATGTATAAAACTCAATGAAACAATGTTACTTTCTAAAATATTTGCATTGCTTATCAAACTTTCATTCGGAAATGTTCGGTAAGAGTCGTAATTTTTCGTGTTACCTTTAAGGAATCTACAAAAAAAGACACTGGCTTTTTATGCAGTTGTGTGCGTGATTTTTGTCATTGTGTGTCAGTAAAGCTCACGTAGCTACAGGAACGCACATACATGAAATCCGCATGACCGCGACTTACCACGAGAGCACACATACAAAATTTTAGAGATTCATAGTTTGTGTCTTTGCCGTGGCAAGGGCACGCAAGGGCGAGGCGGCGCGGCGCTAGTGCAGCGCGAATCGGTGATGCTAAATAATCAAATTACATGTTGATCTTATCTTAATGATACCACCGGCAATCGATCGGTGGAGCTAATTTATGATTTAAGTTTTTATGTTATTTTGTTTATTGATAAAATCAATATTATTTGATCTATTATCAGACCTAGGGTAGGCAGTGTCTTTCTGTCTTTATGAAACGCACGCCACTGGCCATACGGATACGGAAACACAGTCCAGTGGTTTGAAAATAAGGTCACTGGGAAGTTTTATGGATATTCTGAAATTGGGCACTTTGCGTCCCTCGTGCGCTGATAATATTGATGGAAGGAGAAGAGTTAAAAGTTTATAAATTAGAAGAAATGTTTTTTCCTGAATAAAATTGTGTAGAGATATTTTCGTCGTAGGATAAGTCAAAAAGCAGATATGGACAAAAATTGCAGCGAGACTCTTCCAACATGAGAGAAGTTAGTAGAACCATAGAACCGAATAGAGCACACCAAAGCCGGGGCTAGCTTTTGTACCTATATTTTAAGTTAACTTAATACAATACTATGAACGGGATCTCGAATTGTTCTTGCTACAGTTCTGACATACTGCGTCTAAGGGGCTTAGAGCTATATAAATACCTCATAGAGTAGAGTATGTCCCCGTGCTGGCTGATCCTCAGCAGCTTGTTGGGCACGGTAATGGTGTGCACGTACGAGTGCTTCCCGTTGTAGAAGTACGTGTCCGGCCGCCAGATCCTCTCCAGCATCTTGATGGAGAGCGACAGCGACCTGATCGGGCCCAGGAACGAGAGACGCGTGTCGCGCCAGTACTGCCTGAAGTAGCAGTCCATTGAGTAATCCTGACACAAACATGTATCTGTATAATGCGAGTTTCATTCTCAACTCTTTTCTTGTTTAGGCTTTACGACTCAGCTCTCCCTTCTCATCTGCGTAAATCGGGTTCTAAATAAGTTTTAAAAAAATCACAGTAAGTTTTTTTTAAATACATAATATTTTTATTAATATTTACTCTAGGCTCACTTATACTCAAATGCAAATTATAAAAATAAAAACATTCAACAAGTTACCGCAATCTATTATTGATTAACCCATGCATAAATTTAAAGCCCCTTTTAAACTCTGTTAAATGAAAAAAGGTTACTACCAACTTGATGAATATTTAAATGTTCGCTCGCACACATTTTTTTAAGTTCTGTCTAGTCCTAAATATTGTAAAGATTAGGATAGCTGCTAAGTTTCTCGCCGGATTCATCTTAGTAGGATAAGGTACGTTGTACACATTTATCGTTAGCTCGGAATTTAATAAAAACATTATGAGGAAGTGAGCGTCTTCAGGGACGAACTTTGATTAAATCTTATTAAAGTCAAAGTCAAAGTCAAAATCAAAGTCAAAATTTTTTTATTCATGTAGATTACATTTGTAATACTTATGAATCGTCTCTATACAATGCAAATGAAGCTACCTCTGGTTCGGAACCTATAACTACCGAGAAGATACCGGCAAGAAACTCAGTAGTTTTTTTTTACAAATAAAAAGCTAAACTTATTACTAATTTCGCACCAAGCCATACAGTTAGTTTGTCAGTTGGAAAAAAACACAAAAAAAGTATATAATTATTGAAATAAATAAAATAAAAACATTTAAATTAAAATAACTGTAGGACTTCATGTGTGTGTGTATTCAAATACATCATTTTTATACATTTTGACCTACATGCTTCTGTGTGGTTGCCTGTTGAAGCCTGTTGAACAGTTAGTAGACCTTGAATGAGAAGTAGATTAGAACGTTCAATTAGGCTAGGGTGATTTATTTATTTATTATTTAAAAACTTTATTGCACAAAAAAAGTACAACAAGTGACTTAATGCTATGGGCATTCTCTACCAGTCAACCTTTGGGTCATGCGGAGAGTTAGTTTATGGGTGCGGTAATAGTGACAAAGGTGATAATTATTTTCTTCGGTTAACAGTAAGATACGAAAATATTTAATATTTTACTCACCATGTCTAGCTCAGAGACCGGGCCCATACTCCTTATCAGGATATTCGTTTGCACCACTGTTGGGTAACCTGGGCAATAATAATTATTCAGTCAGTAAATTCCATCAGATACACATGGTATTTTTACCCGCCTTTTAAAATAGGAGGTTATTCAATTCAACCGTATAGATATTTTGTTAAATTAAATGTGTTCGCAGATAACGTCGTCGATTATGAACCAATTTGACATTTTTTTAGTTGAAAGTGTTATCCCAAAAATGTTACCATATGAAAGAAACTAGAATAAGAGTTAGCGTTTGATAAAGTCGGTTTTATCGACCTCTGTAGCCGAGAGGCAAGCGTGCCGGACTTAGGCGTCGCTGCGCCATCTCTGAGGTCCCGGGTTCGATCCCCGGTCGGGTCAATATGGTTTTTTTCATTTCTGATTCCTGTAACACAAGTGCTTAAGCTACTTACCACAGAATCAGAGCAATGTATGTGATGTTGTCCAATATTTATTTATTATTTACCTATATATCGGATTATCTACCTAAAAAGTATGTTTATAAAAAGTAATAGAAGTAGTCTGAGCACCTTTCCCATGCGTGGGCAGCTGCGAGTTCTCGTAATTCTTCAAAAGGTTCTCAAGCACCAAGGTGATGTTCTTGGAGACGGCGTCGTTGATGCTCCTCTTGTTCACGTGCCACACGTTCGTCTCGAGCGGTTCATACGAGTCGTTGGCGTAGCTGGACAGCATCAGCTCGTCCCCGCCGCCCCAGTAGTCGTCGCGGTCGGAGACCTCACGGGAGAAGTTGTTTGTGACCTTCGGAGCATCAGCCTTGAGCTTGAGCGACGGCAGCGACAGCGGGAATGTCCCATTTTTCGTTGATAAGTAGATGGCTCCTTTCGCGTCAGCTTCTAAAACGCTGTAAGATGCAGGGTTACATTTTACGATCACAATTTAATGCCTTCTCCACACTACTCGCGATAGTGTAGAGAGGCACTTCGGCTTGCTTCGTCAAACTTCGCCTCGCCTCGTACGACGTCAGAGTGAAAGGGCCGGAGGTTGTTATCATGGATTTTAACGAGTGTGTAGAGACACACTTCGGACTTCACCGGAGTTTCCCGAGGAACTTCGCCGAGGAACTTCGCGAGTAGTGTCAGTAGTGTGGAGGAGACAAAATCATTTCATGAGATGAAATGCTAATCGTTTTAGTAAGGGCTCCATTTTTCTGTCTCAATGAAAGAAAAACACAAGAAATATATTTTAACGAAACAGAAAAATATCATCTCCCTTCCGATGAGCGATTCGAAACCTTACCTCGATGTTTCGAAATGTTGAACAGCACCACCATAAATATTTTAAAGAAACAGAAGAAGAGCAGTACGCGTGATACATGAAGGTCATGGGCTCGAATCCTACACCAGAGAAGACGATATTTTCCTGTTTTTTTTTTAGATTCATAAATCGCTAAGTGCTGCGTGAAGCACTATAATACAAGATTGGTTAGGGACATTGCGTATATCTACGGTTAAAGTTTTATTTATTTCTCAAAAGAATATACAAAAAATTCGCTTTCTGAAACACTTAGATTTTTATTTCAGAGAGTAGCTTGAAGTATGTCGGGCGAGCGGCCGGTGCTGGTTATGCACTGACCACAGGGCGTACCTGTGTGTTTTTTTGTATTTCGATACCCTATCTGTGCTATGCACAAATTATGAATAACGAAAATTACCTAACTTGTTGTGACTGGTTTTAAATTATAGGGCATGTTCCTATTGGCTTCAGTGCCTTATCTACAACAAATCGTATTGCAGTGCATAATCCCAGTGGTTGGTTAAATTCGCGAATTGGTACAGCGTGGTGGGCTCCGAAGTGGCTCACGCTAGTGTCTCGGTCCTCAAGGACGTCAGCGATATTGGAAACGTTCCATTTTTAGTCGTCAAGTAGACGGCTCCTTTCGCGTCAGTTCCTAAATGCGATGAAAGCTTGGAATGGAACGTTATTAAATTCTAAGACGGCATTAATAGGTAAGTACAATAGTTCTGTACTACACCACAATTTTTTCAGACAACCAAGAAATACTTTATTGCAAAAAATATTTGTAGTAATTGGTTTTTCGTCTATTATTTAGGCAGTCATCGTTACAACTACAAACTCTATCTGTTTAATACTGAGTTTAAATACAACGCAGTGATTCCGCCAATGTCAAGTGTTTAGAGAGACAAAAGGAGACTGCGCAGTGATGTGAGCTATTGGTTTCGAGGTTTTCATTAAGAACCTAAAACAAACACGAACAACACGTTAAAGACGACACAACATTTATCGAAATATTAAAGTAATCGAATTAAAATGTCTTCTAGTCATCAGTATGGCGATGCTAACGGGTAGGCTATTTCGATATCAAATCCGTTGTCATCGCGATGTGGGTTCCTCTCTTGCTTACCATCAGGCTGCGAGGAGCCAATATACTGCGTTACTATAAAAAAAACTTTTTCGATTACTTATTTTTTTAAACAGTCAAATCAGTTATTTTTTTAAGCAGTCAGGTCAGACAAATTCAAACCAACGTGATAAGTAATAAATATATTGTAAAACAGCCACTGAGTAACGTTAATCAAATAGTTGACTTCGTTAAGCGCTTATAAAAGTTAACCCAAGTAAGCGTTAGGAAATGTACATTAATAAATTTCATAAATTTCAATGTAACCGATTAACAGACTACGACAACTCTGGAAATGCGACGACGATATCAGACTCTGAGAATATGTAAAGAAAACAAAATAACCCTACATTTTCAGCTATTTTAAACAAAATCATAGCCTAAATAAATCAACTTGTTAATAGAAGACAGATTCAAGATTCCCCAGCTCAATTTGAACTAATTATGCTTTACTAGCTTTGCCCGCGACTTCGTTCACGTGGACTACATCCTTTCATGGTCGGTTTTACCCCTTTCACCCCTAATATTCGAAACAAAAGGTAGTCTATATTTTAATCTAAGTTTCGAGTTGTATTTGTGCCAAATTTCATATCTCTAACTTCAAAAATAACCATTTTTCCATATAAACTTCCAAAGGTGGTATTACCCCCCTCCCCCCTTATTTTCTAATAAAACGTTCTTGAGATTCAACGTATACCTATACCAAATTTCATCAAAATCGGTTGAGAGGTTTAAGCAGGAAAGCGTAACAGACACACAGACAGACAGACAGAGTTATTTTCGTATTTATAATATTAGTAGGGATATTAGTAGGGATATTAGTAGGGATACTTATTAAGTGCCAAGTAACAAACCGTATACATTTATTTTAATTTACTATCGTTGGCTTTGGGTTCTATAACTGAGTCGCTATTCAACTCAGCCCTACGTAACGTGTTCTCGATTTAGTTGTGACCGTCCGAATGTAAAAACTTGGCAGTATCTCACAATAAGGCCAACCAAATCGCTTTAACAACATCGATTCACATCTCGATGATTCCATTTCTCCCCAGACATTTATACCACCTTGGCGTACTGCCACGCCACCGGTTTTGTTTTTAGTTTATGATAAAAAGGGTTGCCCTAATAGCGCTATGTTTCAGAATAAGTCATTTTTATTCATCGCGGCCCCGTCGTTACGAAAGGGGCTCGGTGATCCAGGAGGATTTAAATTCCAATATTTGGACTAATGTTTCAGCCAGTGGCCGTAATTGGTTTCATTTCCGACGTTTGTGGAGCTCCGGAGCGAACACGTGGCTTGCTAATCCGGAGTAATCAGAGCTCCCTTCGGTCTCGTGCCGTTTCTAGAGGAAGGTGTCCCATTTCCTACCGCTTCGTGGATTTTGATACAGGTGAGTTAGTGCGGACGTTCAAAGTTGCCGTTGAATGCCATAAGTTGGGGATGAAATTTGCCACACATTTTATATAAACTGGGCTTTTGGGTCGCCATCCGAGCCGCTAGGTAAGAACTCGTTACTTGTAGCCGCATTTTTGTCGTCCTTTTACGGATATTTTTCAGTAAATATAGTGTCAGAATATATTAAATTACACCTCCTAAATCTAGCACTCGAATTTCAAATTGGAAACGGCTTAGAACCTTTTAAATGAGGAACCTTGGTTTTTTTAGATTTAAGAGCATTAATTGTAATTTAAGGCCACCCAGCAGCTAACGAAGTTATTGTACCTACCTATATCCAGTATGCCTATTACCAAAAACAAAACGAAAAAACGAAAGGTTTCGATTTTGAATTGAAAATGAGGTTTTTGATTAGCAAAAACATTATTTTGTGTAATGAAAACGCATTATTTCCATTTGAAGAGAGTTGGTAAGGAGTATGAGAATTATAAACGGCTGTTCCTAATCAGATCCGCCGTATTTTGGTATTGGAAGTAGAACCCGAGGCTTCTTTAACAATTCTGTTATGCACCTGTGCACGGTGCACTAAACACCTTGCAGTGTTCGCAGTGAGCCGCGTCGGAGCACCTTCATCTAGTCTCGGCAGTCGCAATGCCACTAACTAATCTTCATTTATGCCCGCACCAGACGCGCCGGGAGGTGCTTTCAAGTGACACACGCCAAAATGGTTGTCTGTTCATGTTTCTGCGAGTCTAATTAAGGAAAGATTATGAATTGGTTTTTAGATTTATTCATGACAAACAAAAAAATTTAAAAGATTTATATTATTTTTTCGCATTTATATTTTTGTCTGTCTAACTGTATGTCTTGGTGCAAAATTAGTAATAAGATTAACATTTTTAGGGTTCCGTACCTCAAAGAGAAAAAACGGAACCCTTATAGGATCACTTTGTTGTCCGTCTGTCCGTCCGTCTGTCAAGACCCTTTTTCTCAGGAACGCGTGGAGGTATGAAGCTGAAATTTATATCAATTACTCAGGTCTACTGTCCCTTGAAGCTGTGAGAAAATCAAACTTCTAAGCCAACGCAATCAAAAGATACAGCCGTTTATGCCGCAAATTTTCGACACTTGCAAGGGAATCAAAACCTGCAGGGTGCTTCCCGTGAACTCAGAATCTTGAAATTTGGTACGAAGCAACGTCTTATAGCATAGATAAAGGAAAAATTACGAAAACCATAAATTTTTAGTTACATCACATAATATATATTTTTTTAATAATTTTAAACTTACTACCCATTTCCTCATAAACGCGTAGAGATATTAAATTGAAATTCATACCAAATACTCAGGTCTATAATACCTTTAAGCTGTAACAAAATCAAACTTCTATGTCAACGCAATCAAAAGAAACAGCAATTTAAGCTGCATATTTTGAAACTCGCAAGTACTCGCAAGGGAATCAAAACCTAAAGGGTACTTCCAGTCGACCTAGAATCTTGAAGCAACGTTTTATAGCACACATAAAGGAAAAATTCCGAAAACCTTAAATTTTTAGTTACATTACAAAATATTTATGCTCCTCCATCTTTCCCCATTGTAATGTTATGAATTTCATTTTGCAATAAAAATACCATAGTTATGACTCGATTGTCGTAATGAACGAACTTTGTAAACCTTGCAGGTTTGTACGGAACCCTCGGTGCGCGAGTCCGACTCGCACTTGGCCGTTTTTTTTGTAAAACAAACTACTGCGTTTCTTGCCGGTATCTTCTCGGCAGTTATAGGTTCCGAACCGGAGGTAGCTTCATTTGTTTTATATAGAGACTGGCTATTCATAAGTGTTACTATTGTAATCTATTTGAATAAAAAAATATTGACTTTAATTTTGAATTTGAGTGCGTTCACACAAAGAAACGAACTAGTATAGAAGTATAAATTCATTTAACTTTACTAAGTAGTCAAACATATTTGAATATGTGAACTGGTTTAAAGCAAATGTGAGTCACGACCCAAATCAGTCGTATGTGGGGCGGCGCGGAGACGCAATCAAATCGCTTGATTCGTACAGAAGGCGCAATCATCGGATGTCAGATCGCAATTAGAGCGCATAGGAAGCGAGCGGCCTGATTGAGCGGCGGCCGGAGTATCGGCCCACGATATACTATACAGATCTTTTTACTAGAGAATAGATTAATAGAGAAGTTTGCAACAGATGAGCTACAATCAAGTCCATTCTTTTATTTTTTAAGAAAGGTAAGGCATACCGATTTATCGCTCGAACTGGAGCAGCCCGACTGGTGAAATACCTCCACCTTACAGAAGACCGCAGCCAAATAACAATCACTTCTGTGTTGTTGTGTTTCTGCGTGTGAGTAAGGTTTCCAGAGCTCCTAGGGGGTGCTACGTAGCAGGGGTCAAACCTTCAAGGTAAGGGCGACAAGTCCAGTAACAGATTTATTATGCTGTACTTGTCACCCTTAAGCTAGGAACTCATTACCATTTAACATCAGATGGGATTAGGTTAATCTTGAAGTACAATATAAAAAAAAATCTGAAGTTTGCACTGAAACCGCGAGGGCATTCGCATCGTACGGATAAATATTTTGTATTCCGTTGACACATGAACGAAATATTGATATCCATACTACAAAAATAAATAATGTGACATTTACTTTCTTAACAATTAAAAGAACAAGCTATGGACCCTGGTGGGCACGGCAATGATAAGAGAGGATTTATTTAAAAAAGTAAATATGTTAGTATTTAATTTAAGAAAAATAAAATGTTTAGTCTGATTCCTGGTATGTTTCTAACTTGCAGAAATGTGCTTAGTTTGAATTTGAAATTATGATCCTTGCCTGTATCTTCGCGATTGTTATAAATAGCGGATCATTTGGTTTTTATCATCGCAAGGCAGAATATTCCTTTAAAAGTCAAACAAACAACTGACGATGTGTGTGGTACTTTAAGAATTATCCCCTAAAGTTATACGAGTAGAAGTAAGTAAGGTATAGAAAATGCATCTATCCATATGCACCTATTTGAATAACGTAATACATTAGCAAGCTCTTCAACCTGGCCCTATCATCTGTGTGACGGCAACTTTTAGAACAAACTACTTACCTCACCCTGATGGTAGGAGCTTCACTTAATGCGAGTTCTTGCCTCACTCCTCCATTTGTTTTTCAGAGGTCGCGACGTCCTCCTAACTCACGGTTACCGTGTACCTCTCGCCCTCCCCTTCATGTCCTTAAGGCGTAATGCAACATGATACTATAATTCTAGCGCGTACGTTATGTTGGTACTTGGTAAAGATAAATAGGTAGAATCAGCAATCAATTGATGAACTTTTGTTAGGCATGTTTCTAACGGTTACAGTTACATTTAATTAAATATTGTAAAACCAATCTTTTCATGTATTGACTACCTCCGTAGCTGAGAGGTGAGCGGGCCGGTCGGACCAATATTGTAAACGAACTTTTCTCCATGTCTCGGGTCTGGGTGTTGTGGTACCTTCGTTATTTTTGATTTCTGTGAGGTGTGTTGCAGGTTAGGTAGGTTGACGTGGTTAAGTGAAAGACGAAATGTTGGACATGGTGTATTGAACACACAAGTACAAGTTGAAGTATATAATTAAAGAGAGTGCTTATACCTAATTACAGACTATTTATGTAAACATTATTGCTTACTCAACACCGTTCGCCAATGTAGTAGCGCGTAACGTTAAGTCGCGGTACAACTACAAATATAGTCATATGCTACACCTCCCCCGAAAAGGTTCTCTTTACCCCCGGAAGGCGAGAAAAAAAAATGTGTGACGAACGCTGTTGATTACAATCAAATACAAATTAATAAAACACATTTTTTTTTTATCATACATGTAAATAAATAACAAAAATATTATGAAATACTAAACATTTCTATATAAAAAACTTTGGAAATTAAAAACACAATATTCTTATTTTGGATAAAATAATTTCGTATTATTCTTATGAGTTATGTATGTCTCATTATTTTTACTAATTTTTACATTTGGGGAATTATCCTCAATGACCTCATAAGGTCCATTCCACACTGGATCTAACTTATTTCCTACTTGGTTTTTTAATAGTACAAAATCACCTGATTTATATGTCATTGATTTTACCTTCTTATCATAAGTCGATTTCCTAGTTATTTTACACAATAACAAATTATTTTTAGCATCTAATTGAGCTTTTTGTAATCTAAACTTAAATTCTTTTGGATAACTATCATAATTGTACAGAGGGTCGACAGAAGATTTTAGATTATTTGGCAAATTACACAGTTTACCGAAAACTAACTCATGTGGAGTATATTGTGTCTCCGTGTGTACAGTTGTGTTGAATGAGAAACACCAGTAACTCAACCAACTACTCCAGTCAGTTTTATTATTACTACACTGGATTCGTAAATACGCACCTAAATGTTTGTGTGTATTTTCTAATGCACCTAGCGTTTCGTGATGATACGCTGTCGAGTTCAGTTTTTCTATATTTAATAAACTACAAACCTCTGTAAAGATATTACTCATGAACTCAGTTCCCTGATCTGTAATTATCTCCTTAGGGACTCCATATCTCAATATAAAATTATTTACAAATAATCGACTAATTGATTCAGCATCTTTCCTTTCTAAAGGATAGGCCTCTACGTACTTAGTTAAATTACACTGAATAGTTAAAATATACCTATAATTCAAATTATCTAAATCTAAGGGCCCAACTATATCTAAACTAATACGCTCGAATGATGTATTCGGAGTCGTAGTTATAACCATTGGTGCTCTTGTGTTCCTATTCGTATGCTTCTGTATTTGGCAATCTTTGCACTTTTTAACATAATCGTAAACATCTCGGCTCATACCTGGCCAGAAATAATATTTTTTAATGTTATTCAACATTCTGTTTACCCCCGCGTGACCGCTGGTAGGCAACATATGAAAATCATTTAATATAACTCGTATATCATCTTTATCTGAGATTTTCTTTACATTTTTTGTCACTAGGATACGAGGAAAATCACTCTTAAATTTCTCGAGAAAACTTTTTACTTTTCCTTCATTTACCTTATCCTTTACTACGATTACTTCATTTATTTTTAATTCTTTGCAAAAAATTTCTAATTCTCTCGCTAACACTCCTACGGTAGATAACGATCGAGATATCAGATAAATGCAAGACTCAGAAGGCACATATATAAAGTTACCTTTATTACTAATGATTTCCTCTTTCTCACTTTTATAACATTTCGAATCTAGAATTAATTCTATAGAATTATCTGGTCGTTTGAGAATTTCCACTAAATTAGGTTGATCAGGCCCAACGTTCATGGGATTCTCGGGTGTCAAGTCAGTTTTGTCAATGTCTCCTGATGGTGTGGAAACTAATTTCCGAGCTTGTGCTCTCGTCGTGACTGATACAACGTGTTCTCTCATTAATTTTAAATCTTTACTAGTTAAAGGAAGACGGCTCAACGCGTCTGCAGCTGCGTTTTGTCGTCCCGGAATATATTCAATGTCAAAATCATATTCCTCAAGATATAATCGAAATTTAGTTAATCTACTCGATGGATCAGTCATTCCGAAAAGATAAATCAATGGCTTGTGGTCGGTAACGATTTTAAACTTTTTACCATAGAGATAAGGCCTAAAATGCTTAGTAGCCCAAACAATCGCTAACAACTCAAGAAGTGCTCAGCCTAGAGTTAGATAACCCGTCGGCAAAACGCTTGATAGCGGCCTTTTCGTTAATCGGTCGCAACACTTTATATGCGCTATCATCATCATCAGCCTGTGCTATGGTGAGATTGACAAAAAGATCCTCAATCTCTAAACCGAAGGATTCGATGGACCTGCGTCCCTGTTTGGCTCTATAAAGCTGTGACTGAATGGCTTCAGCGGATTTTTTCGGTAATAAAAATTTGCGCATGTCAGTAATAAGGTCACTGACACTCGCGTACGACGATCGAAGTCGTAATTTCGCGCTGGAGGAAAGCCTAGTTTTCATTACAAAATCGATCAGTAATTTCTGAGATTCGTCAGTGATGATAGAGCTGTACATCATGATACCATCAATCAACTGCTTAGTGTTATTCTCTTGTCCTGTCATGTTAGGCAACAAGGCAATAGCCGTTTTAATATCAAAATTCGATTTAGCCATTTTATTATCTAACTGATAATCCAAATCAATAGAACCTAAAATCTTAATCCAGTCATAAACTAACTTAATTTCGTCTAGTAAAATTTTAATTAAATCAATCTCTTTAGAACTCAATTGACTTGTTTCCTCATTTAGTTTCGACACAATATAATGCACTTTTTCATATAACTCTTTAGCGTCGTCTAATTTTCTAATTCCGAGTTCCTTCTGTCGTCTCTCTGGACCTAATTTTACTAAATATTCCTTTATATAAATTAAATTATCGAGTAACGCTTTCAACTCTTGAGACATACCACAATATTAAATTAATCAAATTACTATTTGTATAAAAAAAATGTTACATATTTAATAAAAAATTAAAAAAATCAAACCTCTATAAATTACATAATTATGTACCTTTGTACTGTCGATCGAGTCAGTACCGTATGTAGGTCATGCTGACGGCGATACGCTGGCGATGACGCGCGGCGGAAGTGACACGGTGGCGGCCTGGGGCACGACGGCTTCTAGGGCACGTAGGCTGCATGGGTCGCGAAGGCTGCATGGGGCACGAGGGCGGCATGGGGCGCGAGGGCTGCATGAGGCACGGCGCGCTCGATGATTGGGCCGGGTTTATTCCCTGGACTCCGTGGGCCGGGATATCCCTGGACACCGCTCCGACTGGGCCGGGCTATACCCTGGACACCATCCTTGACCCGTACGCTTCTTTCTTCACTTCCGTCTTCTATAATAAGCTTCATTCTTCTATAATGGTTCTTCTTTCTTCTATAATGAATCTTCTGTCTTCTATAATGAATCTTCTTTCTTCTATAATGTATCTTCTTTCTTCAGTAAGGAATCTTCTTGGTTGTGCGATCTTTTCTTCATCATTGTCAGCTATGGGCAGGTCATCTTGTAGGTTCCAGTTGTTCGAAGTGGCAGGGTCGCCATGAGGTGTGTTGCAGGTTAGGTAGGTTGACGTGGTTAAGTGAAAGACGAAATGTTGGACATGGTGTATTGAACACACAAGTACAAGTTGAAGTATATAATTAAAGAGAGTGCTTATACCTAATTACAGACTATTTATGTAAACATTATTGCTTACTCAACACCGTTCGCCAATGTAGTAGCGCGTAACGTTAAGTCGCGGTACAACTACAAATATAGTCATATGCTACATCTGCAACACAAGTGCTTAAGCCATTGACCATAGAATCAGAACAATGTTTGTGTCCGATGTTTATTAAAAAAGATCTTTCCCAGCCATATATTATTTGCTAGGCTACTGACGAACGATCAAGATGAGTATTAGAAACTGAAAAATATTATCTTCCCTTGCGGTGCGGGAATCGAACCCACGACCTTCATATATCGCGTGTGCTGCTCTTACCAACTGAGCTAACCGCAAGTTATCGTAGGCGATGAAATTTTTCACACAAGTAAAAGCAAATAAAGGTAACACAAGTAAAGGTAAGAACAGTACACGCGATACGTGAAGGTCGTGGGTTCGATTCCCGCACCACAAGGGGAGATAAAATTTTTCTGTTTCTAATATTTAAAGTTCGCTCGTACGGCGTATAGTACTATAAAAATAAAAAAATCGATCAAGATGAGATTTAAAACACTTTTGTGGCTAAACGGAACAAAGAATCTTAGGGTCAGTTGCACTGACAGTTTAAAGATTATTTTTATATGAATTTAGTTCATTCAGTCCGTTTGAAAGTAGCTTCTTAATACCAAAACACAAATGATAGATACTCAAAGAAGGCAGCAAAAAGCAAATTTCGGAAGTTAATCTGAGCTAAATATTAAATACACGTGCACTGGCACTCCATTCTCACCGTTAATGACTGGATCCAGTCTTTTTAAAAATGGCACTTAATAAAGCGTCGTTATGTTAAGATTGTGCAACCCGCCAACAAAAAAATTAATAAAGTTGACAGGTAGAAACTTTTTTTTCACACCTTTAAAGCTAAGTTAGCGAAACTAAATTCCAGAGTTCCTGGGGGTGCTATATTAGTTGCAGGGGTCAAGCCTTCAAGTTAAGGGCGACAAGTCCAGTAACAGCTATATTATGCTGTACTATAATATAAGTAGTAAGTAGTTCCTATTAACCACTAAAATGTGGTGTCGCTTATTGGCCCGTTAACTGATTTTAAATCACAATCAATAATATAAACATTTCTCGTTTGGTACTATAGTGTAACAACCAAAATACCTTTAGGTGATATCAGGCTTCTGCGCGGATAATAAGGATGTTACTGACGTCACTGCTCCCGCACAGCAAAACTGTTACGTTTGATGCGATTATATCTCGCTCTGGAACTTTCCGAGGCGACCGTCTCATCTCTATAAATAACCTTAGTAAGCAAAGGAGACAATGTTGTTCATGGCAAGTTCTTAAAGTACATAATACGTAATCACTGACTACAAAGAATTCTAATCTATATAATCTGGTAATATACCAGGAAAGTTGGAAACAAATAATAAAAATATATGACGACCTCCGTAGCCGAGAAGGATACGAACTGGCGTAGACTAGGCGTCGCGACACATCTAAGGTTTAGGGTTTGATTCCCGGTCGGGTTAATATGGAAAAAGAAGTCTTCTATATTGTTTTAGGTCTGGGTGTTGTAGTAGCGTCGTTGTTTCTGATTTCTGTAACGCTAGTGCTTATGCAACTTACCACAGAATTTGAGCAATGTGTGTGATGTTGTCCGACGTTTATTTGTTACAGATAGTAAAAAGTTTGCTGTATGTCGTCGTTTCATTCTGGCTCTAACACCTACTTTCGCTCGGTAATGATTGTCTCACCGTGCACTCACCAAAAGAAGTGACGTGGTGTACCTACCACCCGAATACTCTAGTGGTTTCTGCGCTGACTATGTCTCATCCGTACTCCCCCGCAATCGTAGGCCTAGGAACGTTCTCCTAGACCTTGACGTTGCCATTACAGTCGCCATAGCTGAACCTTTACGACCTCTATAACGGTATAGAGCTGAGGACGGCTTCAGCTGACGATGATGCACGACGCGACCCCCTAGTATTGTAGGGCCTCTTTTGCGATACCGGCACTTGCCGGGACTCTTCTCTCCAAAAGATACCGCAGGCTACCTCCCAATAACAGCCCGAGTCTAGGACCGAGTCCCAATATGCGGCGTTATCCGGTAGTTGTTTAAGTTTGGGAAACTACGTCGAGTCTTCTCATCGTCCATCCCACAGTGCCTAAAGACAAAAGTCTTCAATCAGTGCTTTCTACCTGTTATGACATATGGAGCCGAGACGTGGACACTGACGGCACGACTGGTTCACAGACTTAAAGTCACTCAGCGGGCTATGGAAAGAGCTATGCTCGGTGTTTCTCTAAGGGACCGAATTCATAATGAGGTGCTCCGGCAGAGAACTAAAGTCATCGACATAGCTCACAGGATTAGCAAGCTGAAGTGGCAGTGGGCTGGCCATATCAGCCGCAGAGCCGACAACCGTTGTGGTAAACGAGTTCTGGAGTGGAGACCACGCCTCGGTAAACGTAATGTAGGACGCCCTCAGGCCAGGTGGAGTGACGATTTGCGCAGGACGGCTGGCCGGAGCTGGATGAGAGTAGCCAAAAATCGAGCGAAGTGGCGATCATTTGGAGAGGCCTATGTCCAACAGTGGACTGCAAAAGGCTGCTGATGATGATGATGATGAGCACTCCGCTCCCTTTCAAGTCCGGTGAAGATCCATCTGCGGTCAACATCATTTACGAAAAAAGTTGACGGCGTGTATGTCAGGAATACCCACTAAAACCAACACCCAGCATCAGATTGTTAATCGAGCTCCCGTTCAGCGCCCACGCTGGCCAGCGTTCTGTTACGCGCCACAATTAGTGCCTGATAGATGATGACATTAGTTACCCCTAGCTCCATCTGGTGTCGAGTTGCGATAGTAATAGTCACTGGCGCAGCATCGATAGATTTCAATGCTGGAACTTACTAGAACTGTCGACATCTGGTCAGTCGGGGCCGGTATGTGTTCGAAAATTCTGGATGTTTCTACAATGGAAGGTTCTGGAACTATACAAGGCCAGGACTAGCCGAGACCGAGGAGTCTTGAATCAGTGATACAGGCGAATACATCGAAAACGATCTTCAAGTGCGGCTTAACAACGATTGTGTTTTATAATGAATATGTTTAATTTGTTATTAGTGTCGATTGATTAAAGTGTAACTTTGGTAATTTTTATCGATAGTTTTTAATTGCCAGGAGCCCGAAGCTCGTAACAATACCAATCAATAACCCCCACTAGCGGTTAACTAGGAGACGCAGCAGACGTCGTGATTCATGGCTGCGCTATTCACGCCGTCCATTAATTTCCCGAAATCGCCGTAATGTGATGAAAGCCTTTCCCTAATTCCCTCGTTCTCGCTCAGAAAGGTTCAATAAGTATCGCGATTAATTGCCGCAGATGATTTATGTTTTCTTTTACGTTAACTATGATTTATTGTAAATCTAAGGCGTGACAAACTTATCACGTCTTTACTTTGTACCGTAAAAGCTTTTCTTATGTTGTTGCATTGACAGATTGTGCGTTATTTAACAGGAAGCGTTTCGGGTTGAAGGACTGATTATCTAGAAGGAATTTCATATGGTAATAAGACTGTCAATGTCATCTGTTGTTCAACTTAAAGTAAGGCCTCTGTTTGGTGTGCACTTAAAATTAATACGGATCTATAAACCATATTATGTATATATACATATATGCTTGGTTTTTAAATATTTTAATCAGATTCATTATCAAATATAAAAAAATTCTTAGGTTTGCTTTCACAAATAATTGTGTAGAGGCTATTTGCTTGACTGGTGTATAAGTTCAGGCAGGAATTATAATCTTTATATAGCACTGCGAGATTAGGGAACAGTATTTCAATTTGTATATATAAATTGAGATTATTACGATCAAGGGTAAAAAGCTGTTCCAATAACCTGATAGACAATAAAATAATCCTCAAGCCGCGGGCACGAAACCTTTCTAAACAGCGGCCGCTTAACAAAGCAATCTCTATCGATGGCCCAATTTCAACTTAATCGAACGATCAAAATCTTCCCGACATCCATCCCCTTAATGATCCGGTATTAACAGAGTAATCTGGTACTAACAATGACTAAATTGCTGTAAAATATACTCTCGTACAAAAAGATTAGGACTGAATATTATACTACCAAAAAATAATTATCTCTAATCCGATGATGGGTAGCCATTTTTAATTCTCATAAACGTAACAAACTCACTTCAAATGTAAATAAAGCGTTTGATTAATCTTTAAAACGAAATAGTTTGGTCGTTTCGTTTTTGGTACAGGCCTACAGCGCCGAATGAAAATCTGTTCACATTATTTGGTAACAACTGGATTAGTATAACTCTCAGACAATAATATCAAATAACACGACATAAATTGACCTGTCCGTAGAGCTCAGTCGCATAAGCATCTGTGTTATGGTAACCAGTAGGGTTTAAGGCTAAGGTCGCACTACGGTTTTTTCCAGCAAGCGGTAAATCGTGAATCGTGAAACGCACGCACTAGAGTTAAAACCGCGACGCCAATATAAGTTCAATGGACTACAAATTTGGACGCGGTTTTTTCCGCTAAACAATCTGTAACAAATACACGGTTTTAAAATCAGTCGCAGATAAAACCATCAGTGCGGCCGCTTTCACTTAACTCACAAAATAAGGCGGTTAAAATCCGCGGCGTTTTAGCCCTAGTACGGTCTAAGCTATACATATATAGCAAATAAGGAGTCGTAATTATTTAAATTGTCATTTAATTCTGATCTAGCTTTTAACCTCACAACGATATAAGCGACAATCGGAAGAGGAATAAGTGACAAAAGGCGCCACCAGAGGGGCAGCGGCAAAACGGTATACTAACTAGGATGCGTTCCATTTCATCAACCAGAATCAACGGTTGTACTACAATAACTACTTAAATACATTTATGAACACCCAGACTATGTGTCTGACAAATATAAATGTTCATCATACGACTGTTAGTCCCGGCTGGAGATCGAACCCACTACTCTTGGTTTTAACAGTCATGAGCCCCAACCATTGTTCTACCGAGCCAGTCACATTTAATCAAATATTGGTGAAACCATTCTTTTCATTCATTGATGATGGCCGTGCGTCCGTAGCCGAGAGGCCATCTCTGAGGTCCCGGTTTCGTTTCCCAGTCGGATCTATATGGAAAACCAAATTTTTATATATTGTCTCGTGACTGTGTGTTGTCATCGTTTTTGATTCCTGTAAAACAAGTGTCTGAGCTACTTACCACAGAATCAGCGCAATGTCAAAATTTTGTCAAATATTGATTTCCCATGTACATACGTGTAGATACACACTGCAACTTTTACAGAGTAGAACCAAGTCAGTTCACATTCGATATAATAATAATGAACAGTACACAGTTTTAAGACTGTAATTGTGATTCAATTGTATCAAAATATTATTATAATCATTCTTATTCATCCTCTCATGTAATTTGCTTATATTTGTCTTACTTCTTGCATGACCAAACAAGACTTTTGTGTTAATAATAAAACTCTCAAAATCTATACAAAAAAAATTAAAAAGACATTTGAAGTTCACCAGAGTAAAACCACAGGATGAGCTAGTGTATTATAAGAGTGGATTGTTAAAAACATTTCGTATTGTCGACTTGAGCTATCCCACGACATGTTTGTTCTCTATAACGATATTGAAATAGAGCCGCATCGCATCCATCTATCATTCATAACAAGAGTCAGCGAAGACAATAAATCATTGCGGACCTGCACTACGAGTGTAAGGTTTACTTCTGTTTCAATCTATATGAAGGAAACGCTGAAATTTATGTACGTACACGCATTATTTAAAAAAACTGCACGAATTTGGTATAGTTATTTTGTGTGACAAGGTTTGTAAAAAATGTTTCAAATACGTAAGCGGACTAATCTGTTAGAATATCCAATAATATATGACACTCATATTTTTTCATTTTCCACCATCAATAAAAAACGGGGATAAATTGAATTTTTGGCGTGACGTCATTAGTGGGTACACTTTTTTGAAACTCTCCAACTTGGTATCGTTTTATCTCAGTATTTTTTTCAATTGATTGGCGAATGAAAAAACTCCTGGGGGGGTTTTTTTTATATTACACTTCAAGATTGACCTCATCCCACCTGATGTTAAGTGGTAACGAGGTCCTAGCTTAAGAGCGACAAGTACAGCATAATAAATCTGTTACTGGACTTGTCGCCCTTACCTTGAAGGCTTGACCCCTGCTACTAATGTAGCACCTGGGGGCTGACCTCGTTACCACTTAACATCAGGTGGGATGAGGTCAATCTTGAAGTGCAATATATAAAAAAATTATTAAACGGTTTATCTATCAGATACCGTCGGTCGGTCAGGGTCCCTCTCCGCGCGCTTGACCTCGCGTTTCTCTGTTTTTTTTTTCAATCCAAGTGCGCTCGTACTACCCACGCAGCACACCTAACGAGCCGGCGGTAACGAGGGCGGCCATCAAGTGACCTCCGGGCGCGTTGTCTCTGAGAGGACAAAGGACAGCGCGCCTCAGTCGAGGGCCCTCGCGGGAGGAATGTGCCGAATTGTCTTCTCGGCTCGATCGCACTTCGGATATTGCAGAACACGCTTCGTTCTTGACTTGGATTTGAGGACAACATTATTGGCTTGAAGCGGTTCATGCCCGGTCCAATATTTGAAAAACGATCCGTTCTAGTAACGGATCGTTATAAGTTATACGAGGCGTACGCTAAAATTGAACGACAGACAACTGATGTCAGCTGATACGGAAAGTAAACTATGGAATGGTATTATTTTGTGTTTGTTTTTACTTTTAATTTATTTGATATGTACTAGTTAGATCTTATCTTATATGTGAGCTCATTAATGCATGTGGAGCTAACCTACATATAATTAATTATCTGTTGCACTCAGTTTTATTTAAGTTTATTTATATAGTTTATTGTAAGTGATAGTTTTTTTTTTATATTACACTTCAGGCTTGACCTCATCCCACCTGATGTTAAGTGGTAATGAGGTCCTAGCTTAAGGGTGACAAGTACAGCATAATCAATCTGTTACTGGACTTGTCGCCCTTACCTTGAAGGCTTGACCCCTGCTACTAATGTAGCACCCCCCAGGAGCCATGGAAACCTAACTCACACGCAGAAACACAACAACACCGAAGTGATTGTTATTTGGCTGCGGTCTTCTGTAAGGTGGAGGTATTTCACCAGTCGGGCTGCTCTAGTTCGAGCGATAAATCGCTATGCCCTATTTATCTTAAAAGTTCTATTGTAAACAGATGTTTGTTGGCTTAATAAAAAAAAACAACTTCGTAATCTATCTCTCTATCTGTATCTATCTATCTTTCGTAAAATATTGGAACAGGGCATAAATTTCAATCAATATTTAACATTAGACTAGCGGTCCCGGTGAACTTTGTTTCGCCTTAGAGGATTTACCCGCTTTTCTGTTGAAAATTTTTCCTTAATTTTCTTTGCTATAAACCTCACGGAGCCCGAGACTTTTCCAACGAATGCAAAACCGTGGTAATCGGTTCGTGTTTTTTAATTTTTAATTCTCAAGTCGCAACCAATTCACTTCGAATGCGACAAAAACGTTAAAAAAACAAAATATTATTTATGCAAATCATTAACCACGCTTTAACTTCCGAACTTTTGATAAATCTTTAAAAACGAATCCTTTCGTATGTTCGTTTCGTTTTTAAGAGTAGACCCCTTAATTATTTGTGCTCGGATCTCTTTTAACCCAAATTGTTATCGAGTCGTCGCATAGGGTCAACTGAAATGTTATTTATAATATTACATTGTAACGCTTTGTTTACCTTCTTATTTATTTATACTTTATTGCACATATTATAAAGCATAGCATAGTGGCATTCTCTATCAGACAATCAAGCTGATTTGAATCGTAAATATTTCAGCGGTGGATGAAATGTATACCAAATATTTTTAAATAGACAACACCAATCTATATCATACCAGAGTTAAACGATTCGACAATAGTGTAATTAGTTAAATTTATTTTGATAAAAAACTACCAAACAGTAGAGCTGACTTTTGTACAAAACTAGATAAGTCACCAATCGCAATATTTAAACAGGATTTTAATTCATCCTTTCCAAACTTAGTTACCGTTGAATTTTTTGTTCATCTTAAAATACTTAATAAGAGTTTGCGCAGCCAGAGACGAGTTTTAATTTACTTGAGCCAACATTATCACGTAGCCAATTAAAATTTTCTTATGTCCAAACCCTCATTAATTAAAACCGTTGCAAGGGTATTTATTATTTTATTAGTCGGGTAATTTGCGGGCACCTAACCTCCGTTCTGGTTAGCCTGAAATTATAGCCAAATACTGATATTACATGTTTGGTGTAATAAGTAATGTGTTTAATGTATTTTTGATTTATTATAAACCAGCGGCCGACGTGTCTGTGCACGTGTGCTTTCTACGTTTTTTCTAAATTTTCAATTGATTCTTCGCCTATATTAGTTGAACCGTAATATTAAAAAGCCTAAAGTCTTCTTCGTTAAATGGACCATCCAAATATAATATATTATTTTTATACTTATTACTTTAATAATATTTTTTCAATTCATACTATTAGTTCTTGAGAATAACGCGTTCAAACAAACAAACTATTAAGCTTTGTAATATTTATACTGTTAGTATGGATGTTAATTAAAAGTAAACTGCCTGCGTGTTACAGTGGCGAGGTTACAGTAGCTGGAAGTCGTGGGTTTCAAACAATTTAAATTTGTAAGATTTAATTGTTCGATTCGAACGAAATTTTGTAGTTTGAGAGGCACGATAACCCGGACATTAACTAATTAGAACCACCATAATACTTTCGCAATGCTTACAAAGGCAGTAAGCATTGCGAAAGTATTATGATGGTTGCTGTCAAATCCATGAATATGGTCTTAGGGGACTCCCGGGTATTGGACGTATTACCGAAGGACACACGCTATGCTAGGATTGACAAATTTAATCGTACTAATATTATAAACGATAGTATGCATGGATCGACCTGGATGTATATTTGTAACTCTTTCACGAATAACTACTGAATGGTTTTGGATTAAATTTGGTAGCTTATGTACTAGAATAACATTTGACACAATCAGTTTTGGTTGGGGAGGGCTTTGCCTAAGCTGTGCAATGTGCATAGCATAAATGTATTGCGATTATTTTCCTTTTCCCACAAACTGTACTGTACTGTACTCAGTTTTACAATTTGAGAAGTACAAAGCTGATGACGCAAATAGTTAAAAGGAAAATTCAATGGTTCAGTAAGGATTTTATTAATTTCATTTCCAAAACATGGAAATACGTGTATTTCAAAACCCATTTTGCAGCACTTATAACTCAAGACATGGATCGCTACTAATCATACCATGAATTGATCAAGTTCACGTATTCTGGGGAGCTCGTATTCCAAGGCCATCACGAAGTCGTAGAGGAAGACGAGGATGTTGCTGATCAAGAATATGAAGTTAATGACCTGCACGCTGGGTTGCGAGGGCGACAGCGTCCGAGGGTCCGAGAGCACGCACAGGTGGCCCACCAGCACCACGGCGCTCGGCACCGGCGGCTCCACGCTCTCGATCTGCTCCAACACGTACCCCATCGCCATTATGAAGTGCCCCACGTATGGCAGGTACACCTCCAAGATTTCACCCAAATCCAGCATGGGAACGTCTCATGTCAACTCGATTGGAGCGCCTCCTTCAGCTCTTGATACTGCCCGATTAGCGATAAGACGTTCGCTAACACCAGGTACTTGTTTATGCTGAAGTTGCGCCTGTACTCTTTGACGTGTAGCCAGTCGTTGAAGATGACGAATGCATCGGCGATCAACGCGACGAAGTGCCCGAGTAGAATTAGTATGCTCCCCGAGAGGCTGGACAAAATTTGATTGCAGAATATTTTTCCGAAAACGTATCCGATAAGGATGAGGCAGTCACTCATCACCGCCAAGTAGAAGTCTATCCCAGACATGAGCAGCCTCGTCACCGCTGATTGGTTGGTTTTCTTCGGCGACAGGGAGCTCGAAACGTTCTTCGGTCTGCAAATCTTCATTTTGGACAGTTCTGTGATTCATATTCAATTTTAGGTATGCAGTTTGTTTGGTTTGCTCATATTGTAAAACTGTTTTTTCACATTTTAACCTAAATTATGTGTTTCACGGACTTGACCTATCATTATGGAATAATTTGTTGGACATTATTTGTAAAAATGTTAAACAATCAAATGAAATTTTTAGGGCCATGACTGGCCCACATGGTAGATGTTGACGTACATGTAATAGAGCAGTCAAAGTGACTGTCAGTCAAGCTGTCATGCTAGCATGCTTCTCTGTGGTTTTGACATTATTGTGGGCAAATAGATTCTATTGAAAGTTTTCTTCAGTCGACAAGGTAGAAATAATTTTCGTAAGTGCTTCTTTGGTACTTGTGGTTACTTTAAAAGAGGATTCTCTGAGAATTTTGTCTCTTTTAATAAAGGTTTACTAAATAATCAACCAACACCGGAAAAAGTACATTGAAATTGTAATAAAAATTATTTTGACAAGATTTATATACCTAATTATTTTATTACACAATAATTACAATCTTAAAAAAAATATATTTTTTATGCGACGCTAAATATAAAATAAACCAAATGTAAAGGTACCAATTCTAATTTATTCAGAAAAAAGATTATCTTCGTAAAGACTTCAAGTATTTTTTGTTAAAATGATTGATTTACATTATATTATGATAGTTTGAGGCCTAATGTCAGAAAAGAGTGAGATGATTAAATGAAATATTAACGACGCCAACTATCTAGTTAAGCAAAAAGTGTTTTTACAATTTCATTGTTTTTAAGGTTTGAAAAATCCAGTTGCATACTTATTCATCATAGAGGTAATTATTGCTTCTTCAAGCAGAAGTATAGTTATTATAAAGCACTGAAGTCATTACAATATTATATAGTCGGGTCACAGAAGGCAGTGGGAACGTAAAGGTATTTGTTTCAGCAAATAAAGGGGTGGATTCCGCCGAGACAGGGTTGTCCCAAGTGTCACCATGTTGCTTTGCCCATAAAACGGGACGCGGCTGCGGGACAGAGGGCCATAATATTTTTCCGGGTTAAAAACACGCTGACTTAATCTTAGGGATTTTGTGGAGTTATTATTTGTGTAAGACGGAGTCGTCTGTAAATAGAAGATCTACTGAATTATTAAAATATGTAAAAAATTAATTACTAGTAGACCATGGATTACAAAGTACATATCGGGTTATTCGAAAAACGCCGAATAATCCATAAGAATAAGACAACTTCCGTAGCCGAGAGACGGGCGGACTTTCGCGCCATCTCTGAGGACCCGGGTTCAAACCCGGTCGGGTCAATATGAGAAACGAACGTTTCTATATTGTCGCGGGTCTGGGTGTTGTGGTACCGTCGTTGTTTCTGATTTATGTAACTCAAGTGCCTTAGAATCAGAGCGATATATGCGATGTTGTCCAATATTTATTATTTCGTTTAATTATTCGCCCATAGCTCCGGTTTGCTATCTGCGAGTGACTTTCAATATACTGTCTCTAAATTATGGTATCTATATAATTAGATCTATGAATATCCTTAGTTTTTAGTTTATTATTGTTTTTGTGTTATTTAATCCATATTGACATTCTTACTTTTCGGCATAGGTACACAAACTAACTATTTGCAGACCCTAGATGACGTTTAGAGCATACCTACACCTTTCGTTAAATGCACATTTTGTACTTTTTTGTGCAATAAAGTAATAATAAATGAATACTACTAATTGGATACGACTTAACTAGTAATAATACACTTCCTCATCTTTATTATCTTCAATGTCCTGCAACGGTTCGGTAACAAATTACATGAATTTTTTTTTGCAAAAAAGTAAAGTTATAAATTTTTAAGGAAAGACGCCGTGAGCACCATTGAATCCCTCTGAAGGGATATAATTGCACAGTTGAATTGCAAATATGGGTTGAGGCCTCACCCCGCTCTCGTTGCCCATGAATTATTTAGCGAAACTTTTAAATCTTAACCGGCAGACATTTACAAGGTCTCGTATTACTGAATGAATACAAACAGAAATTGCTACTGATGGTTTATAAACTGTTGAATAAACAACTGCATTGTTAATGCAATCTCTCTGTTAGTAGATCTATATATCACGTATATATTTATTTATTAACTTTTTTGTACTAAAACACAAAAGGTGGACTTAATGCTAGGTGCGTCAACCCTTGGGATATGCAAATAGTTAGTTTATAGGTGTGGCATCAGTAAGAATGTGTCTATGGATTAAGTACATAATAAAAAAATTAATCAACGAACACTGTAGACATTTAAAAAATATTTATAGACATAATCATGTACAGACAAAATCACTGCATACTTAGAAAAATAAATATAAATACGAAACCAAACGAGTAGTTAAACAAAGTAAATTAATTCAACTATTAGAATTCTATGTAGGAGGAGAAAAATAGAAGAATTCTCATTTAACAAATTCCCTTAGTCAGGTATTGTCGAGTTTCTATGGGCAGAGCGAGCCATCCGGCTTTGGAACGCTCTGCTCAAAGCCGGATGGCGCGCTCGTATCAGGTTACAGAACCTATAGTTTACATACGAGTACTTGGCGGGACGAGTCTGTTGTTATTTGTAATTGAATACCGGATAAATGTACAAGAGCCATCGATCACTCCGGACCATCATGCGGCATGCCCTGTGGATGGATGGAGAGATTGACACCACACACAAAATGGTTTTATATATTATGTCACCGTAAGATTATAAACATCGTTAGATTACAATATATCTCGTGAGATTGTAAACTGTCCATAGATTAAGAACCGTAACATTATGATTACAATTTAACGCATTGTTTTTCTATAATATACCGGGGCAAGTCGCCAGTCTTATAAGATTTGCACGGGTGTAATGTAGCAAAAATAATATTTTTAAGATATTGGACATTGTTTATATCAGTTTATTATAATATATTCGGCATTCTTATATCCCTTTATAACTTTTTATAGAAGATATATATTCTATATCATTCCTATATTGGATTTAGGATAGAGAACAGCCTAAAATTATTTTAAACTTTACCACACAGATTACATTTTTGCTTACCACACAGATTCGTCTAAATAAGCTAAAATGTGTATTTGTTACTGAACTCAGCCTAAGTGGCTGACTCGACGTGAATGACATTTGTGCGTGCGTTAAGTAGGCCCCTGAAATAGACACGGTAGATGTCGTCGTAATTTCAACGATATGATAGAGCTATACCTATCGTGTCAGCTAGTTTTGTACGGATATATAATATTTAACTTTCGCTCCCGACTTGATCTGACCGACAATCGAACCCGGGACCTTTCACCACTCTTGTCGCGATCTTCTTCGACACCACCACCTAGTTTGCCAATGAAGATATTGTTTGGCACTAGTGTGGCTATATTGCATACCCACACTAGTGCCAAACAAAATTTCTCAATCGACGTCATAATATGAAGATGTATGACAAGTAATCGGACAGTTCAGTGGCAAAAACGTAAATCTTAAAACGACGGACACCGAAATAGCCCATGTCAGGTAGGTAGCCAATACATGGACACTTTTGTGTGTCAATGTGTCCCGGCAGCGACACATTCGGAATCCCTTTTTCTATTGCTCTCCGTCAATCAATGTAGGCGGAGGTGCGAGACGCCGGTTTCAGGATCCTATTTTGGGGCGGATCTGTCTTCTTCGAACATCCAATGTCCTTTAATCGACGTGAGTTCATGTTAAGCGATCGTTTGTGCCTCAGATATGTTCGCTAAGCTTTGTATTTATATACTGCTACTGTATCGAATCTGCTGAGTCTCTTACTGATGTGTTCTTGGTAGATATAGGTTCGGAAGCGGCAGTAGAATCATTTTGCATTATATTCAATGCAGATTCAAATTGTTATATATGTATCTATTTGATTAATAAATATTTTACTTTGGACTTTGACGTTGATACATAGCATGCGCAATATGTCAGCAGCTGATGCACCGAGTTATAAGAATATTGACACTTGTTAAGAGCGTTTTAAAATGTACTCGCATAGCGCATCTTAAGCGGCATTGATAGTAGGTATTACAACGATTGCAGCTTATCGCGTCAAAAATAAAAATTGCTGCCTATACAGTGAATATAGAAAATGTATTTGGATGCGATGGGTTAAAGTCTAGTGCTGCCAATTGATAGCTCAAAACCAGGCAAAACAATTGCATAAAAAGCAGTACTATTGAGACCGTCGAAATCAATCCTCGTAAAAAAATCATTCTAATCGAAGACCGGGAAATGGGTCAAATAAAGATTCCAAGATTTTCTTACATACATAGTTAGTTACGAGCGAAGCTAATAAAAGCGTGTTAAAAAGCTGTCTATTTGTAACCATTAATCGTACGACTATAAATTGTATAACTTGTTTTGGTATAAAAGAAAAAAAAACAAATTGAGAAAGGCCACTTTACAAGGTAAAAGTATTAAATACAAGCTACAAAGGCTGAACTTGCATCATACGCATTTCATTTAGCCAGAAACTTGCTCATTACGAAGCCGCTTTGAAGTGTAATCTTTGGGGCGTTCATTGGATGTGTACGTCGCGTGTGTGCTAAAAGTTATTTCCTGTTTGTAACTATACCTTTGACCATGTCATTTAAAAATTCCACATGTCTGCTCTGTATTTGAGTAGAGGATGCAGGATTACGCTGCTCCGCGTAACTGGCGAACGCCCTTCGCTAAATATGTGCTAAAGCGATTTAGCTGACCTTTAGATTTCTTTAGTAGCTATAAAGCTATACGATTTAAAAGTTTCACATAGCTGCCCATTTTTTTCGGAGCTATAAGGCAAGCTTAAAAAGTTTTAATTTACCAGTCCTTTCTGTTCTGGTATAGGACGAAAATCACTCACTTCGACATACAAATACAAATACTTTATTTATCGTTATCACAGGTCAGGGTACATACAGGTGTTAACAAAATTATTATAGTATCGCTATGATAAGCCAAATGGCATACGACAATTATTATTGTTAAATATGAAATATTCACTTTTAACAAATGTCATTCTAATTCAATTAAATTTACATGTCAAAGTCCATAAGATATTCATTAATATTATAGTAACACTTATCCACTAAAAAAATATACAATTCTCGTTTTAACCTATGAATGTCCAAATATTTAAAATGTTCAGGTAGTTTATTGAACATCTTTGGGGCCATTTCTATAACACTGTTTCGCATTAGTGCTGTCTTACATTTATTGTTTGTGCATATTTTTAGTTTTCTAGGGCGAAGGTTGAATCCACCAATAGGCTGCCTTGCCTGAAATAAATCAGGATTTGATTTTACAAATTTACAACATTCAAAAATGTAAAGACATGGCAATGTTAAGAGCTTTAGCGACTTGAAGTGAGGCCGACAACTTTCCCAGGGTTTCAGTCCACACATTGCTCTGATACTTTGTTTCTGGGCCCTAAACAAAATTTCCCTATATGATGAATTTCCCCAGAAAATTAATCCATATCCCAGATTTGAGGCAACAAAACCATGGTATGCAGTAAGCACAGTTTGTTGGTTGGCTATTTTTCTTAGTCGATAAAGTGCATAAGAGAATTTGTAGAGTCTATTGCATACCTCTATTGAGTGTGTTCCCCAAGACATATTACTGTCCAGGTGCAATCCCAAAAATTTATTATTAGTCGTTCTAATTATGTCTGTGCCAAGATAATGTATGTCTAAATGCCGAAGAATGTCACTTTTTTTTTCTTTTTTTTGTGGCGGGGGAAAATACCTGACGTACAGGTTTTATACTAAGGGCTGTAATTGTAAGGATACAAACAGGGGGCGTCCTCCCAGTAGTGCGTGTGCTGGGTTGATCTAAGATATGTTTTCTACATCCGCCTTTGGCCGCCTACTTTAGCCACTTCGAAGCTTAAGGTTGTCATATCAAGCGTGTCACTCTTTTTAACACCAACGTCTATGCTGTCTGTCTGTATGTGTGTGATTTAGATACTGTGTTTTTATTTTAAAGCCAGTTTCCTGGCTGTTAATCTATTAGTTAATATCCGTACAGCATTGAAAGTGAATCATCAGTTTTTTTCTTTCTAAAATTATGTAAGGCATTTTTGCCCAGTAATTATTATATTAAATCCTAAATAAATATTGGACATTACAAACATTAATAACTAACTCTCTCTGCATGACCCAAGGGTTGACTGGACCCCCCGCTGGGTTCCGCATCTTGTCGTGATGGGGGGGCTCAGTAACCCTGTGGTCCGGCACGTTGTGGCTGGCCTTGTCACCTAGCCTCCAATACCGCACAGGGTGAAGCCAAGACGGATTCCGAGCTGGGCCGCGGAGAGCAGGTGGCTCTCTGCGGCAAGCCCGCAAGGGCAGAGGTGGATCGCGGAGGAAGAGGAGGACCTCGGTGTTTCGTTGCCGGCCTCCCTATCCTCCGCGACCCGGCAGTGGCGCGCTGCCGCGCGGGGCGCGAATCGCGTCGTGGTGGGGTCGCGGAGGAAGAGGAGGATACGGTATTACGTTTGCCGGTCTCCCTATCCTCCGCGGCCGGTGGGTCTCGGGACTCCATCTGGTTCTCGGAGGGAGAGCTGGATTGAGAGTCTCGGGTGTCCGCAGAGGCGGTAGATAGCGGAGCCGCACAGCACATCCGCTGCTAGGACTGGAGATGCCAGGCGTGGGGTAAGCCTGACGTCCGTTACCTCGGTCCCGAGGGGGTGGGGCGTGTCAGGTGGCCTGACACGCTCCAGCTGCGTATTTGCGCGGCAAGATGGGCCGCTTGGCGGTAGGCGCTGTGGGGGAGCCTAGGGGGTTTTAGTCGGTGCGAGCCCGACACACCACTCTCTGTTCCCCGCTTTCCCCCTCGACAAAAAAAAATGGTAGAGAATAATCCTAGCATTAAGTCCACCTTTTGTACTTATTTTTTGTGCCATACAGTTTTTAAATAAATAAAATAAATCAATATAATAGTAGCTAAAGCACTTGTGTTACAGAAATAAGAGAACAACGACGGTACCACAACACCCAGACCCGAGACAATCTAGAAAAGTTCGTTCCTCACATTGCCCCCACCGGGGATCGAGCCCGGGACCTCAGAGATGGCGCGACGCCAAATTCCGGCCCTCTTGACTCTCGGCTACGGAAATCGTCAAATTTATAGAAATTTGATGACATACATATACCTTCTCAATATAGATTGCGGACATGTACTGAAATGCATGTATGATGTACATGTAAGCATTGCTTTGTGTCCTCAGGTGCACAGAGCGTGCGGTGCAACTTCGTCAGACGCTTCGGCGACGGTAAGTGCATCGTTCGGTCACAGCCTTTGTCGGCAGAGACAAGTTACCGATAGTTCGCGGAGTTTGCTGATGAATAATCCTGTCCATGGAGTGAAATAAGTTTGGTGACGGTCTAGTTCGGGGACTATGTCGGCAGAGACCGGTAATTTACTGTAAATGCTGTTTTTGTTTGTAATATTCAATCGTTACTAAATCGTTTGCAGATCAAGTCGTAAATACTCTATGCGAATCTTTTGAGGGAAAATAAGTTATTATTTTCATTTTTAAAGACCTATCTGTGTTGTGGTACCGTCGTTGTTTCTGATTTCTGTAACACAAGTGCTTAAGCTACTTACCACAGAATCAGAGCAATGTATGTGATGATGTCCAATATTTATTTATTGATTTATTTATTTGTTACGAAGAGAAATGAAGGGATTTAAAGGTGTAAGGACTCAGTATAGGGATTAAAACTAAATTTTTTCAATGGGAATACAAAGGATAAATATACAGAGCGATAGATGTCAAAAAGAGAGTGAAAAAAAAAGTTAGTAGATAGATAGATATACATTATTGCACAACCCATTCAAAAATTGGTGGAAATAGTAGATTATTATGAGAAACAATAGGTAAAATATTCCGTTCAATAATAAAATGCACCAATACATTAATGCGTCTTATGAAGCTCAAATATGCTTGTAATAAGTTTGACTAAAATCGACCGGAATGGTCACCCATCCGATACCAGACCCCGACGAGAGTGGCTTAACTTTCGGTATCATTATAGAACCGTTGCATCTACCGCGCCACAGGCGTCTCTGCCAGCGCCTTGGGCGTCAGCACCTTGTAAATCAAAGTGAGCCGCAGATTGAGTCGAGGAGAGGTCGTTTACGGAGTCATCAAGCCGTAACGTGTTCATGACACGGTTCCGAGGGTCGAGCCGCAGCCCTTGACGAGCTGCCAACTATCGACCGCGAGGCGGCAATGTCAACCGCCCCTTGTGACACTCAATAATAACCTACTGATTCCTATTTGAGAACACACGTTTTGCATCTTAGAATAGGTTCGGGTCCAAACACTTGTTGTATTTGTGAATACTTTGACCACACTCTTTAAAATACTACTTTAAAAACTAAAAGTCTAATCGTAACACAGTATAATTATGATTATATTAAAATTTTACCCCGTAAAAACAAAGAATCCCTTTGCGAGCTGAATTATCATCAAATCTGCATTTAAAACTTTTGTTTCCTAAAAATACAAGCGTTCATGGAAATTTCCACATCATCATACCGTGTCACCGTAGTACCAAAGTGGTCAGGCCTTGTATCTTGGTTTGTGATATACCACAGATAAACGTACTTAAATTATTATTTTTTAAATCTAATATATAATAATATTAGTACCTATTGGTCTAATATCCGGCCTTATAAACTACACAATAAAAATTAACCTATATGAATAAAAAATAATGGCTGAAATGTATGTACGCGCATATTTTCACCAAATTGGATAAGTTATGTTCGTAAATAGTCAGGAAAAGATTTAAAAAAGAAGTTAAAGTTACCGGTAGCATACGGGCTGAACATATAAATGATTGATAAATAATTCCATTGATTAATTTTTTGTGACCCTTTTCCGAAATGAATATTTTAAAAATTGCACAGTAGTTAATATAATATACATAGCAGATTGAAAACCTTTTTATTTTGCCTGCTTTTACTAATGCGCAATTATGGAATTTCGAGGCATAAATGTTACATCGTTTAGATGAGATTAAGGACCAAATGTGACGTAAATGGCTGAAATATTATCTTGTATCAATTTTGAGACTAACTTACAAACAAGGTAAAAACGTTCAAGCTTAGGACATTACGCATAAATATTGCCGTGATATAAGCACTTAAGCAGCACAGATGATTTGATCCATTAACCTAAAAACACGGTACATTAGTAGCACAGTGTTCAATTTATGGCGCGTATCTCGCAAGATTCGTCAGCCGTTGTCGGCCCGTCATCCAACGCCGGACAAACACTCAAAGGGCACTCATAAATTTCAATACTGTTAAAATGTGTGGGGTCGAGCCTCTTGAAAGGACCTTTCTATAGACGTCGTTGGGTGCGATAAGCACGTAGGGACCGATATTTCTGTTCGCGCCCTCCGAAGATAACGCCTAAGGGCACTTTGTCGAATTCGTATGCAACGCACCGCCAATGGTTCCATACATTCCGGCGCCTTACAAATTTCACTACCCATATGAGGAACGTGCTGAGTTCCGTCAAAAGCCCAATAAAGTGTCCAAGTAATCTCTTTATGAACCCCTGAATAATTGTGGGCAGCCATGATGAATTATGCGGCCGAATGTGGGAGTATCTTTTGTGGAAAACGGTATGGAAAACTTTCTTTTCAGCAGCCTAAACGAATCTCATGAAATTTGTTCCGGTGGGTTAAATTTATTCACAACAAACAAGAAGTTCAAATACTCGTTAAGAAGTTAAAAAGTTTGATTTTTTCAACGAACATTCTGCAGGCTGTTCAATTTTTCAATTACCAGCAAGTAGTTTCAAACGAAGATAATTTCAGGTATTGAAGTTCTACGGGCAAGAAAAGAATAGATTTGGGGTCTTGTCATAAAGGGACTACGGTTAATAACTTAAAAAAGGGCTTATCTAGTTCGGGTACGTTTTTTCTTCTAGCGAGTATACCAGTTGTGCATCTATTTTGGAGGCCGGGGTCCGCTTCGATCATAGACAACCAGATTTGACGAGCCTGATTAATACAATGAATCGATAGCCGACTGACCTCCGCAACCCTTACAAAGCAAACCACACCTATATGGATCATAGCCCTTTTACTGGAGGAAATACATTGACGCACCGTACCGTAACTTGAGGGAGGTGACGGCGTGTGTGGGACTCCTTGTCTTGATGCGGGCAGGAATACCCACTAAAACCCCCGGTGGACCTCATCGCCTTGATGGTGATGCCATGGGAACAGAAGAGCTACCACAGGATCAACGGCGGAATGGCCGCTAATTAAGCCCCGTCATCTTCCCCTGGAATGGTTTGGAAGAGGAGCGAGGATGGCCGATCCACTGGACCATTTCCGCCTCGCGGTGGAGACCTTAAATGCAATGCCAGCTGTGGAGCCCTCACACCATCAGGCGGTGATAGTGCCGTCGCGCTCTCAGCCGCGTCGGTATGGATCATAGACTAGGACCACTACATTCTTTATTTTGGGGCGAGAAAAATGTGTGAAGCAACTTCACCCGAGGAAGGTGGCGGCGTGTGTGGGACTCTCCTGCCCTAAGAATGCAGGCCTTCCCACTTAGACCCCCCGGGGGCTTACTACTGTTGTGTACACCACCGACAAGTACCCACACTCTCCTATTTAAAAATATGCGTGAATACCAATCAAACTTGATTTACTTAGCCGTACATCTGTATTGTATAGACAAAAGTAGGTCACACTACATGCTATGGACTACGCACCTCCCTTATGTCATGCACATAAGATCGAAAATCCAACTGCAAGTGGTTACCTTGACGTGCTGTTGAAACAGTAAACCTAAACAGTTTGTTTAGAAGAGGAACACAAGGTGCGGCATAATTAATGACGAACAATTCCTTACCTGCCACTGCGGAACTCCAGGACTGATCAGCAAAATGAGGTGGAAATGGAATTCGGGCCTCGCGAGTTCCAAAGGTCTGAGATAATTGGATCATCAATAAAGTGATCCACGAATTCATAAGGATCCTATTCCGTTTATACGTTTCGCCTCCCTAAATCCCGCCTTTATGAATAACGAAACCAAAAAATGCCCGATGGAACGGCATTATTATGTCGATAGGTAGCTCTTGTGACACGCGGGTACGAGACATATATAATGTTATTTTCCAATCTATCATGTCTATTGTGCCGGGCAGGAAGCTGCCGGGTGCCACGCGATGAGCGATGGGTGTGATAGGCAAGTTCTTGGTGCCAAAACTCAAGTTTCCTGGTCACGAGACTTTTGACGTACTTCGCCGTCATTTACTGATGATTTATTTATGAGGTCAATATATTTCTACATAATGAATTAGATAAACTAAAAAAAATAGTCCGCGTTATCTATATTTTTGGTTTGTTGGCATTATATTAATTTTAAGAGTATTATTTTTTATTTCCTTTTTCATCATTTGATACTTAATAAACGATTTAATTGTGTTCTTATCTACAAAATGCATATTGTTTAATATATAAACGATCTAAATTACATTTTTATCGTTCATCTTCGTTTTTACTATAATTTTACTTTGATAAATTAAATAATTACTTTTGTTCTAGGTTAAAAAAAATCATCTAGTCATATTTAATAGAAACAATATTGTCTCTTTTATAAAATATACAAAAAGGGTGCAGAAATATTAGTAAAAATTTTTTCTTTTTTTATAGCTAATATTATATTCCAGTAAGAGACTAAATGTAATTTTAACTTTTATAAAAACAAATGCTGTTAGAATAATGTTAAAGATTGTATGAGACAATGGCGTCTTATTAATATCATTTTATGACTATTGAAAAACTTTAGTTTGCTTTTTTAAAGACTTGAAGGTAGCGTCATTTTTCAACGCAAATAAAAAAAATGTACGAACATTTCATCACTTATCACTAACAGCAATACGTTTCACGAATAACAATTTAACATCTAGTGATTACGTCATAGTATGTGACGTTGGCAAGGAAAGAATGCAGGATATGAAAAGGTTCCTGTAAGGTTGTATTATTTCAGCTTTCATTGCGTTTACGTTGTACGGACAATGGCGGGAATCTGCTGCTAACATTTTAAGTATTCTCGTATTGCAGTCAGACTGACAGTCTGTACTCCCGATCTCGAAACACAAGAACTTCACATTTAATTATTTTTACCAAGCAATTTTATTAATGACTAGCCGTGCCCGCGACTTCGTTCTCGTGGACTACATCCTTTCATGGTCGGTTTTACCCCTTTCTCCCCTAATATTCGAAACAAAAAGTAGTCTATATTTTAATCCAAGTTTCGAGCTATATTTGTGCCAAATTTCATATCTCTAACTTCAAAAATAAACATTTTTCCATATAAACTTCCAAAGGTGGTATTACCCCCCTCCCCCCCTTATTTTCTAATTAAAAGTAGCCTATGTCCGTTCTTGAGATTCAACGTATACCTATATTTGGTATACCAAATTTCATCAAAATCGGTTGAGAGGTTTAAGCAGGAAAGCGTAACAGACAGACAGACAGACAGACAGACAAACAGACAAGAGTTACTTTCGCATTTATAATATTAGTAGGGATTATTTGTTTAAGGACATCACTAACTCTTGTAAGAAAACAGACAGTTGCAAACCACATTTCAAAGAATTAAAAATATTAACTGTCCCTTCGCTCTACATCTATGAGGTAGTAATCTTTGTAAAGAAAAATAAACATCTTTTCCCCACCATGTCACCTAGCGAACTAAAGAGAAGCCGACGACATGGTGATAAACTAAAAGTACCCGTATGTAAAACTGCTTTAAAAAATAAAAGCCTTTTCAATATGGCCATAAAAATATATAATAAGCTACCTAAAAAAATAAAAGATGCCGATTTACACACATTTCGTAAGAAGTTACTATTATTATTGAACCATAAAGCATATTATACGTTGACTGAATACTTGAGTGACCCGCTAACTACAATTACCTAACATTTATATTATTAGATTCATAGTTTTACTTCATAATTTGAAATACTTATTTTATTTTATTATTAATTAATTTTGACATGACACACTTGATAATTTTTACTATATTTTGACATAATTATGTTTTCTAATTTGTTTATTTAATGAAATAATAATAACTTTGTATTGTAACTTCCAAGCATGAATCATCATTGTGTTCCCCAAGACCCCTTGTACCTGTGTTTGGCAAATAAATGAATCTGAATCTGAATCTGAATCTGTAGTGTTTGAATTTAACCACTTAAATGGACTTGTGTTAAAGAATTACTTACGTCAATATTGCTTACGCAGATATTAGTGAGTATGCAATTGAGTCTTCCAATATTGGGGTAACCAATTTAGTAGCATGAAGTGAAATGCTAGATTTGTTGCCATTAACCTATAGTTTAACTGAGATGACCGCAAATATAAATATCTGAAATCTCTTTTTTTTTAATTATGATCAAAAGATCAGTCACCAACTTATCTATAAATGGTAACGGACGATTTAACTCTTGTCAAGTTGTACAAATTGCATGCGATTTGACAGTAGTGACAGCTGCCAAATCATTTGCTACCGTTAAAGTTAACTCCAACTTAGTAGGAAAATGAAGATCTTATATATCCGAAAAGAATTAGCTTTCATCATTGGTATTTTTTTAAATAACGTGTAATTTTATACACCCGACATTTGCAAAATCTTCGCGTTTCTCTAAAGTGCGAGATAAAGGCTTTATAAAAAAAACTGCAACCTAAATAATCTACATGTTATGACGTCACAGGCAGAGGCTGCACAAAGGTTTCATAATATTATCTCTCGTTTTAAGTCGTACGCATGTAATTCATCTAATTAACAGATTCAAACGCACGGACAGCGAGATTACTCGTCTCTGTCCCGCGGAGACCCATCTGTTAGACGCGTAATTACGTTACATAAATCTTTACCTAGAATTTTTCTCGAAATATCATGTCCTTACATTTGTGGTTTGTTTAGGCTTGCAGAGCTAAGAAATTTTAATTAAGGGTTTTATTAATAGACTTTTCTGAAACTTTGCAAAATTCACGGATTGATCTAATGTTTTTTTTACATTGACACTGCTAAGAAATGGTCCCCATGAAAGCAAGAGGTTTTAGATTATATTTTTGGTAACAAATATAATTAAACTGTCTATATAATACCTAGCCAAGTGGAGTTCAATAATATTTCAGACAATCCCGGGCAAAGAACATTTAAGATGACTAAGGTGACAAACATATTACCTGCAGAAAAATTACTAATAAATTCTGAATAAAACTGACGCAACCTGTTACACGCTTCATTTACTATCCGTCTCTAAATAGAAATTAGTATTTTGTAACTAGCTGTTGGTTACGACTTCGTCTACGTTATTTTCTGAATAAAAAGTATCTATGTCTATCTAGTATCTCATCTATCTTTGTACCAAATTTCGTCCAAATCAGAAAGAGAAGCAAATATTTGGACATCCATACATTCTTATAAACTTTCAAATTTAAAATAATAGTAGAGTTGTTTAAATAATATTTAGACAACAGAGAGCGATCTGTTTGTTTACCAAGGTTAAAGAAAACAAACTGAATAAGCTTTTGAAACCTAAACTGCTTATTGAAGTCTGCCCGCGCCACAATTGAGTACGAACGATATAATGGATAGCAAAGTTACACAAAAACATCGCGCAAACACCGACGGCAAAATATGATCGTAAACAAGAAATAGCTGATCATTGCAAACTGCTGCAATCAGCCAGATGGCAAAATGTTGGAATAATTTACAAGTAAAACAAATTAACGGGTCAAAACGCGACACCATTTTTATTTAGTAGTTAATACGAACTACTTAACCGGGCAGTAAGTAATTTATTAATTTGTTTTAAATGTTTAAAATGGAACGCGAAAGTCTTAAAGTTTATAATTTACAAGTTACATAAATCTTTTTTGCACTGAGCATAGCTTTTTGAAACCATTTACTAATGATCCTGCTAATACTACTTATAAACAAATGTATTACAAAATGCGTTTATAGTTTTATTAGGAAAAGTTTGTTATACATATTGATGCCTGGATGTCTGGATTTGTTGTACATAATCTTGTAAGAATTATATTTTAAAACAAAGTGGCTACCGATTATATTTAACAATAAGGTAGAAAAATAGGTAAGTATTATACTTGGTAGAACATTGATATGTGCGGCCGGAGCAATATTGAACATAATGAAGAATTAAAATTATAAATGTCTGGATGTACAAATATATATATAAAAAAAAAAATGATTCTGGATGAAATTTAGTAGAAGAGAGATGACATGCTAGATGAACGTATGGGATACTTTTGATCCCAAAACAAAGCAGGTCAAGTCGCGAGCAACATCTAGTGTGTAGTATAATGTAAAAGTTGTTTAAGATATAAATTTACCAATAGGCTATCGATCGCTGCTAAAGCCAATTTTTGTCTAAGGAAAACTCTTAATTAGTACTGACGATTCATAAGTGGTTTTGTAAATCTTACATAAATGAAGATATTTTTTTCTAAACTTTAGTTTATAAACTGTGCAACACATTTGTAACCCATTATAATAATATATATCTATAATAATATTTATTAGAATCGGGGAAATTTCCATCCTTGATCGCTTCGTATTGTAAAGAAGACCTGAAGGGGCCTGTTTCATAATAAATAATAATTGGAATTCTAAGAAATAGGATAAAAGGAAATAGCTGGAGTGGAGTTAGAGGACTACAGTGAAGGCACGTCAAGTATTCGTGGGACCTGCGAGGTAAGCGGCGGCTCGTGTTCGAGGCCGCTGCCTACCCGCCACAAATATGCTAGGTACGAATACTTTGCATTATTTTTATGTTAGGTCACTAAATATAATGGGTTCGGTACATAGCAACTGTTGAGATTGGTAGTGTTCCACTTCAAACTTTACACGCTTTGAATATTTTTTTGATATAAGCTCATCGATCCTAATATTGTAAAGAGGAAAGATTGTATGTTTGTATATTTGTAAGCCGATTTTAAATATTTCACCATTATAAAGCTTCATTAATCCTGGGTAACATAAGCTATATTAATTGCTGTTAACTTATGAGATTGGAGATCTTCTTCTACTTTAGTAATATTTATAAATTATCTTTCTCTCATATCGTCACCTTTCCACTATACTAATAGGCAAGATTTGATTGTTTATTTGCACTGAAGTTTCGCCGAAACTATTAACCTGATTCTTCTGAATCCTGAAGTTAATCGGATAACTAAAAAAAACTCAGTCTATAATGGGTTAACAAAAAAGAAGAAGAAATAGTTTAGCAACCACCAATACCCTTTAAAATATATACTGTTCTTGTATGATAGCATTATTCTTTAGACCTCCAGAAAATGAGATGTTTTGAATAAAGAGAACACCCTAATAAAGAAACATGGCGGTGTATGATATTTACAGGTAAATGGAAGCGGCTTCTCATAGAATACTAATGTACCTACTTACATTTTACATAGGGGTGTTTTGATAACACGAAGAGAAAAGTATGAGTGTAAATATCTCAGGAACAAATAAGTATTTGTTTGGCAGGTTTCACCGGAAAATTTCAATGGCAATCACGAGGGTCCCAATAGGATTCTTTGTTAATCGATATGTAATATTAATTTACTTAAAATGAATAGAAAATAGAAAACATCTTTATTCATGTAAACTTTACAAAAACACTTATGAATCGTCACTACAAATTAAGTATTCTACCGCCGTGTTCGGAATGTTGATCATGTCGAGAAGAACCGGCAAGAAACTCGACACTTACTCTTTTCAATGTAACAATGTTCCCTTATACTAGGTATTTAAATAAAATATACAAAGCTTATATAAAACATTTCCGAGAATTAAAGTTATTCTAGACCCATAAATTTCGTCATTTAAATAATCATCAATGGGCAGTTTACCTACTCTTGTAAGAAGAACAATGAAAATCAAATTAAAGCTTTCAATTATTCTGAATATACATGGTGTTTTTATTAATATCCAATAACCAGAGGTATATATTAATGGTGGTTTTTGTGAATTATATATGGGGTTAAATGTTTTATTTATTTTATTTATTTGGACAACCAACAAGATCGTACACCGTAAAAACTCTATGATACAGCATAATACACAACAGTTGGTGTGGCCTTAGTTACAGGTTGCCACGGAAAGCATAAACAATAATGGTTGGGAGCATTAAGGCGTACCTATCTTAATAATAATGAATACAGATTCATGTTAACTTACATATGTTATGTCCGTGGCCAAGAGGCGAGCGTGCCGGACTTTGGCGATCCCCGGTCGGGTCAATATGGGAAACGAATTTTTCTGTATTGTCTCGGGTCTGGGTGTTGTGGTACCGTCGTTGTTACTGATTTCTGTAACACAAGTGCTTTAGCTACTTACCACAAAATCAGAGCAATGTATGTGATGTTGTCCAATATGTATTCACGATATGTATTCACGATATTCACGATATGTGTTATATTTTACATTATTTTTAGTTAGGTATAAATGAGCGTAGTTGTTTTTTAGAAGCAGGTAGACTGGAACAAAAAATATCGACTTCCTTTTTGTTTTGTCAACTCATGTGCTTTTTTTTATGTCTTGCTGGGATAGGCGCTTTGAGAGGTTACTTTTTCTTCGGTCTTATAGTTTGAGATGAGGCCTGTCAGTAATGGGATATAAAATGCTAAACTACATTTATAGTGAAGCCATGGCCACCACATTTTTTATGCTCCAGCTATTTTTCTAACCATTTAATTATTAGCAAACCAAGACTTGGCTGATACAAAATAACTATTAGTAAATTCGTAATGTTGATATGGTGCGATCCACTGAATTACTATTAATAATAATATTCTCAGCGGAGTAAGGTTTCTCAGAGACCTTAAAGAACTTAAATAAAAACGGTTTTCTTAAATGTGTTTCCTAATTTGTCTCTCCGCCCTGATAGAATAACCTTAAAAGCTTGAATGTAAAGTTTTAGCAAGTCTATCTTCGACTGTCGTCAGCACACATCAATGGCACACGTTCCTGATAGAATCTAAAATAGCAATTAAAAGTTGTTGCGCGTTTCAGTACTTTCAGTAAGCGGCGGGTTAGTGGGGCGGCCGCGGTAGGCACCTGAGGAAATAACTTCGGAATAGTCGGCATTCCCCCTAACCACTTTGTATCAAGCCGATGTTAAGTGTTTTGCATTCCTCGTGCGGGTAGATCGGATCGGGAGGCGTTTTAAAGCGATTAGAGGCTGCGTGTACGATTAGTTCTATTTAACGTGTGCTCAGGAACATTTAAGAGGCGTAATATGTAATAAAAGCTTTTTTGAATTGGTTATTTCAATGTCAAAATTCGGATATATTTCCACTGCATTATAAAAAACGAGATTTTTTCTGACGTGCCTCTATACACACATGATGTTGAAATAATCATTGCGCCCGTTTTCATATTGGCTTTACCCACTATCGAGACGTCACGACAATGGATTTTTAGATGACAAACAGTAATTTTACTGTATTTATTTGTTATTCTTTCAATTAGCCTCACAATTAGGCATCACACAAAACTTATTTTTATAGCATTGAAATTGAAATTTCGTTTTAATAAACAGCAAAATTCCAATTGCGTACATCTGCATTTACGTTGAATTTAGATCCCCAATTTCAATTCTCGTTGTTCGATTTGATCGCAATAATTTTTGAACTATAAGACTATTGTAATTATTTTTTCAACAAACCAATTTCTGTGCGTTTAGTGCAATAAAGCACCTTTATTTTTAGCAGGCATACCTGCTTTAAATAAATAGTATATACCTATTTTTTGTCTTCTTGGGGAGGCTGAATAAAATTTATAAAATTCTTTCACATCTGATTCTTACGTTCGTCGTACGTAGTCATAATAACAATTAGCGAAAAAATATTTTTGTACAATCCATTCAGTGGTTTGAGCTATGCGTTCCCTGTCTATTACTACTTTATAATGCTTTTCTAAACCTAAATATTTTAGCAGTCCTACTTTGAACAGCTACATTGTTATGTCTCGGTAGACATAATCAGACACAAGAAATCACTATCGGCACTTCCAGCTTGCGTCGTTACATAAACCGAGGTAAGAGCTATTTGAAAAATCCTTTATCGTTTCCTGTTTTCAATAAAGATGCACCCTCCTATGTGGGAGCACGTCGCTTTCATCTCGTCTCCGAGCGCTCGCCCGAGATATTTGATTTATTTTGCACTACACAAATCCTTGAGTTGGAATCTAGGTACTCAGATACTCTGCGCTGAGATAAAACGGTGAGGGGTAGATTTAGGCGATTGGAATATAAACGCTAGTATCTAGTATTAATAAGTAGCGATTTTACTGACAAAGGCTAGATCGATTTGGCTAATGTTGGTTTTGAAATTACTATGGAGGCTCAGGCGTTACGATTTTCACTGGGCCAGCTAATATTCTTAAGAATAACATAATCTATTAAGAGAGGTAGGGCATAGCGATTTATCGCTCGAACTGGAGCAGCCCGACTGGTGAAATACCTCCTTACAGAAGACCACAGCCAAATGACAATCGCTTCGGTGTTGTTGTGTTCCTGCGTGTGAGTAAGGTTTCCAGAGCTCATAGGGGATGCTACATTAGTAGCAGCGGTCAAGCCTTCATTGTAAGGGCAACAAGTCCAGTAACAGCTTTATTATGCTGTACTTGTCGCCCTTAAGCTAGGACCTCATTTCCAGTAAAAAACCGGTGGGATGAGGTCAATATTGAAGTGTAATATAAAAAAAAACTGAAATAGGGTAGATATTTTAATATATCTATTATACCCTATTTAGGTTATGTTTTTGATTAGCTCAACAGTTAGGTAACGAAATAATATTGTAGACATATTTTTAATCTTATCATGTACACAAAATTTCGTTAAAAGTTAGCGCGACGTACGTTAACGATATAGAGACGTCAACACGCCCCGCTACTGAACCTTAATGCGCTCTACCATCTGCGATTTTTATTTATTTGGTAAAGGAAAGAATATGTTTTCATTGTATTTTGGAAATGTAACTACTATTGAAAGGGCTTTTACTTAACCGATTTAAAAAAAAGAAGGTTTCTCATTTAGATTTTTTTGTGTTTGTGGATAACTTTGTCATTCAGGAACAGATTTTTATGTTTTTGTTTTTGTTGAAAAGGAGATATTTCGGCAGTGGTACCATGTTAATGAAACCAGGATCTGATAATGGCAGCCCTCAGAAATGAAAGATGCCGTTTTTTTTTTGTTAAAAATGCTTATTCAAAAATGAATTCGATGAGTTTTGGTATCTATTCTCAAAACACGTAACACAATAATCCCCTTCATTTCCGTTGTACAATTTGTAAAGCGGTTCTACCAACTGCCAATGTGTATTCCATCCTACCTTTTCCCTGTCCACAAGTTATTCAATAGCACAAATCTTGGATACGGAAATGAATACTTTGTAGGCTTCAATATTTATTTTCAATAATAGACGTGAGTACAGTCGCCGTTAGATATATCGGAGCAGATAAAGTGACCAAATACTTCTGAACAGTTAAAAATGACAATAAGTTCCATACACTACAAGTTACCATTAATATCTGAATATTCACTACTTCAATTATATCTGAGCAGATGCTAGTCAATAACTTCTATATACACATCTAACCAATAATATCTGAACACTTATCTACACAGGTAGCCAAATGAGACACATGACGTGCGTGACACATATTGACGTTATGAGTGTTCAGATATTACTGGCATCTGCTCAGATATTAATGGTCAGATAGTGTATGGAACTTTTTGACATTTTTAACTGTTCAGAAGTAATGGTCACTTTGTCTGCTCCGATATTATAATAAAATTTTAATACTCCTGACATTATAAATTGAAAAGTAAGTATTCGTATTTAAAAAAATAATAAAAAAAAGTACGAATGTGTATTAGTAACTATTTACGCAAAACTAATGAATGGATGTTGATGAAGTTTGGTGATTAAAGAGATAAGATACAAAAAACTTATGTGCTTTTTATCCCGAAATACTAAATAAACTTCGCGGGCTACAGCTAGTGTTCAAGTAATCTCAACGAATTTGCTTCACTTGCTTATTGTGAGAGAGAGACTAATTAATTAGTTATCTTGCAGTATAATTTCCTTAACTTTTGTATAAAGTAGTATTCCTCTTAGGATTCTTTAATATCACATACATTGCTCTGATATATTGTAAGTAGGTAAAGCACTTGTGTTACAGAAATTAGAAACAATGACGTTACTACAACACCCAGACCCGACACAATATAGAAAAGTTCGGTCTCCGGATTGACCCGACTGGGAATCGAACCCGAGATATCAGTGATGGCGCGACGCAAATGTCAGTCCTTGTTCAAATCAAGTTCTTGTTAAGTGCATTTTATTACTGCGTTTGCTAACTCTTCTACTATTCTTTATTTTTCTTGACGAGGGGAAATACATTGATGTACCGTACCGTCACCCCAGGGGAGTGACGGCGTATGTGGGACTCCCTGCCCTGAGAAGAGGAGGACTTCCCAAAAAACCCCTCCGCATCGCAATAAAATATAAACATTTGAGCTCTTGTGACATTATAATTATTATTTCGAGTACCAATAATAATTATTACTTAGGACTTACACCATCTCTGTCCCGGGTTCGATCCCCGGTCGGGTCAATATAGGAAACGAACTTTTCTGTACTGTCTCTGGTCTGGGTGTTGTGGTACCGTCGTTGTTTCTGATTTCTGTAACACAAGTGCTTAAGCTACTTACCACAGAATCAGAGCAATGTATGTGATGATGATGATGTTGATGTTATTATTATTTATAATGAGGTTAACATTAGAATGAGGTTCTATACATACTATTTTACGTACAATTTCCAAAGTAAAGTCTGACATGCTTTTGACTGTGTCAAGAATGTACATACTCAATTTATTATTTTTATAGTACTTTACGGCGTACTAGCGAACTTTAAATGTTAGAAACAGAAAAATTTGATCTCCCCTTGCTACCGTTACGGTTACTGGAGGCTAACGGTTGATACAGCAGAAAAGTTTCATCGCCTACGATAACTTGCACGCGCGATACGTGAAGGTCGTGGGGTCGATTACTTGCGGTAATCGAACCCACGACCTTCACATAGAGGGAGATACAATTTTTGTGTTTCTAATATTATAAGAATGTACTCTTGTACAAATTTATTGAGAATTTAATTATTACATTATTTATGTGCCGACCTACGACATGACCTACAAGTCGACACAAATACAGCGTCAGCAGTAATGGCGTAGTAAACAACGCTCCATACGTAGGTAATGCGTGACATCGATATCCTACATCGCGATATCAGAGTTTTCGTCGCCACTAAGTATATATACAACAAACCAAGAATGGTAGTAGGGCCTTGGTCCCCGAGCAGGTAACACCTAGCTCGGCGGAAGTACTTCCACTTTTAGTAAAGAACATACGTTCTTTACATTTACGATTGAAATCAACGTTTATTTATGTTTATTTCATGTTTAAGTCTTAAATTTGATTCCCAGTTTCGTCCCTTTAAGGGATGAATTTTTAGAGTTTATTATGAATAGATAGCGAATGCGAATAAATGCCCAGCTGTGCGAAGACCTTACAGGATTTTTTTAATATGTGTAATTGTTCTTATTTTAGTTCACCATAGTACCTACTATGTTCTTTTCTTTCATTCAGTTGAATTCTTTTAAAGGTGCTGATAAAGATTGTCTTGAGACGTTCCGGCGCGAGTGACGTCTGACGAGGGTCCTTCGTTAAAACACAATCCAAGTCTTTTGCATTCATTACATCAACCAATTTGTTTGGTTCGCATTCAACAATTAAAAATCCCTAAGGCACAATGGTGCGGTGTTCGACTAATCACTCAGTCTTGGGCTAGTGATGTTTTCGGATGAAAAATGGTCTTAGATTACATTTTTATTACGTTTGGAATCTTGGACATTGAGAGGCAACTTTACTGAACGACCATATTCATGGTTGCGTTTCTAAAGGGTAAAACGGGAACCTATTTCTAAGAATTCGTTGTCCGTTCGCCTGTCTTGTCTGTCCGTCTGTTACTAAGCTGTATCTCATGACAGTGATGCATAGGCATTCTAAATTTTCATGTAATGTATTTCCGTTTAGTATGTGCTGTAAAGCAGATTAAAAAAATATTTATATTAAAAAAATATTGATGACGGCAAAAGGTAGACGCTCGAAATATTTATAGTTTACAATGTTTTTTATTTACATTCAAATAAAATAATTAAAAATAAAATAAATATAATATGATGAATATTCTAAATTAATGTTTTTTACCAAAAAGTTTTTAAACCTTTGGGAAATGGTACATTGAAATGGTAAAAAATCGGTCAAATGCGAAACCGATTTTTGATTTTTAATCCTATTCAGGGATTCAAGTTTTAAAAATGATTGATAGCCCTTTCACATTACAACATATTTACATTACAGCCCTCTTTAGCGATAAATTCGCTGGTTTTAACTCTAATGTATTTGATAGGTATAGTATTTTCTAAGAACTCCTTATAATAGCGAATGTTGTATAGTCAGTAACTGTTTACATATAAATATCACTTTGATAATAACTTAATAGCAAACGGGTTTCCTCGTACCAGCCTGTAGGTAAATGTTAATCAAAATCACAGTATGTTTGAAATTACACCTAAAATCGCTTTTGAACCATAACTCTGGATTACATAATTTTCTAGACACGGATATTCAAACGTAAACGTTTCCTATTGAGAGGATAATAAAAGCAATTAGGATTTCAGCACGTCGGCGTAGCAATTATGTGATTAATATTAGTTTAGAGAATGTTACGCAAGTTTTCAAATAACAAATACGGATAAACATAAGTTCCGAATTACAGATTAGAAACAAAATATGTATAGATATGTAGTTGAACCAATACAATTAACTGTACTAAACCAATTTAAACGTAGTCACTTTTAAAACGTATTACGCCTTATTGTTAAAGTCATTATAGGTCCATGGATCAATCGTATTTTGACAGCTGTCTGAAATTACTGGCCAGTTTTCTCAACTTTATCTTTGCAGAAAGAAAAGGCATTTTAAAAAAATGTTCGTTTGCGTAGTTTTGCACTTTAAAAAAATCATTCAAACTTAGAATCGTGCGAAAGAACAACTTTTGTAAACACACTTTTCGCGAGTTTGGACTTTGATTTAAAGGTTTAAAGTATTGTTTGAAAGGAAGCACTTACCAAAAGACAGCGGCGATGAACTTGTGCAGGGTCATCTTCCGAGTTGTGTTTCTTGTATTGGACTTTATGTTTTGTTGGTGCAGTGCGCGGTCGGAGGTCGGTGTTCGGGCGGCGTGACGGCTCGGTCGCCGCTTGGCGCGAACGCTCGCGGCAGACAGCCGGCGCGCATGCGCGCTCGTGGACCACAGACCCTGGTCCCGACCAATGGAGACAGATTGTGATCTTCGCACGGCTAAGGCCCGAACTATGACGACTGTTGCAAGAGCCTTGGTCAAGTTGTTCGAGTTTCGCGATGACTAGCAACTTTGCGATGTTCCAATATTAAAAAAAAAGATCCGTTCAAGTTACGAATAGTTATAAATGATACGAGGCGTAAGCAAAAACGACTGACGAACGACTAATGACAGCTAATATTAAAATATGGAACGGTATTAACGACTCGTAGTCGGTTTACACATTACTAATCGTAACATATTCGATCTGAGCATTAGACGTGTTGCCTTTTTCATCTTACTAATAAAATAAACGGGATAATCATTTGGATTCAAATATGTTTGTTACTGTTTTTTCAAGAAACTAAATGGGTTCAAATGAAAGGCAGATTAAAATAAAACAATTATTGGACATCATCACATAAATTGCTCTGATTCTGTGGTAAGTATATGAAACACAGAAATTCCGAAATCAGATACAACGACGATACCACATTGCCTAGACCCGGAAAAACTTCTAAGAGAAATGGCGCGCCAACAAAGTCAGAAAAAGGTTAGATATTAAAATACATTAAGGACTGATGTGAACACAGTCACGGTGAATAGGTATACACACAAATGTCTGTATGTCATATCTTGATGACCACTTGCCATTTGACGGACGAAGTCACAGACACAGCTAGTTTCATTCATAATTTAGTGAGTGACTTTTATTTTATTTTTGAATGGTTTGAATTCTTTATTCCAAATGTATGTTCCAAATGTATAATGTAGTTCCAGATTAACTTATTAATTTACTAACTTTATTTTATTTTGTAAAGTAAGTAGTTACTTAATTCAATCTGGAAGAGCTATCATTCATGGTATGTTTCAATAATAAATAATTTGATATAGTTAGGATTTCATAATTATATCCATATTCGTACGCCGATATGGCTGATTACAGTGATACAATATGCTTATTATTAACACCCAGTGGCGACCCTACCTGTGAATAACGAATAAATGATTTTGTATTTTTTGTATTTTGATTAAAGTACACGATCATGCTTAAGTGATACTTTTCATTAAATGTACGTATTCGATTTTAATTTGAGCTTTTAATTGAAAAACAGAGTGAACCCGGCTCACGCTCGGCTCACTGCACTCTCCGCTGTTTATTCCTTGAAAGCTACTTTTTGTGAAAAAAATTGATGAAGCTTACCGGCGCTCTAAAAAAGCTATCAAGTATTTGATTTATATTATGTTAGAAAATATCTTTATTCATGTAAGCTTTACAAAAGCACTTATGAATAGTCAGTACAAATAAAGTATTCTACCGCCGTGTTCGGAATGTTGATCATGTCGAGAAGAACCGGCAAGAAACTCGACACTTACTCTTTTCAAATATAACAATGTGTCCTTAAACTAGGTACTTAAATAAAGTATACAAAGCTATAGTAAGATTTCAAAGAATTAAGTTATTCTAGACCCATACATTTTTGTCATTTAAATAATCATCAATTTTGTAGTAGCCCTTTTTGTATGAAGAGTCCACAACCGAATCTTGAAATATAGATGTTCGATATATGGCAGCTCGATTGTTTAAAATACAATGTACGTAATATGTATGTACGAGTAATTTCCAAGTGCGTAGAGTTGAAATCAAACGATACCGCAATTAAATTAAATGCTAACGTAACTATAAAATTATAAGCACTCTAACACTTGTTTAATTATTATTTTTCTACATCTATGTTGCACGAAAAAGTACAATTGGTGCAAACAACTTTGGGAGCATTCTCTAGTCTAGTCAACTTTTGGTTGAGGCAGTTTATGGATGCGGTAACAGTAAATAATTTACTAGCGTCAATTTAATTAAATAAATATGTAATGTTCCAAAAATGAATTGAAATACTTAGGAATTTCAGTTTTAAGCATTTATGCCACCTTTCATACTTTGAGATTCAGTGGTGGAGTCATTTATTTATTATGTAAATATATTCGTTTTTATTTGCACGAGGTACGAAGGAAACTTTTATTTATTTATTTATTATGGCACACGCAACAGGTTACAATCATAACAAATTTAATTAAAAAACTTAAAAATTATCGATCTAGATTACAACCCAAAACCGTGTACACACAGCATGATTAATCAATAGCGCGTAAACTTATATTAATAACAAATTGAAATTCTGCAAGAAAATTAAGGATAGCTCAGTTGAGGATATTTTTTACTTGATGCCTAAACTTAACATATTTTTCTACAAAAATATCCAATTCATCGTGTTCCTGTAACATCTCGTTATACACGCGACACATCCGTACTATGCATATAGTATGAAGTATTGTTTTTGTACAATTCGTTCAACAAATTAAATAAATATTAAACAACATCACATCCATTGTTCCGATTCTGTGGTAAGTAGCTAAAGCACTTGTGTCACAGAAATCAGAAAAACGTCGGTACAACAATAACCAAATCCGAGACAATATGAAAAAGTCGGTTTTCTACCCGACCGGGAATCGAACCCGCGACCTAAGAGATGGCGCGACGCCAAAGTACGGCCCGCTCACCTCTCGCCTGCGGAAGTCGTCAAATCAATAGATTAGATTAGAGATTAGCTATTATGGTTTTCCCTTATTATCCTTCTGAAACATATTTTATTTTCCACGCAACGAACTTGGCCTGTCCTTACCTACATCGAAACATCAAAATACGTCTACAAATGATAGCTACGATCCTCGGAACAAGCCTCGCCTTTCACTCTAAACTAACCAACTTACTTACGTAATATTCTGATACGTTCGCGTGCGCAAGGGAAAAGAAAACTACATAAGTACTACCTTAATAAAATTGTAGTACGATAAAGTTCACTCAGAGGAGTCAAAGCGGGAGTTTTTAGAGCAAACTTTCCGCAGATTAGGCGAGACCGTCGGTAAACTCGTGTTTACCCGAATTTCCTCTTTGACTGAAGCAGCCTTTGATTTTGGTTGGCCCTTTATATATGTCGTTGATTAGCTCCGTTTTCGTTATTTTAAACCCTTTTGCAACATGCAAAGTTTGCTTTCACAAATCACCTATACATTTACTGACAAGATTAGTTTCCGACTCCAAAATGCGTTACAAATTATTATCTACTATTTGAAGACCTCTGTAGCCGAGGGGCGAGCGGCTCGGACTTTGGTCGCGCAATCTCTAAGGACCTGGGTTCGATCCCCGGTCGGGTCAATAAGTAGAACGAATTTTTTTATATTTCTATATTGTCTGGGTTCTGGGTGTTGTGGTACCGTTCGTTGTTTCTGATATCTGTATCACAAGTGCTTAAGCTACTTACCACAGAACAAAGCAATGTATGTTATGTAGTTCAATATTAATTTATTTATTATTTCTATAAAAAAATAATCAGCGTGTGATATGTAATCCACAACGTTTACGTAACGTGAGTGCTGCTTTTCCCATACTGTAAATTATTTATGAATTTAAAAAAATCTGAACAGATTACTCAAAAATATGGAGGAAATTTATTACCAGCCAAATTATACTACAATTTACGTGTTACTGCTAAAGATATCTTTACTTTTTATACGTGGTTAAAAGGTAACTACTTACTTAACATGTACAAATTTTAAATGACATTGAGTGTGTTGCGGTAAAAAGCAAGAGGTCGGCATTGGCTCACAGTAAATCAGCTATCGCCAAACGATGATAAATAAATAATGTCAAAATAAAAATGGGAAAACTTCAAATAGGGCACAAAAGAACTACAAATAAATTCGATGCCTCATTAGCTATTTGCATCCAGGATTGTAGTATTGTTTGATTGGATTCAGACAGGGCTTAATAAAACAATTCCGGTATCTACCAGGCAAACAGCGCCAGCTCAGAGGTCGCGACGGATGGCTTGGCGGTCGCCGCACTCGCTGTAATGGATCTGAGCCCTGAGCGATGCCCGCTATTAAGAAAATCCCTTCCATTTGATCGTGTTTAGGCTCACGATTGAGATACTTGCTCGAGCGGAACTCTATAATGACGCGCATATTTGCCTCAATAATTCTAAACACCACCCTGCACGCTCTCTCGATGAAATCGAATAAGAATCGAACGTGACGTGAATTTAAAATTAACACAAATATAAACTATGGCCACTATTGTATTTGAAACCCTATTTTGTACAAATGTAATATTAAATTGCGAGTCATTGATTGATTGGATATGTGACAACATCACTTATATTGGCCACTTATAATGTAAGTAGCTATTTGTGTAAGGGAAATCAATACCAACGATGTACCACAATATATTATAAATATAATACACTAGCAGCGCGCCACGACTTCGCACACGTACTCTCCCCGATTCTTCCCACATTTTCCACTTATCGCTCTTATTATAAACTAATAAATAATTTTACCATTCGAACCAGTATTTCCTGAGATTTGTATTGACCCAAAACAAACCCTTTTTTGTCCTTTGGTTTAACAACTAATAGTGTTTACAATTGGCCCACAGGGTCAGAAAGAACTTACTCTTAAAAAAAAATTCAAAATCGGTTCACAAACCGCGGAGTTATCCTTTTTGTTGAAATCGGTTAAAAACAGAACTCTGTTTTTACTAGACAGGCTAAAAAATTCCACGCTTATTTTATACAGTATTTAGTAAACTTTTAATACAAAACCAATTTTCCAACTTTTATATCAACATCAGTTTTGTAGCAGTATTTGAGTTTTTTAAATAGCAATTGCGGATTGGGTTTATGACCAAAACTATCTTTATTTTTACACATTAGTTAGTCGAAATCCCGTATGAATATCCTACTTATTTTACACTTGTTTTTCTACAAGGAATTTTACAGGTAAATGTGTCTAATGACACTCAAGATTAATTCTAACAGTGAAAAAAAAAATTAAAATCAGTCCAGTATCTATTTTTGGAGTTTATCGTTTAACGTTTGAAAATCACATTAAATCGTGTAACCATTTCCCGAGTATCACTTTAATGCTCGGTAAGTAAAACGTCAAAATATTTGAAAGGAATGGGTAAACGAATAAAATAAAATCGGGAGGGACTAAAGTAATAAGGGTGGGTCGGCCAATTAACGAGAATTTACATTTTTTTCCCAAAACCCACCTTTGAAATTCACCGTCGTATAAAATTCTACATTCCTCACTTTGATTGAAATGGAAATTTCATTAAAAAATCTCGTCGAAAGTTTGAGGATTTTTAAAAATGTATGAATTTAAAGCAAAAAGACCATTTATTAAGAAGACCTAAAGAATCAAATAATTGCTTGTAGAATCACACTAATAATACCTGTAAACATACCTTGAAAATTTAATATCTGAATCCTTAATATCATGACAATTTTATTAATACTCATTAATATTTCATTAAGAAATCCTTTATGTAAACAAATTATGTACAGTCAGATCATATGTTTTAATCAGAATAACATTTCGTGATCGATGACTGAATTAGTCATAGCACTTGGCTCATGGTAGCGGATTAATAAGTTACGATTGCTAGTTTTTTCTTCAAGTTTTTAATTAAATTCGAAATCATACGCCACATTACGGAGATTTCGGAGTAACAGGGCTTCACATGTACTTAATCTTAAGAGAATCTGTCAATTTACTCCATGTGAAATAAAATAAAGATATTGAATATGGATTAATTTTTATTTAATAGGTTTAGATACTAAATCACTATTAACGTTATCTATGTAGGTAATTAATCTCTTGACATTCTCTTCTTGGTAGAAATTTCCGAACTGGTGGACTCACTTTATAAAGTATTCGCAACCACTATTCAAATTTCTGTTATATAATTTAATCAATTTAAACAAATAATTTTGCATTTGACTTTGATTAATGTTTATTTGCGCAAGTCATTAGCTGAAAATGTTTGTTCCTTATTTACAGTAAATATATTTTCTTAATACAAAACTAGTTTTCTAAATATCAACAATTTATTTTTTACAATGTTTCCAAAGACCGCCTCGCCAAGATTCAAACTATTATATTTGTATTATGAAGTAGAATATAAATGCTCTCCGCGATTTAATTAGTTCTCGAAAGCTGAATAACAGAAAGACCAAATTAAAAAGCGAGAATTTGTAAAATTTAGCCTACAAAATTGTCAAACTGTCTTCATATCAAATCGTATTATTTACAAAAAAAAAAGTACGTTAGTACGAAATTTTTTGCTCGTATTTTATTTGTTCGTAGAGTGGCTATTTTGTAAATGGTAGCGGCCATAACGCACGCGCTCACGGAGGTTCAAATGATCGTAACGTTATGGCGTGTTTATTCACTCTCTCATTTTTGCTTTCATGGCGGACCATCGCAAACTGAAGGCACATTTAACGACACACTTACACTTCTTCGCTTTGCGTTTATGACCAAACGTCTTGTAGTAGTACGAATTTATTAGTACTCTACTTTACAAAACACATTCACGGACATTTTTTTATATTTCACTTCAAGATTGACCTCATCCCACCTGATGATAAGTGATAATAGATCCTAGCTTAAGGGCGACAAGTACAGTATACTTAGGACTTGTCGCCCTTACCTTGAAGGCTTGACCCCTGATATTAATGTAGCACCCCCCAGGAGCTCTGGAAACCTTACTCACACGCTGGAACACAACAACACTGAAGTCATTGTTATTTGTCTGCGATCTTCGGTAATGTGGTTTAGTTTAAAAATATACCCTTTTCTTTGAAATGAATTAATAAGATGATGACGATTTTATTCTGAAATTAGATTAACTATAAATTATTATAAATGTTAAGTATTTGTATCCTGCTAGTGTTTCGACGTTGGTCCTGTAGAGAAGATGCAGCGCACCAAACTCAACAGGTATATGGTTTTTACAAGCTTTTCAATCATATATTCATCAGTAACGAAAAATTGACGTAATACCCTCAGATCAGCTGAGTGCCCTGGTCTCCGGCAGTTGGTACCTAGTGAGCGCGTTAACGTAATGTGCTTTTGTATGTAAATTCCATCCGGAGGCTCACGGCCCTTGCAAATTGTTTCAATGCATGTACCGCCTCGCAGACGCTATGAATATATTTACGAAGGGTTGCAGCTGGGTTTCATGTTAGGATGGTACTACCTAAGCCTAAGAGCTTTGTCTGCATTAGTAGGTACCGACTGTTGTGGTTTATTGCTAGCGATGGAAATGTTACGCGATGACTGACACATACGTCATGCTTACGCCACCTTTGCGGTCTGGTTTGATCCAGTTTGTCTCTCAGTTCTTTATTGTGACTTTACTAATAAAATCAAAATTATATCATTTGATCCAAAGTAATTACGTAGCAATTATTAAGATACTGTTACAAATCGTGCCACATTGACATAAGTTAGAACAAAAAATGGCGTTGGTTTGCGTATGTACACAAACGGGCAAGTAATTCTAACGATTTATTCAATGGAGCTTATTAAAAAAAATATTAAGAAAATATAAAGTTGCAAGTTACATTGCCAAAATTAATGATAAAAAATATTAAATATAATTGCAGACCTTTTTTAAGCAACATACCGCAAATTCTTTGCAATACATCTTCAACTTCAATTTAAAATAAAGTTCGTCGAAAACACATGATGTAGAATTGAGCAGTGACATTTCTCTTAGGACATTTTTCATATTTCAATAAAGGCACATCTATCTAAACACCTAGATAAGGAATACACAAATATTTAGCGTATTAATGTAAGTCCTGTATGATTAACGCCACATCCCTAAGAGGCCTTAAAGCACGAGGCATCGGCTGTATATGATATAGGCTGGTACAGGACGGTCGGGTGCAATGAGCACGTATGTGCTGGTATATGACACGTCTACGTGAAATCACTGTCATATCAGTATCCACCTATTATAGTATACTAGCTGTGCCCGCGACTTGGTTCGCGTGGACGACAGGTTTTTATCATTTAAATACTCGTATTGTGCCCACTTCATAATTTATAATTTTATTGCATCATTATTTTTAGATACTTTTGTAAGTCTTCTAAGCAACAGATATTCAGGTCACTATTAGTCAGACAATTTATTGCATCATGCTTTGTACTTTACCATTCCCTAATTTGTATTTAGTTTACATAATAACATGTCTTCATTATTTCTGTATAAATTCGTTCTAACACTCTCTGTACTACTGCAAAGCTAACAATACACGCTGTTGATATTCGTCTACTTTATTATTTAAAAAACCTGAAGAAATCTCTGCTACTCTATCATCGAGTCATAATCCCAATATTGGTGACCCCGACGTGATCTCCGTGATCGCACATCTCAATCGGCTTTCCACAAGCGGATCTCACCGATTTGAGATTTCAAGAGGCGTATAGTCACGGGGATCCGTTTTCGCAGGATCGGAGAGTCAAAGTTTTTTTGGGAATTATGGCTCATGAGCATTCGCCACATCCCAGCGGCTCAGCGGAGTTGGCAACAGTTACTGTGTCATCTAGGCTGCCTGAATTCTGGTGTGATCAGCCTCGCCTTTGGTTCGTGCAATGCGAGGCAATTTTAACACCACAGAAACTCAGCGACGAGGCTAAATTTAATTTGGTTGTAACCAAACTCGGCAAGGAAGTGATTAAACAGGTTAGTGATATCCTATTATCCTATAAAGCATTTATTTACCGCAGCTAGGCGCACTGCCTTGCACCTCCGCTTGTAATATTGCTGAACATGTAATTCGATAGATGAATATTAGAACTATAAGGGCTTCGAGTTACTAGTCACTGCCTTCAAAACTTGCTTCTAAATATTATCTCCGCCGGCGACTAAGAAATTCGAGACTTTGAAATCAAGACTTTTTTCCGTGTATGAAGAATCGGAAAACCGCCAACTGCAGAAGTTACTCAGTGAAATCGAGTTGGGAGATCAGAAACCATCTCAGCTCCTGCGGTACATGCGCGACCTGGCACGAGGGAAGATGCCAGACGAAACCCTCAGCTTAATGTGGCAGGGACATTTACCTTCCATACGGGGTGTTCTCGCGGTGACCGAAGTTAAAGATCTCGAGAATTTGGCAGCAATCGCGGATAAAATTTTTGAAAACGTCCGACCTCAACAGGTATCTGAGGTTTCCAGCAACCAGACGCCAGTACCAGACTCTTACGCTACCCTACAAGCTCAGATAGCCCAGCTAAGCTTACAGGTAATGGAGTTACAACGATCGCGATCCCGATCCCGTGGTAAACATTTTAATTTTAATCGGAATAGGTTCAACGCTCGATCGGCGTCACGCGCGCGTAGAAATTCGACCCAGCACCCAGCTGATGACTCACGCGACTTGTGTTTTTATCACAGTAGGTTTCGCCATAGAGCTCGAAAATGTGTAGAGCCGTGCTCATGGAATAAACCCACGAACCAGGTAAACTAGAAAGGGTGCAGTCAATGGCGGATGTCTGCACCATCTCGCCTTCCCACCGCCTATGCGTAACCGACTGTCAAAGTGGCATACGTTTTTTGGTGGACACAGGAGCCAATGTTTCGGTATTACCCGCCAGAAAGAAGAGTTTTATGGATACTGATAGTACTTACAAGCTATATGCAGCAAATGGAAGTGAGATTAAGACGTACGGGACGAGAAGTTTAATTTTAAATTTGAAGTTGAGGAGACCTTACTCCTGGACATTTATTTTGGCTGACGTGAAACAACCCATATTAGGAGCTGATTTCTTAAGCCACCACAAACTCCTAGTGGACGTACACGGGCGCAAACTAATTGATACGGTGACAAGTCTCAACATTGTTGGCTCTATAGTAAATTATAATGAAGCTACAATCAAAACAATTGACATCAAAAATCCGTATTACAATCTTTTATCAGAATATCCTGATATAACGAAGCCGGTGTGTTACAAGGATACGCCTAAACACAATGTCGTGCACCATATTGAGACGACTGGCCCACCGGTGTTTGCACGCGCTCGACTATTACCGCCCGAAAAATATGTAAAGGTCAAAAAAGAATTTATCTACATGCAGCAAATTGGAGTTTGTCGGCCCTCTAAGAGTAATTGGGCCAGTGCATTGCATGTGGTGAATAAGAAAAATGGTGAAATTCGTCCATGCGGAGACTATCGCGGTTTGAACGCTATAACGAAACCGGATAGATATCCGATTCCACGCATTACGGATTTCACATATTTGTTGACAGGGAAGAAGATATTCTCCAGGATTGACCTTCACCGAGCTTACCATTTTATCCCTATAGCTCCCGAGGATATCGAGAAGACAGCTTTAATAACACCTTTCGGACTGTTCGAATTCCCGCGCATGACCTTTGGCCTGCGAAACGCTGCTCAAACCTTCCAGCGTTTCATGAATCATGTCGTTTTCAAAGAATTAGATTTCTTATTTAATTTTGTCGACGACGCAATTATTTGTTCCGGGTCCGAGTCCGAACACCAAGAGCACCTGAAACTCGTTTTTGAACGACTGAACAAATATGGAGTGACCATCAACCTAAGCAAATGTGAGTTTGGAAAATCTGAAATAGATTTTTTGGGCTATAGAGTGTCTACCGAAGGTATTAAGCCCCTGGACGACAGGGTAAAAATTATTTCTGAATATCCCGAGCCAAGCACAATTGAAGAACTTCGACGCTTCTTGGGAATGATGAATTTTTACCGGAGACATTTACCAAGCGCCGCTCAAGACCAGGCTATTTTAAACAACTATCTGCACAATTCAAAACGTAAAGATAAAACTAAGATTGTTTGGACGGAAGAAGCGAAGAAAGCATTCCAGAATTGCAAGCATAGTTTACGCAACGCAACGTTGCTGGCCCATCCAGTTCCAGGCGCACCAATCGCGGTTATGACCGACGCATCCGGAACCTGTGCAGGCGCTGTACTACAGCAGAAAGTCGATCGTGAGTGGCAGCCCTTAAGTTTTTTTTCGTCAAAATTCAGCGAAGCACAGCAGCGATACAGTACCTATGATAGGGAATTATTAGCTATTTACATGGCCGTCAAACATTTTCGCTATATGATTGAAGGACAACACGTCACAGTGTTCACGGATCACAAGCCACTTACATTTGCGTTGCATAAGCACTCCATGAACAGTAGTGATTCACCAAGACGACTTCGACACCTGGACTATATCGGTCAGTTTTGCACTGCAATAGAACACATCCAAGGTTCTCAAAATATCGTCGCAGACACACTCTCCCGAATAGAAGAAATTGAAATGCCATCGCCGATAAACTACAGCGAACTATCAATTGCACAGGAACATGACGAGGAGCTACACGAATTATTAAAACATGAAAAGCTGAAATTTAAAGCATTTCAATATCCAAATTGCAAGGGACTTGTTTACTGTGAGATATCCAAACAATCAGCGCGTCCTTATTTGCCTCAACCGTATCGAATGACTGCATTTAAAACAATTCACGGAATGAGTCACGCTGGCGCACGATCCACTAGAAAGATGATTTCTAATAGATACTTCTGGAAATCAATGAACAAGGACATTAATGACTGGACAAGGTCCTGCTTGGAGTGTCAAAGATCTAAAGTACATAGACACACAATATCGCCATTTAATTCATTTCCTCACAGTGATCGCTTCCAACATTTGCACGTAGACATAGTAGGCCCGCTGACGTATTGTCAAGGATATAGATACATACTGACCATGATTGATAGAGCGACAGGCTGGCCAGAAGCGCTGCCTTTAAAGGACATCACCGCCGAAACTGTCTCAGAAGGAGTGTATGCACAGTGGATTACCAGATTCGGCTGTCCATTGAGAATGACAACGGACCAAGGCCGTCAATTTGAATCACATTTATTCAGTAACTTAACAAAACGACTTGGAATATCCAAAATTCATACTACAGCCTACCACCTGCAAGCTAATGGCATGGTCGAGAGGTGGCATAGAACGCTCAAGGCAGCATTAATGGCTCGTGGCAATACCGAAAGCTGGTTACACGAGTTGCCCACTGCTCTTTTGGGTTTGAGAAGTAGCTTACGCGATGATACGCACATATCTGCAGCAGAACTGGTCTATGGTACCACTTTGAAACTACCAGGCGATTTTTTGGAGCCGTCAACGCCGAACGTCCCTGATAACGATACTTTGTTGCATAACTTAAGAGAGCATTTACGTAACCTATCGGCAGTGCCAAGGAAACCGATAAGACAAAGTAAAATATTTATCCATCCATCACTACAGTCATGCACACATGTATTTGTTCGCTGTGATCACGTAACGAAGCCTCTAACACCTCCCTACTGTGGACCCTACAAAGTCATAGAGCACGGGGACAAACTTTTTAAAGTTATGATATCGGGAGTAATTAAAACAATTTCAATAGATAGATTGAAACCCGCATTTTTTGTAAACAGCGGCACAGAAACTTTACATGCATCGACAAATAAGTCTTGTCTACGTATTTCAGACACAGAGTCGAATAGCAGCAGTTCTGAAAAAGGGAACGAAAATCAAAATTATCAGTTTAGAACTCGATCTGGTCGCCTTATTAGGCCTACGGTGCGATTCATGACGTGATGTAAAGCCATCAATCAGCCTCATTACGTTTTCATCTTTCGCTCATCTACTACATCGATACTTAAGTACTATCCCAAAATTCAATTTCTTTGCTCAACATGGGTAAAAGCCAGAGCCGAGAACAAGTTATCATCGCTCAAAACGGAGCTGAGAACAAGGCCGACACCAGCCTTTACCACGAAATTACACATAGCAAGTTGGACTTGCTAACCATTTTCATCGTGGGAATATTTCTGATAACCATGGGTATCATCATTTTCCGTTGCTGTAAAAACCGGTACACGAACATGCTGAGACGAGAACTTCGAGGCACACGAGCCAGCCGCCGGGCGGCCGAGCAATCACCACCGCCGCGCGCGCTGGCCTACTCCGTGGCCTGATGTGAACAGCAAAAGAACCACTACCTCAGCAGTGTCGTGCGACGGGCTCAAGCAACAGTGTAGTGATGTGTTACGTGTAATTTATCTATGGTCATAACCATATCTTTGTTTTTTTTTTATTGTGTGACATTTTTAATTTATGTGAGATTTTTAAATATCTTACACTTTTACTTTTACACTTTTATTCTAAAAAATTTTTTTTATAAGAGGGGGAGTGATGTGCCCACTTCATAATTTATAATTTTATTGCATCATTATTTTTAGATACTTTTGTAAGTCTTCTAAGCAACAGATATTCAGGTCACTATTAGTCAGACAATTTATTGCATCATGCTTTGTACTTTACCATTCCCTAATTTGTATTTAGTTTACATAATAACATGTCTTCATTATTTCTGTATAAATTCGTTCTAACACTCTCTGTACTACTGCAAAGCTAACAATACACGCTGTTGATATTCGTCTACTTTATTATTTAAAAAACCTGAAGAAATCTCTGCTACTCTATCATCGAGTCATAATCCCAATAGTATATTATTTCATGATCGGTGTTACCCCTATATTCGAAACAAAAAGTAGTTCTAATTTATTTTTGTCCCAAATTTCATATCTCATACTTAAAAAATAAATATTTTCCCATATATAAACGTTCAAGGGTATTACCCGCATTTCCCCTTATTTTCAAACCAAAAAGTAGCCTGTGTCCGTTCTAGAAGTTTAAAGTATACCATCAAACTTCATACAAAATGTATAAAATGATGCGTATATTGCACATTAAGTCCTACAGTATTTTTTTTTATTAATTGATTGTATATTTTTTTACAATTAAGTCTTGGTAATAAATAAATAAATTTAGCTCTAATTTGTAAAAAAAAATACTGAGTGTCTTGCCGGTATCTTCTCGGTAATTATAGGTTCCAAATTGGAGGTAGCTTCATTTGATTTGTATAGAGACGATTCATAAGTGTTACTAATGTAATCTATATGACTAAGAATGTTTTTAAATATTAGAAACAGAAAAATTGTATCTCCCCTTGGGGTGCGGGAACCGAACCCATGACCTTCACGTATCGCGCTTGCTGCTCTTCCAACTCAGCTAACCGCAAGTTATCGTAGGCGTAAATGTTTCTGTTTCTAATATTTAAAGTTCGCTCGTACGGCGTAAAGTAGTATAAAAGTAAAAAATCGATTTAATTTTTTTTTACTATTGGCATCACAGTCGGTTAAGTTTCACGCCTAAACGTGAAAGTCGGACCGACAGACAGACAGAGTCACTTTCGCATTTTTAATATTAGTATGTATTACCAGTAGGTCCAGCGGTCACCTTCGCAGCCGTTTTTCTGACGAAGGAGTCTCAGGCACGCATTGATATCGCGAGACATCTCGCGGACGTGGGTCGCCGTGCTCGCCCAATGACACTCCGGCGAGATCCTTTTGATGTCAATGATACTTTTGTTTTTAGTATCAATATTATTTGTTCAAAAGAGTACGCTTCTGTGAAATGAAAATACATTTTTCATAAAAACGTTTGAGAGATCTTAAATTAAACAGCCAATATGTAGTGTAAATAATAAGAGCGACATTAATTTCCGTTTATTACCTTATATACTAATTATTTCAATTGTAATCAGCTATGGCCTGCTATATATTGTACAAAGTCTATGATTACGCTACGATGTTTAAATGGTTACAGAAAAGAATGGTCGTTGTTTATAAATTGTCCAATTGGCTTTAGTTTTATTTTTCTTATAATAATTTTAATATAAATAGATATCGATTAGCTTTCATTTAAAAATGTTAAAACGTATATATACAATACGTGGAATTAAGTTCATTTATTTTTATTTCAACAGACATAATTTATATAAAAAATTTGAGGCGAATATTTACCGTTAAAAGATACACTTCATTGCCGCTGAAATGGAAAGTAAAGTGACGCGTTTTTACGCAATTAATTATTTCCACTGGTCCAAAACAGGGAACAAAAACTTTTTTTTTATCCCAAAAAATGTGAATTGAGTCTAACACTAACCAAACAAAACACAGGCATTACTCTTGTCAAATTCGTCCAATAAAATTCTATACATTTATTAGTGAAACAATAGAAATCTTACATTTGTAATGCACTTTTTGCCTGAAGCAACAAAGCTACGAGCGTCTACGTAACCGTAGCACATGTCACGGCGCTATGAGGTGCTACGGTTCCGTGGTTTGCGACCACGGCCGAAGCGCGGCACTCATTCTAATTGCGGTCGCGGAGTCAAACGGCACTCATATTACCGCTGATATGTGAGTGACGCGACGGCGACGAGCGGGCGACGTGCGGGCGACGTGCGGGCGACGTGCGGGCGACGTGCGGGCGACGTGTGGGCGACGAGACAAAGACGAGGCCACAAAACGAAGCTTCCTCGACTGGTACATAGCACACGTAATTTTCGGAGACGCGTCGAGATTTAGCCTCTGTTCCTTACTTACTTAACATTGCATATAATCTAGCTACATGATGCCTTATTTGCTAAGCTAGTATGTAACTGCAACTGTGGTAAATTAATAGTGTCTAGTTGATTCTTCAATTTCGGTTTCGGCCAATACAGTACATTTTGGTGTTCGAGAGTTTTGAAATATATGTGGAAGATTGTTGATGTAAAAAGAAAATTTAATTATTACAAGTCCTTTTTACGTTACGATTACCTACAAGTCGACACACAGTAATGGATTTATATAAGCATGGTTAATTGTCTGATAAATATCGTAATGATTTTCGAAGAAATCTTCCAAATATATTTCAAACCTTTTTAGCAAATATGGATTTTGTACCTAGATTTTATGCAAAGTTTAGTAAGTAAGAAGTAGTGGCTAAATCTCAATGCGTCTCCGTCCAAATGTTATTTAAAAGTTTTGCACCATCTAAGACAATTTTTCCTTTGTGGGAAACACCACAAGCAAATTGCCGAGGGCCATTTATACAAATTATTTTTTATTATCAATCATTTTAATTACGTATATTAAATCAATAAAGCTTTAATTTTTGAGTTTTATTTCGCATGCACATTCACGTTTCGCGAGCCAAATTGAGTCATCACATTATATTTCGACGAAGTCACCGTCTGGGGTTCTACTCTCAAAAACGAAACGAACATACGAAAGGATTCGTTTTTGAAGATTTATCAAAAGTTCGGAAGTTAAAGCGTAGTTAATAATTTGCATAAAGAATATTTTGTTTTTTTTTTAAACGCTTTAGTCGCATTCGAAGTTATTGGCTGCGACTATGAGAATTAAAAATTGCTATCCGTTGTCGGATCCGACATATTTCGTTTTAGAGAGTAGACCTCCGAGTTCATTCAGCGGACGGTGAATAAATAAATTAAAATCATTTTAACATAGTTTATTAAGTATATTCGGTTTTACAACTTTGATAAAACCTATTTATAACACATACTAATATTTATAAACATAATATTTATAGGTATTAGCAAACACATAATGTAGATTCGTAAAGAAATTCAAGCGGTATCCTCAGCTCGTAATGCACGCACTAGTTGACGTGGAAAAGATTAGAAATAGGATCAGAGCGGTATTACGATCTGACGCGAGCGCTTCCAATATCGCTCGCCTCTTGGGCGGCGCGCCGCAGACCACGCTACCAACTGTACTGTTATGGGTTTTATTATTTGCGGCAACCAAACATGATGATATTACAAATATTACTTGCTGGTATTTTTTGAAACTAACGCACAACAAAATTGTTCATTCTTTGAAGACCGTTATATATATATATATATATATATATATATATATATATATGTATATATATGTAGTGATAGTTAGACACTTCGTTTACATATATATATATATATATATATATATATATATATATATATATAACGAAGTGTCTAACTATCACTTCATTTAGATTTAATATGCCGCATAAAAACTTTAATGTTTAATTGCTCTATGGTCTAGTCTGTCAATTGTGTCGTGTCATGATGACTGAGTCATAAGCTTATGTTATGGAGTGAATAAATAATACCTACGTAAAAATAATACAATATGTAATAAGATTAATTAATATTGGATGATATGGTGAAGCCATAGCTTTAAATGTTGTTTCCATATTTCAGCAACACATTTTGACTTTGGTTTTACACATTTTTACTGGGCATCCTAAAATATACTTATAAAAAAATACATTATAAAACAACATTTTTGAAGCTGATTTCCTGGAAAAATGGAAAAGTTAAAATTCGAATTCATGGTGAAAGCCGGTGAAGACGTAAAAACAAATGTTATTTGTGTGACGTCAATCACAGATATAGATGGCCGGACTTTTGAAGTCCCAGATAAGTTACAACCAGCAAGACTACATGAAGAAATTTTACGTACTGAAATATTTAGAAAAATAAAGGCTACATTACAAAAACGGCATGAGAAAAGACAGGTGTGGATATCCATGGATTCGGAGATGATGGCGATTTATTGTGATGAAGATGGAAATAAACAATTTAAAGGATACCTATTAGAAGAACGACCAGTAGTACCATCAACTTCTACAACCGGAATTTCGGAAGAATATCTAGCAAGAATTGTTGAAAATTTTGCGGAAATTAAGAAAGATTCATCAAAACAGTTTAATATGGGGAGAATGGCAGAAAAATTTGTTATACAAAAATTTAATAGCAAGATTACTAATGTGTCCCAGTGGATGACTATCTTTGAAACGGAATGTGCACGTATAGGAATAGAAGAAGATGTGAAAAAAATTGAAATTTTTAGGCTTTTTATAGAAGACTCTTGTTTGGACTGGTATAGTTCTATGCTTATAAAGCATACGATCAATTCAGAATGGGCAATTTGGAAAAATAACTTTTGTGATACATATGCGGATAAAGGTTGGTCACCAATCAGGTATGCAATGTTATATAAGTATAGACAAGGCTCATTATTAGAGTATGCGTTAAAAAAAGAGAGACTTCTATTAGAAATAAATAGGTCTATTGACAAACTCACTCTGATTAATTTGATAGCCACTGGACTACCAAATTTTATTGCAGATAAGATTGATAGGAATAATTTGAAGGAAACGGAAGACTTATTTAATAATATAAGAAGTTTAGAGCATTTAATGAATAAAAAAATATTTGATAAAAAAATAGGAACTTCTGAGATTAAAACTAAAGATAAGAATGTTAGGCCATTGGTTAGTCAGTGTAAAATTTGTGAACAAGAGAATAAAGGTATACGTTACCACCCTGAATCCCAATGTTGGTTTAAAATAAAAAATAACGATAGGCAAAGAAAAGATCAAATAAAAAGTGTGAACAATTCGGAATTAGAGACTGAATTAAATGAAATTAACCCAAAAAACTAATAGTGCCGCCATTAATAAAAATTAAACTACTAATAAACGACACTTTAGAAACAACAGGAATCTATGATTCAGAATCTAATGTGTCTTTAATAAATTCAAGGTTATTATCTTTAAAAAATATTCCTACGTTTAGTAAAAATGCAGGTTTAAAGACAATTAATGGCGTAAAAAAAACAATAGGAACAGTGAATTTAAAAATAAAGATTTTTGATATAGAAAAATATGTAAACGTTTTTGTTATCGATGAAAACAACTTTGACTATGACTTTCTAGTAGGGTTAGACTGTATACAAAAATTTCATCTAACTCAAAATGAGAATTTAGTTATCACACAAAGTAGTGATAATACAACATACGAAAATAATAAAGAAAAACAACCTATAAAACCTAAAGTAATTCCTGGCAGTTCAGGTGGTGACATAGGGAAAAAACAAGATAGATATAATGGAAAAATGTGTAAAGATATTTTAAAAAATAAGGAGTATACAATTAACTATAATGAAAATATAACAGTTGATAATTTTGATATTTCAGTAAATAATTTGGATCATCAACAAAAATCTACTATTGATCGGTTGATATGCAAATATAATTCGATTTTTGCTAAAGATAAATATGATATAGGTACTGTAAAAGGGTATGAAGCCCATATCGATTTGGTGGTAGATAAATACTGTAGTAAAAGACCGTATAGGTGCTCTATTGAAGATATGAAAGAAATTGAACATCAAATATCAAAATTATTAGAAAATAATTTAATTGAGGAGTCGTATAGTCCTTTTGCCGCTCCGATTACTCTAGCATTTAAGAAAGAGGAAGGAAGAAAATCACGGCTTTGTATAGATTTTCGCGAATTAAATAAAATAGTAGTTCCCCAATCGCAGCCTTTTCCGCTAATTGAGGATTTGATGGTCAAAACAAGAAAATGTAAATTTTTTTCAACATTAGACATAAATTCTGCTTTCTGGTCCATACCACTTAAAATTGAAGACAGACAAAAAACAGCATTTGTTACTCAGGAAGCACATTTTCAGTGGACTTGTCTACCTTTTGGCTTAAAGACGTCGCCTGCCATTTTTCAAAGAATATTGAGTAGTATTATTAGAAAGCACAAACTGTCAGATTTCACTGTCAATTACATCGATGATATTTTAGTATTTTCGGAAACATTTGAAAAACACATTGAGCATTTATCTTTGTTATTGGAAGCAATTTTAAAAGAAGGATTTAAATTAAAATTTACAAAATGTTACTTTGCGCAGGAGTCGGTAAAATATCTAGGGCACATAATAAAAAATAATACTGTCACTCCGCTAAAAGATAATTTGATCGCTATAAAAGAATTTCCTATTCCAAATACACAAAAAAATGTCCGACAATTTTTAGGAAAAATTAATTTCTATGGAAAATACGTTCCAAATATATCAATTATACTGGATCCATTACATAATTTATTAAGAAAAGGAGAAAAATTCATTTGGTCTGATAAATGTCAAGAATCCTTTAATACTATAAAAAAATTACTTTGCTCCAAACCTATTCTAGCCATATTTGATCCAGACTTGCCAATACATATTTATACAGATGCTAGCATACAAGGTATAGGTGCGATTTTAAAACAAATTCAACCTGACGGTACTAAAAAACCTTGTGCATATTTTTCCAGAAAATTGAACAATTCCCAAAAAAAGAAGAAAGCCATATATCTTGAGTGTTTAGCGATAAAAGAGGCCGTGAAATACTGGCAGCACTGGCTCATAGGAAAAACATTCACAGTGTTTACAGATCACAAACCTTTAGAGAAAATGAATATCAAAGCTAGAACGGACGAAGAACTGGGAGATTTAACTTACTATTTATCACAGTTCAATTTCGAGGTAATATATTCTCCGGGTAAATATAATACAGAAGCAGACACTTTAAGCAGAAATCCGGTATTAGAACCGTTTGAAAATCAAGATTGTGGTAGTTTAAAAATAGTAAATTTTGTTCAATTACAAGATATATTAAAAGATCAAAATAAAAATGAAAATATAAAACAAAATATAAATAACCTAATTTTAAAAAATAATGTTTATTATAAAAAGATAGGAAAAAAAGAAAAAATTGTATTAACGGAGAACTTTAGTCAAAATATTATAAAACATGTACATCACTACTACTGTCATATAGGAAGACAACAGATGGAAAAAAAAATAAAACCCTTTTATTATGCAAAAAATTTAGCGGATAATATAAAATTATTTTGCCAGAACTGTGATGTCTGTAAAAAAAATAAATCTAGAGGAAAATTCAAGTTTGGACTAATGTCTTACTTAGGTCCTGCTACCTATCCATTCGAAATAGTATCTATAGACACCATAGGGGGATTTGGTGGTTCCCGTTCAACCAAAACATATTTACATCTTTTAGTAGATCATTTCACTCGATACGCCTATATGTTAACATCCAAAACCCAGAATGCGAATGACTTTATAAAACTAGTTCAAAAAGTTACACAAGATTACAAAATTGGTTTGATTCTATCGGATCAATACCCTGGCATAAATTCAAAAGAGTTTAAACAATTTTTAGAGACCGTAGATATTCCTTTAGTTTTTACAGCTGTAAATGCACCATTTTCAAACGGATTAAACGAGAGATTAAATCAAACGTTAGTTAATAAAATTCGGTGTAAGATAAATGAAAAGAGAGTTAAAATAGCTTGGACAACTATTGCTCATGAATGTACGGAAAAATATAACGAAACTGAACATAGTGTAACAGGTTTCTCGCCTAGATATTTATTAGAAGGAAAAAATATTGACATTGTACCAGATGAACTCAAACAAAATATAACACAGAATAATTTACTACGAGATCGAAAAATTGCTTTAGAGAATAGTATAAAATCACATAATAATAACAAAAAAAGATTTGATAAAAACAGAAAACATTATGAACTTAAAGTCGGCGATTTTGTTTATGTTGAAAACGGAAATCGATTAAACAGAAAAAAATTAGAAGAATTGAAAATAGGACCATATGAAATCTTAGAAAAAATATCTAATTCAATTTATAAAGTAAACACAGGTCACAAAAAAATAGAGTCTAATCTTTTTCATATTACGAAACTAATTCCAGTAGTAGAGTAAAACAGTATTATTACCAGTATTATTTTAAATAAAAGGGGGGGGGGGGAGATGTAAACGAAGTGTCTAACTATCACTTCATTTAGATTTAATATGCCGCATAAAAACTTTAATGTTTAATTGCTCTATGGTCTAGTCTGTCAATTGTGTCGTGTCATGATGACTGAGTCATAAGCTTATGTTATGGAGTGAATAAATAATACCTACGTAAAAATAATACAATATGTAATAAGATTAATTAATATTGGATGATATGGTGAAGCCATAGCTTTAAATGTTGTTTCCATATTTCAGCAACACATTTTGACTTTGGTTTTACACATTTTTACTGGGCATCCTAAAATATACTTATAAAAAAACACATTATATATATATATATATATATATATAGTGTTCAGTATTACATGACGACCTCCGTAAGCGAGAGGCGAACGGGCCTGACTTTGGCGTCGCACCATCTCTGAGGTACAGGGTTCGAACCCCGGTCGGGTCAATATGGAAGTCTTTTCTATATTGTCTCGGGTCTAGGTGTTGTGGTACCGTCGTTGTTTCTGATTTCTGTAATACAAGTGCTGAAGCTACTTACCACAGAATTAGAGCAATGTATGTGATGTTGTCCAATATTAATTTATAAAAAAAAAACATACTCCCACCGCCCTTAGCGAGATAATTTGAAAACATAAAAAAAACAAATATTGGACTAGGTCACATACATTGCTTTGAATATGTGGTAAGTAGCTCAAGCATTTGTGTAACCGAAATAAGATACAACGACGGTGCCACAACGCCCAGACCCGATACAATATAGAAAAGTACTTTTTCGATATTCTACCGACCGCGAATCGAACCCGAGAGCTCAGAGATGCTGCTTCGCCAAAGACCAGTCTGCTCGCCTATAGGCTACGATGGTAGTCAAAATACATTTTTATAAATTCCATCAATAAGGAAGTTAAACCGGGTTTAATAGTTTATATAATAGTCCGATCTATTGAAGTATGAGACTTGAAATTTAAAATGTACGCTATAAAGATGGTGTGGAGTGTAACTATTGTTCATATGTGTATTATATTATCTATCTTTTATTTTTTACTTGCGTTTGATACCCACATAGCTTTTAGTTTACGTACGTCCATCTGTCTGTCACCAAGCTGTATCTCAAGAACCGTGATAGCTACGGACTTGAAATTTCATCATTTCTGCCGTTTATGAATAAACCCCCAGTTGTATATAGATAGATAGATATACTTTATTGCACAAAAACTTTACAGAAATTAGTTTTACAGATTGATTATAGTACAATTTAGGCGGTCTTATCGCTAGAAAGCGATCTCTTCCGGACAACCTTAAGGTAGAGGAAATAGTAGATGGCGAGAAATGGGTACGGCCGTGCAACATAAATACAGTTTTTAGTAGAACGTTCGGGTGGGCGTATTGGAGCAGCACGGGCGCGGAAGCAGGTGTCCGGCCACGTCCGTCGAAGATTAGCCGCGCGCCAGGCGTGCGCAAACATTCATTGATGCATCCTGCACTTGCGAACTACTAGCTAGTTACTATCGAGGATTAATAATAAGGATGCATCATACTGATCAAAAATTAATCTAGAACCACTGTCAGCTAGCTCCGTGAACTACTTTACTCGTATAAGTTAGAAAACCAACAGGATATTATGTATTGTTTATTTATTCATTTATTTATTTAAAAATTTTTGCACAAAAAGAAGTACAAGAGGCGGATTTAATGCTAGGAGCATTCTCTTTTACGGAGGTTAAGAGGTTGATACAACAGAAAAAATCATGGCCTACGATAACATGCGGTTAGGTCAGTTGGAAAAGTGGCACACGCGACACGTGAAGGTCTCACGACGGTTCGAGGCCCGCACCGCAAGGGGAGATGCAATTCTTCTGTTTTCTATAATATATAACAAACAGAAAATTTATGCAAGAATAATTTTACTTGAAAAAATATTTGTGATAAATTGATTTAATTTTTCATGTAATCTCATAAACTTTAAACTTTTTTGGACATAGTATAAAAATGATACATATTTTGCTAACCGTTTTGTTGTCATACTTTTATTTGTATCACCCGCGTTATTTTCGGAATAAAAATATCCTATATGTTAATCTAGGGTGTCATCTGTCTTTCTAAATAAAAAATATTCCAAATCCGTAGTTTTTGGATTGAAACAGTAACAATCATACGTACAGACATTCATTCTTACATTGTGTTTAAAATATAAGTCGGATATTAACATACTTCTAAATGTTGCACGAATCTGTTCGAGATCAGTAATAATGTCACAACCATAATGTGAATTCCAAGCGAGAACTCATAAAAGTAGGGATCGTTTCGCCAAGACGACACTATGACGTGTAAATGCGAACATCAAGGCACACTAACCTTTTATAGCGGGTAATTTAGAGACCTCACCTATCTCGACGACTTGAGAGCTGTATGTTTAAGAAACTTGTGTTTGGAGCTTCCTCCGTATCAATTTTCGTTTGCCGCTAAACTACGGCAACTAATTCAAAGTGTTGGGAAGTCTAAGGGACGAAGGCTAAGTAATACGCGCGTCCTTAGGCGACGAGTCGCGTGCGGGACACGGGCAGCGCACGCGCGACGCCATTCCGCGACCCGCCGCCGCCGCGGACGCTCCTGCTCGCGACTATACGCCTAGGGGTACGTAAAGTTAAGTGCGCGATGAGTGACCGTTTGAGGGAGGGCGGTGAGAGGTGAGCGCGCGATGCGCCGCCTGGCGCGCGCCGGGGCCGCGCGATGAGCGCGCCTCGCACGCCGCGCGCGCGCGCCCCGACCCTGCACGCGCTCACCGTCCTGCTGCCTGTCGTGCTCGCCGTCGCACAAGCTTTGTAAGTACAACTACTTTACTTTTACAAACTTTACTGAACTTACAAAACTTTTGCGGCTCGTTTAAACACGGAAAAATATGTACCTACTGAAGAATGATTACAGTTTAATTTTTGCAGTGGTTAAACGCAATTTAAAGTTTGTCTATTTTCGGAAAAAGTTAAGTAAACTTTTGTTCAAGTGTATGGAAAGTTCTAAAAACTTGAACTAGTTTTCGATGTTGGACCGAAAAAGATAAAGAAAAAACGAAAAAAGTCCTTTCATTAAAAGAAATTATAGCATTTTGTATCGTTAAAAATATTATATTTTTATAAGACCCAGTGAGAGTAGTCACTATTGATTTATTAAATTATTTAATTTGAAATGTATTTTAATTATTTCATAATCACCGTGAATTGATTCATAATAGTTACCAGTATTTGTTGAATATGTTGTATACAATGTTAAATTTATATATTACTTAATAACTAAGTAATCTTAATAAGTAAAGTTAACATTATTAAAGTATTTAAAAACCAAACTTCCAGTTTTATAAGTTTCGAGCGTAGAACGCTCTATGTTTTCGTGTTTCTATATAAAAGAATTAAATCGCGAATTGTCATCATTTAAAAACTATGTGATTAATGTATAAAGTGTGTCACTTACGAAACTCAGTATCGCGCGCATTTTTCTGTGCGGAATGATTTTAATTGCGATGTTGAAATTTGATTCCAATTAGACAGAAGAATGTAGAACATTCTCAAGTCTCCGTGAGCTGTAACCAGCGGCCGGAGCGGTTTCTGGCGCCGACCACAACGGGAAACTTTGCTCAGAGCCGCCGCCGGCCGCCGGCAACAGATTCCCACCACATTCTCGAACACGAATAAATCCCTTACGTCTAAGGACAAAGTACTAAATATACCAGATTGCTTACCATGTACTAGATATGTATCTGGATCATATGATAATATTTGTTGCAAAATCCAAAACAAACTTTTATTGATTTTTAAAATGCATCATCAACTGAAGTGTTTTGAATTAAATGAAGGACCTACAAGAAATGTTTTAATTTAACTCATATATTGGTTTCATGTTTATTTTATTAGAATATTTTAGGAATAAAACATGATGAATAAATAAAAGTTGATTTTTTAAGTTAGTAGGTAGTTATTTGCTTTTTGTGTTTAATATTTACACGAGATTTTTTAAACATATTAGGTAATCTGGTAAGTTTATAACTGAATTAAGTGCAAATATCCAAGACATTCTTTTAACATAGAATTTAAGACTGTCGTGTTCCATTTTCAATATTTAACGTCCATTTTAAGTCACTTAACGGTAAGATTCAGTCGTCGTCCGGCAGCAAGTAGTTCGTATTTAACAACTAAAAATTTATTAGGTTTTGACACGTTAACGTATCTGAAATAATTTGTTTTAACCTTCTGGTAATATGATTGGTATTAAATAGTCAATTTCCGTGTGATTCACATATATAGATTTGACACTGACAAAAGTACAGTAACAGTTAAAATTCAGTTCGCGTATCTGCTCCTCACACCTACACGAGTGTCTTGTTTTTTGTTCCCTTGGCGAACTTGTAGAAAGGAAAATCCATTTATACATGTTTATTTGGTTGTTTTTTGTCAAATACTGAATGCAGTATTTGTTGTGTGTCAGCGGGGAGCGCATTTCGGCCGCGGACCGGCTGGAGAACGTCACCCACACGGTCACCCGGATACTGGACGGGTACGACATCCGGCTGCGGCCTAACTTCGGCGGTGAGTACTCTGTGGTCACTATTATGCACAGAAATAAAAAGAAACAAATATAATAGGAAAAAACGCATATTTGCACCACTGTGACAATAATAGGCGTAAGTAAAAATATTTCAAAACCAACAACATCACAATAACAAAGTATGTACATTACTCTGATTGTATTGTAAGTAGCTAAAGCACATGTGTTACAAAAATCAGAAACAACGATGGTACCACATCACCCAGACCTGTGACCGATTGGGAAGCGAATCCGAGACCTCAGAGATGGCGCGACGCCTCTCTCGGCCAAGGCTGTCGTCAAGCTATATCTTAAATATTAAGTTATTTGTTTGATCGGATCTTAAATATTACTATGAATAAAAAGACAAGCGTGCATAGTCTCTAATATGCCTATTAAAATATTCAACCATTTATAATAAAACGAAATAACCAACAATAAAATTTATAAGTTAATAAGTACATTTGAAATGACGACCTCCGTGGCCGAGAGGCGAGCGTGCCGGACTTTGACGTCGCGCCATCTCTGAGGTTCCGGGTTCGATCCCCGGTTGGGTCAATATGGGAAACGAACTTTTCTGTATTGTCTCGGGTCTGGGTGTTGTGGTACCGTCGTTGTTTTTGATTTCTGTAACACAAGTGCTTTAGCTACTTACCACAGAATCAGAGCAATGTATGTAATGTTGTCCAATATTCATTTATTTATTATTTATTTTATTGATACAACATAGATTGACTTGATCTTAATGTAAGTAGCTTAATTTGTGTGATGGTAACCAGAACGAAGATTAACCACATACTATACTTGGATAGATTAGTAAACACCCAGCCACATAAAAAACATAAATGTCAATCACATGATTGTTTGTCTTGGGTTCCTCACCACGACTCTTGCTTCACGTCAGGCAGTATTTAAATGACATTGAATACACCTTAATTTTTCAATTCATTTCAGTAAATAGGCATAATAGTGCTATAGTAAAATATAGATTTTACAGAGTACCTAAGCCAAAATAGAATAAGAGTAATAAATTTGCCAAAATAAACAAACCAAATCAATCGTATTCAAGTTAATCACCGCTCATACTGTATTTAATGCAGCTATAGCATTTTACACCAGCAAATATTCCTCTTTTCCAAATGTATACATGTGATTTATGGACACAAACTCACATCGTGTGCCATTTTAGACACTGCAAACTGCAATCAGAACTAAGCTAAATAGTAAAGCAAGAAGTGTGTCACTGACAAATATTACATACCTACGAGGCTGCTAACAATTTCGTCGCGACATATCAGAGGGCTCTAGCTACGTTATTATGAAGCGTCGGCAAATAGCATGAGTTACAACATATTTGGTTCAGGGTGTCGGGGAAACGTGCATCAATCTAGCTTCGGTCGCGTCACTGCATTGGAGGCTCAGCTAACATTACCAATTTTATTCGTTCTAAATTGAACTTTATTATTAAATAGCTAGGGTATATTGGTGTTTAGTTTTCAATTCAGACTTTTAAAAACTTTTAAACCGACTTTAGATACGTTTTTTCATCTCAATTTAATCGTACGTGTTATATAGTTTTATGTTCGCCAATTAAATCGTAGTAGGTAAATCGAGTTTGATATTTTTTTTCTTGGAAAGGACATATCTCGACTGTCGTATCATGTCATGATACGACGAGACCAGGATCTGATGATGACATAGCATGAGAGATCGAGGGAAAACAGGTTGTGTTTTAATTGCTAAAAATGATTATAACAATGCCTGCTTTTCAGTCCGTTCGCCATGACGACTAAAATATGCCAATGATTATTTTTTGTATAGATTTCATAAGTAATTTGTAAGGATAAATACAACTAATGAGGACTGTATGGAAAAAAAGTTGGCTCTTAAATATAATGAGAGCAAGTGCCTAAAAATTGAGTTGTAAGATAGCACCCGAACATACATTGTAAGTTAAATAAAAGCTTGTAAAAAGTATATTAAAACAATAAAATATTAACATGACCCAATATACGAGTACAAACAAAATAAAAACTGTGAAAATTACAAAACCTGTAACACGAAGCGCGAGTAAAAACTGGAGCAAATAATAAAGTAACATCGCTTCTTATCGAACATTATATTGTTTCCTTATATTAATTAAAATGAGGCTTGTATTGTAACCAGCCGGCCGTCGACAATTGGGCTTTTGACTGACACCTATCACAAATAAATTTATATTATAAAGCTGACGAGTTTGTTTTTTTGAACCAGAGAACTGGTTCAAATTGAAAAATTTTTTTGAGTTGGATATTCAGTCCATTTATTTAGGAAGGCTACTATTGTATGCTAGGCTATGTAACACGTTGAGATTAATAGGAGCGAAGAAATAGGGGAAAATGTAGAAAAAGTAGGGGCTGGCTGATAAACCACGAGCGCTGAAATTCCCATTCTCACGACTCGATCCAGCATGCCTAGCATACGCAACGCGACTAAATTTAAATCGCGCTCTTAACAAACGTCAAAATCGATTGCAGTCAGTGCGTTAAATGCAGATTCGCTGAAAATACGAGTGCGGTGTGTTAGTAGCTAATCAACAGTATCGAAACTTTTGTCGTCTTATGCGATAAATTTGACATATTGCGTATGCTAAGCCTGCAGGTCAGTCATTTGTGTGATAAACGTTTGTGTTTGTTTTGTATCTGTTTATGCATATGATTAAGTATTCATGGCGGCACCAAAAGTTTTGGTTTTCGTAACAAAAGTGCATAAGTTATTTACTTTGGGACCAGGTCAATGTATGACTATTATTTTTGATGTAATGTTTGACGACCGTAGCCGAAAGGCGAGCGGGCCGGAATTTATCGTCGGCCGATCTCTGAGGTCCCGAATTCGGTCCCGGTCGGGGAATTATGGGAAACGAACTTTTGCATATTGTATACGGTGTTGTGGTAACGTCGTTGTTTCTAATTTATTTAACACAAGTGCTTAAGCTACTTACCTCTGTATTAAAGCAGTGTATGTCATGTTATTCAAAATTCTTTATTTATTATTAACAATTTAACATTAAAAAACCATTTCTCTACAACGACCGACCATAACAGCCAGAAATAAAACAGTCCTGCATAAAACGGACGTAGCCACGTCAGCAGTGCACGATATTGCAACCCTCGGAGCATGAAGATGCAATACGAATCGAATGCGGCGATGCACCGGCCCACTCGGACGCATAATATGTTATTGGTTGCAGGCGACCCGCTCTACGTGGGCATGGACTTGACCATCGCGAGCTTTGATGCGATATCGGAAGTTAATATGGTGAGTTTATTATATACTAACAGTGCCCGCGACTTCATTCCACGACTGACACAAAAACTGTAGTCCACTCGAGGACTACATTTTTTCCCATATATATCTCATATTTTTATTTCAAGGCCTGTTTTACCCATACCACCTCTAATATTAAAAAGAAAGTAGTCCACATATTTGTGCCAAATTTCATATCTCTAACTAAATTAAACAATAAACATTTTTTCATATAAACTTTCAGGAGCGGTACTATCCCAATCCCCCCCTTATTTTCAAAACAAAAAGTAGCATCTTTCCGTTCTAGAGGTTAAACGTATACCTATACTAAATATCATCAAAATCAGTTTTGTGGTTTATGCGTGAAAGTCGGGCATATAAACAAACAGACAGACAGGCAGAGTTATTTTCGAATTTATTATATTAATAGATATGGATGTTACGCTCAAACATCGAAAACACTCAGTGAGCGGAAAAAATAGCTCACAACGTGTTGTGGTCACCGTGAAAGCCGGACAGACAAACAGACGGACAGACAGACAGGTAGAGTTACTTTCGCATTTATATTATTAGTATGGATGTTAGGTTCAATGATCAAAAACGCTCAGTGAGCAGAAAAATAGCTCACAAAGCGTTGTGGTCACAGTAAAACATCTACTCGGCGAAATTCGTGTAATGGCTCTAATGGAAACGCGCAATAGCGCTGTGGCAATCACAGAAGGACCAAATAACGAAATTCGTGTCATGGCTGACCAGCTATTCGATCTCAGCGCGTTGTGGCACGATATAAAGAATAAAGGACTTTCGCGTTCCATTCTAAACATTTAAAATAAGTTAAACGGGTCGACACGCGACAACATTTTTAGTAGTTAATACGAAAATAGCCGGTGAGCACGGTCATTGCAACCAAACTGTAGGTAACGTCGGACAGTACCAAGTAGTTCGTAATAACTACTAAAAAAATGTTGTCGTGTTAAATGGTATTGATATGTTTTGTTTGTAAAATGTTATGTTTTTTGAGCAGAGGCAATTAATTTAAAATCAATTCAAACGTTTATTTATATTCATTAAAAGAGTTTATTTTACGTTTGAAATTCGGCTGAAATACACTGACAACCCAAAACTAGCACTCTCAAAGCAAGCAAACTCATAGTTTGCGCAGTAACTCTACTTTCGCACAGTTGAGATGCCTGAAGGCACATTGTTAGCGTGACTGCAGCATCGGATTCCCGGCATCGCGACATCAAAGGTGGATGGATAACGCCGCGCCCGACCTTGGGCTCTCAAGACCCGCTTAGGATGTTTTCGGGTCATATCAAGGACCGCTCGAGCAGGTCCATCGTAATTGATTAAGCTTTTAATAGCGTCGGAAAGAGAGCAAGGCCGGCACTCGACACACATCGTCGCCTGCGGGGCGGAGTGCTGAGTCGCCAATCGATGGTCGGCCTCCGCGCGCCACTCCGCCTTCTGAGGTCGCCGCCCACTCGTTTCAACGGCCGCATATAAATGTTGCAGCAGTCTGGAAGATGCAAAGGTTTTATGGTGTGAGCCCTTCGCTCCCCCTTAAGTCCGGTGACGAAAGATGAAAAGGCCATCTGCGGCCATTATCAGCTGGTTAATTAGGAAAAAATAAGATGCGAAGGTTGGCTTGTATACTCCTTAATCCCCTTAGCTCGATGGACGCTAAAGTCTATTGGCAGCTATCGTCAAGTATTTGAAGAAAAATATGGGAAAGAACTGCTGGAATGACTCACAGACACAATCAGGGCTACACGCACACAAGTCGTTCAACGATAGCCTGACAGCACTTTAGCTTCCTTAGATTTGTTTATACTGCACTTCGAGATTAATCTCATCCCACCTGATGAGGACCTAGCATAAGGGCGACAATTACAGCATAATACAGCTGTTACTGAACTTGTCTCCCTTACCTCGAAGACTTGACCCCTGCAACTAATGTACAATCCCCCAGGAGCTCTGGAAACCTGACTTAGATATTTTTACTTAATAGGAGAACCGATTTTAAGCTCATAGCAATTTTGATTATTTAGATATCTACTCTGAACAAAGCTATGAGTGAATACAAATACCAACGACTTGTATTCTCTCATACCTACCTTTCAGTGACTGCAGATTTTATTTGCAAAACGTATTTCGAAGAACTTTTTTAATGATTAAAATATTAATGACAATGAGTGTAGAAATTGTTCATACATTCAACATTCGATTCGATTCGAACAGATATATACCATTTTACATCAATCATCCGCACCTTCTTATTTTTAGCTAGAATGTGATATCAACACTCCAAATGGCTATAGTTATTTTTATTGTGGAAAAATGTGTTACGTGCATACCTAAGGACGTTCGACCGTTTCTTCCAAGCTTACATACTGAAGTAGTATTTATATTGTGCTAAGATTACATAGAGACGAGATACATAGTCTTTGTGTACACGCATAAATAAGCATTATTTGTTGAGTACATAATGTACCCAGTTACGTGCAGATGACTCGCGCGTCAGAATAAACCATTGTTATTTAGTGATTGGATTATGTTTTTGCAATATGCATTGTATTGATAAAACTGCAAACAAATTAACACCTTTATCCCATACTTACATTATTAGCCGATGTTTTTATTTCTAATATCGCATACTTATAATGACAATCTCCTAATACTAATGTCTTTAAATTTCTTGTTGTTTTATAAACTTATAACTTATCAAAAAAAGTTATCATTATACCGATTTATCGAAAATGATAATAGAGACACTATTTTACTTTTAGGTTTAAGGCCAGTTTATCCAGTTTATAGCATAATAAAAACACAGAAAATTTGAGTTACATCACCTTTAAAATAAGAATGCAATACATTGTGTCTTAAATTATGCATTGTTTGTGGTTTATTTTTTTTGTTTTTATCTAGACGGCGTTATTTGGCGTGATTTCTTTCTTTCAATTTTCTGTATGTTGTGCAATCGGGTACCATTTCTTTAATATTGCTCACACCATATAAGGTCTATATGTTGATATGCATTCACATGATCTCTTCGTATATTCGTCGCTATTTGCCAATTCACGTGTGGACTCAATTTACATAAGCCAAGATTGATGACGTAACAATGATACTAATCGTTTACCTATATAATAATAATAATTAATAATTTCTTTATTTCTGTAAAACAGTTTTATAACAAAGGTAGTGGCTGGAACCTCCTTTTAAGCTTAATAAAGCCTGTGACAGGAGGCACCGCTCTTCAATAACATTAAGTCCTTATTTCTAATAAACTAACTGAGGGTACATTCATAATAACATTGCAACATTGTTTTAATTAAACATAGGTACTTATTTATAAAACTAACATATTTACTTGTTTACTTCTAAAAGTGCTTCAATTTGATCATAGGTTTTCGTCTTTAACCAATCTAATATATTTTTTTTACATTCGTAATAAACCATATTGTATGTATCCACTTCCTTATTAACATGGCTGTATAAGAAAGCCGACCGTTTGTTGTATTGCCGTCTGGCAAATGTGGTGTTAGCTCTAGGTGCTTTTATTGTTTACCTGAAACAATAAATACAAACTGAATCTCTTACTATCACTACCTATAAACTCTGTTGACTGTATTCACTTTCACTATCTATAAACTCTTTTGACTATGTTAAGTTTCCCATAACAAACAAAACTAGATTATTTGAGCTTTCACCTTTTCCACTTTATAGAACAAGAGCTCCGAGCATCAAGATCGGATTTAAAAAAAAAAAAAGATTTTATTTCAATCCAAATAAAAGCCTCTTTCAGTGACAAAGAGGCAGGCTTGTCTTTGAGGTTATATTATTGTTGAAACCATTTCTTTCAGGACTACACAATAACGCTTTATTTGAACCAGTACTGGAAAGATGAGAGATTGGCGTTCGGTCTGTCCGACGAGGTCCTCACTCTCTCGGGCGACTTCGCCGATAAGATTTGGGTGCCGGATACGTTTTTTGCTAATGACAAAAATAGGTAAGTAACTTGATAACTAGATGATTCAAAAGCAATCCATTTATGAAATCGTTATCTTCAAAAGCTGTTGCCCATGACGTCTTTCACGTTATTTTGGGATAAAAAGTATCCTATGTGTTAATTTATCTCGTCTCGAGCGTCTTATCTAATTTTTCTACCAAATTTTATTCAAATCCATCAATAATTTTTTTACATCTAGATCTCTAGTCATCCCGACCTTCGGACATTCTTACAAACCTATGTGCTTATAATATTACAATTATTACGAACAAGTTAAGTAAATATTATTGTTTTAAGCTAGATTGCTATTCAGGAATGCATAATGTACGCATGTACATTTGAAAGCAGGAAAGTTACATAATTCTAAGCATAAGAAGATTGAAACTGATTTCAACTGAAACAAGAGAACTCTAAATGTACGTCAAAAAAATTCATCTCCTACTATAACATGCGATTAGCTCAGTTGCAAGAGCAACTCGCGCGCTACGTAAAGGTCGTGGTAACACCCTAAGGGGAGACACATTTTTTCTGTTTCTTTTAAGATATTTGTTTTATGACGACTTCGGTGGCGCAGTCGCTAAGGTAGGCGGCCAAAGCGCGAAAGGTCCCGGGTTATATTCCCGGTTGGGTCAGTTTAGAAAACGAACTTTTATAAATTAACTTGAGTCTGGGTGTGCTGGGATGACGCCCCCAGTTAGACTCATAGTCCAAGGGAAAACCTTAGTTTGAGACCAGGTGATTAGTGTGATTGTCTGGCGCATTTTATTTATAGAATGTAATTGCATGCTTAGTATTAAGGTATTCACAGGCACTTTTGTTACCTTTATTAATGGGTAGGTTGTAATATTTTGTATGTTCGTTCCAGCTTCCTGCACGACGTGACGGAGCGCAACAAGCTGGTGCGTCTGGGCGGCGACGGCAGCATCACGTATGGCATGCGGTTCACGGCCACGCTGGCCTGCATGATGGACCTGCACTACTACCCGCTCGACAGCCAGAACTGCACCGTCGAGATTGAAAGCTGTGTGACTCTTACACTTGTAACAGGCCGATACCTCGCTTTGCTTGGCCGACAACCATCGAACGGACTCCAGTTCAGCACCACATCACACTCCATGACTTCCTCGAGACACTCGACGCCGACGCTTTTGCGACGCTTCGCTTCAAACGTCCAATCGCTAGCTGTTAAATCCTCTCACTCACACAAACACTCATTGTTATACAGATATTCACTGACCATCTTTCCACGCTTTGACTTGTCTTCTGTTTCTTCATTTTAAATTCGTGATTACTATTCTTTGTTGTAATTGTTATTCACTGCTATCTTGACCTTGAAAATCCACTTGCTTTTACTTGAACGTTCGGAAGTTTTTAAAGCATTTACCTACAAGTTGCCAAGCTGTTTTGGAATGTGCAATTATTTTTTCCAAAATTAAATTGTTCACGCATTTCTAACTTAGGATTCCCATTCCATTGTCACCTGATATTTAGATTATTTTCCTATTTGTTTCCTACTGCACTATTGCACAGCAGCTCTACACACACAAGTATTTACGAGCATAATGGGTGGCGTGACGAACCACTAACCACTTATTAGTCTATGATGACAGGCACACTTTTTGAAATTGATATATTTTAAAGAAATGTGTGTACAAGTTTCTTATATATGACTTACACAAACTTTTTTTATAGTTTTTTAACTTATTACATACATACCTCCCATCAACACCCTTAGGTTTCCTTGTAATGTCTTTCAATTGTTAAGTTTAGTAAAAAGATTTTATCAGACAAGTTCTACACGAAATATTTAATTGAGTAACGTTAATCAAAATCTTTCGAAATTTGAAAATTTACACAATTCTAAGAAGTTGACACATAACAGTTTAGCGCAATACTCTGCACAAGGCTAGTCGTGACACCAGCTTTGGTGACGAGTCAGCATGCTAACTTGCTTCCTCTGGTACAGATGGCTACACGGTGTCTGACGTGGTGATGTACTGGAAGGAGACTCCGGTGCGAGGCGTCGAGGATGCGGAGCTGCCGCAGTTCACCATCCTGGGACATAATACCAACGACAGAAAGGTCAGAACTAGAAGACTGCTTTTCCACAAAAGGTTTTTGAGGCAGCTCTGTATCAATGCTCAATAATATCGTTTCCACTGGTGCTATGACGACCTCCGTAGCCGAGAGGCGAGCGGGCTGAACTTTGGCGTCGCGCTATCTCTGAGGTCCTGAGCTCGATCCACGGTCGGGTCAATATGGGAAACAAACTTTTCTATATTGTCTCGGGTCTGAGTGTTGTTGTACCATCGTTATTGCTAAGCGGCATGCTAACGACCTATATTCGTGGATATGAAAACTGTGTTAGATTCACTAACGGCCTTTCGTCAAAGGTAAATGCAAAATTATGACCTGAAAAAAGGGCACTGACAAAACAAGGCTTGAAGCTTTCTTTCACTCTGTGGCTGCGCGCGTGACATTGCGTCAAAAGTGATATAGAATACATTTGTTGATATACACCATTGTAGGTACTTCACGATGCGGATGACAATAATTTATTTGGATTTTCCATGGAACTGTGGATCTTCAAAATTGAAACTAACGGCGATAAATTTTTTGATAGGTAAGAAGTTGCCAATAAACCGTAAGTTACAGTCACCATAATAAAGTGCAACACTCACTGAGAGGACAAGAACGCTAACAAACTTGTTCAGGAGGGTGAACTTTTACATCCAGTCACTTACATAATAATTTTTCCTCCTTTATGATTCGAGGTGGGCCAAGTAGTAAACATACCCTACTACCATCCGCAATGCTGACCTTTGTTTTGAATTACAATCGCCTTAGGTAATCTTTCCTTAATTTGGTTAGATAGATAAATACACTTTATTGCACAGATACATTTACAGAAATTGGTTTGACAGACATAATCTAGTACAATTAAGGCGGTCTTATTGCTAGAAAGCAATCTCTTCCAGACAACCTTTAGAAAAAAAAATTTTGAAAGAGAACCTCCATTCTTTTAAAGCCTGGTTTGTTTAATATAGTAAATTATTTCAGGAGAAGCTGGCGACGGGCGTGTACCAGCGGCTGTCACTGAGCTTCAAGCTGCGGCGGAACATCGGCTACTTCGTGTTCCAGACCTACCTGCCCAGCATCCTCATCGTGATGCTCTCCTGGGTCTCGTTCTGGATCAACCACGAGGCCACATCGGCTAGAGTGGCTTTAGGTAATTGCAAACTTAAAGCATTTATGTAGGTTATGCGAAACATTTGTGCATCGTCAAAAAATACTGCATATGAGAAATTTCGAATAGGAATAATAAATACAGAGCGGTAGTCGCCAGACTAACATTTTATTCATCACTGTTTTGTAAACATTCAAGGTCTAGTACGGTGCTGGTTAGAGGGTAATAATGATTAAAATGATGACTCGTTGATATCCATTTAATTAATCAAATAATTAGTAACCATCAATATCGCTTACTTTCTAATTTGTTGTCTAATGACGCGCGTGTATCTGCGCTCTAAATGTTTCTCTTATGATACAGATGTTTTATAACACGAAATCGAGTAAGTCATACTTGTAATGCGTATTATAGACACAAAATTCGGCCAAAACTAAGTGTTTCCCAGTTTACGCAGATAAATGCAATGTGCAATCATGTATATTTACACACACAAGTGTGGGGCACCCTCTTTCGTGAGTAACTGTACCATCGTTGGTTTTGGTTTCCATTCCATGACACAAATGTATAATAAATAAATAAATAATAATAAATAATAAAATCTTTATTTCTCCAATATCTTCGTTACAATGTTTTGCAGAGTCTTCCCGGTAAGTAGTCTTAATGACACTTGTATTGGGAATGGCTCGCAACTTCCCTTACAGATAGCCACAGATATTGTAGGTAATCTAATTATGAAGTTAGTTACATTATGGTTACCAGCACTAAGAGGCTGGTGCCAGGAAGAAGTATAATAACTATAACTAAGTGTAGAACAAATAAAACCCTGTTTTTACTAAATAATTTGATATGAGAAAGACAGACGTGCCATTTGCTATTCAAGTTGAGAGCGTGTTAACGGTATGCTCATATACTGTGTGTGTGTGCGTGTGTGCGAGTGTGTGTGTGTGTATGTGTGTGTACGTGTGTATGTAAACGTGTGTAATGGTTGCCAGTGAGAGGGTTGAGAGTTCGATTGCGCACAATGTGCAAGTCCGAGTACTAAATTATTTTCATGTTTGTATTATCATAGATAAGTGATTGTGAGCCGAGGGATACTTGCAAGCCCTATTGATTGTTTCTTAAGTTCGGTACGAGTAGTCAACTTACAGGTTCCGTCTATGACTGAGTTTAAGAGAGTGTTATTTTATTTGTGTGTAGTTTAACTAATTCTTATTAAAAGATTTTCAACTTCATCATACGTCAGAGATGATAACCATTTGGTAATTGCATTCTCGCAATTGTGAGACAGCATTGGGTATATTACTAATGTTTTATTTATTTTATTGTAAATATAGGAGGACTGACCCAAGCACTGTCTTCTAGCAAATGCTGTACGTATAATAGGAACAGGAGCTACAACATCCTTCCTTCTTTTATGAGAATGGTTGACATAAGTTAAAGTTTTGTGACAGTTTAAAGTAATGTTGAGAATGTAAAGTTTCCTAACTGTGAGAAGACCACTTATCTTGTACAACGTGTCAGTAGGAAAACGATAAGGTTTAGAGTAAATAACTTTTATCAGAGATCTCTGCACCCTTTCCAGTTCAAGAATACGGGTTTTGGCAGCTCCTCCCCAAATTGAGATGCAGTAAGTGAGCACAGACTGTGCCAGTGCTATGTAGATTTTGTTTTTAAGTTTATTTGACATGACCCTACGTAGTGACTTAAATACCCATATGAGCTTCCTAGTTCGGCTCATTAATAACTCCAGGTGTGGGTTCCAGCTTAGTCGTTGGTCTAGTATAATACCAAGGTACTTAGTTTGGTTAACTTTGTCAATGGATGGACAGGTGCAGATTAAGTTATTAGGATTTGAACAAGAGTGAATTTTAATTTGAAAAGTATTGTCCGGTTGTGATTTCATTGAAGGAGAGAAGCAGATGAAGTTAGTTTTCTGTATGTTCAGCATTAAAAGGTTATCACTAAGCCAGTTGGATACTATAGATAATCCCTTTTCTGTTCTTTCATGAACAGAATCCCAAGTTCTACCGGTAAAAACGACTGCAGTGTCGTCCGCGTAAGAAACTACCTTGCCTCCGACATCCCGAATCATTCCCAATTCATTAATATATATTAAAAAGAGAGTCGGACCAAGGACACTTCCCTGCGGGACACCGAAATTGATCTTAGCTTTATCACTGTAGTAACTACCTATCTTTACCTCTTGAGTTCGGTCCTGGAGGTAACTTTTAAAAAGACTAAGTGGTGTGCCCCTTATTCCTATGCTCTCTAACCTGAGCAAAAGAATGGGGACAGAGACGGTGTCAAAAGCCTTCTTGAGGTCTAAAAAGACTGTAAGGCACCTGTTGCCACCATCAACCTGCTTGTATAAGCTGCTTACTTTTGAATCAGGTCATTGTGTGTCATGTTATCTGTTTTATTTTTATTTTGTCGCCTTTTGGGTGCTCACGATCTTGGGTGGACCCAAAACCCTTAAGAATAGAGGTTCTTTATGAATATAATTTGAATATTGTATTTACTGATGAGCATGTGTATGTGTGCAGGCATAACGACGGTGCTGACGATGACGACGATCAGCACGGGCGTGCGCAGCAGCCTGCCGCGCATCTCGTACGTGAAGGCGATCGACATCTACCTGGTCATGTGCTTCGTGTTCGTGTTCGCGGCGCTGCTCGAGTACGCGGCCGTCAACTACACGTACTGGGGCGCGCGCGCACGCAAGCGCGCCAAGTTAAAGCACCGCGACCAGATGTCCACTAGCGCTAGTGTGGAGAAGGACCTCAAGTGCTCCGGTAAGGGCTCAGCCCACATTTGCATTCACACCTTCAATACTCCTCTGATACTTTTTACCAAAGTGTCATCGTCGTCGACACCTACTCCCGCGTCATTTTCCTCGTCTGCTTCCTCGTCTTCAACGAAATCTACTGGGTCTTCTACATCATTGACTGAAATGCTGATTCAGATATACGTTCAAGCGTTAACAAGGCCTCAAATGCTCGGGATTGTCGTTACCTTCGTTGAATTACAGGATTTCAAAGATGACAAAAAAGCCGTTTGAAAATTATCTTTTAAAGTAACAGTTTTCCAAGGGTTTAACACATGTTGAGTTCGCAGAACACCAGAGCTTAAAAGAGTTTTGACATTTCATGTTTTGTCTGCCTGACAGTCTTACTTATTATGTACCTTACTTGTACTATTGTATTACTTTAAGTTCTTTTTCAATATTTTTTAAAACATTCTGTTTCGTTTTTTATATTTTTTTAAAATAAGATGTTATCTTCAAGTATAATCAGTTATTTTTTTATCCCATGTACAAGGTGGCGAAATATTTTTACAAATAACACTTAACCATGTCTTCCCTTAACTCTAAAAATATTAGCCGCCTCAATCCTGTTCCTAGTAAGCTCTAAGGGAAAGTCAAAAGTTACTACTTATCGCACAGTTAATGTTTTCCACTGTACAGGGTCGCGGTCCCCCGAAGAGATAATAGCCCTCCGCGAGTGTTCGAGCAGTTCGGGGCGCATGTCCCCGCTGCTGGGGCTGCGCTCGAAGCCGCTGCCCTCCGCCGCGGGCGCGCCGCCCTCGCTGCGCCTGCAGCGCGACCACGCGCAGCTGCGGTACCGCACCAGGCCGCACTCCAGGACCTCCAGAAGTAAGGGCTTTTAGGAATTTCGAAACGGAACCTTGAAGAGTTGTTTTCAAATTTGCTACTCTAGGTTTTCTGTAGGTCAAAAAGCTAAGTAACAGGTCACCAGGAGAATTTGAACGTTGAAACGAAGAAGCTCCGTCCGTGAAAGCTTCATGCTATTTTAAAAATAATAATAAATTTTGGACTACATCACATACATTGATCTGATTCTGTGGTAAGTAGCTTAGGCATTTGTCTTACAAAAATCAGAAACAACGACGGTACCACAACACCCGGCAATATAGAGCAGTTCGTTTACCATATTGACCCAATCGACCGTGGGACGACGGCACGACGGCAAAGTCAGGCCCAGTCGCCTCTCGGCTGCGAAGATCGTCGAATTTTTAAGGCCTTTTGTTATTAGGCATGCATTTTATCTGCAACCAATCCTCATAAGAACAATTCTCAGTGCTTTGCGAATATGATTTAGCGACAAATTTAGATACTCGTATGTTAAACTGTAAACTGTTTTCCAGATGGCTCGACCGGCAAGCCCAAGATGATCCACGCCCTCCGGCGAGGCGCCACCGTCATCAAGGCCTCCATGCCCAAGATCCGCGACGTGAACGTCATCGACACCTACTCCCGTGTCATTTTCCCCGTCTGCTTCCTCGTCTTCAACGCAATCTACTGGGTCTTCTACATCATTGACTGAAGTGTTGATTCGGAAATGAACTATAAATTACTACGACAAAGTCCTTCGCTTTGTCGGAACTTAAATAAGTATAAGCATGTCATCGGTCATTAAAGGTCATAGCTCTTCAAAATCACTCGGCATCCGAGCAGCACCTCCTGACCTATAGTGGTTATTATTATACGTATGGAGTATTATGGGCATCAACTGGAGACCGCCTGGCCCGCGGGCTGAATACGCGCAGATGACGAATCAATCGGAGTCCATTCATTGCTCGATAGCGATGTGTTGCCCAAGCGCAAGATCGTAAGCTGTCGCGGCTTCCTAGTTTAGGCCACCTAACTACAACGGACAACTACGAGGCTGTACCGGTCGGGAGCCACATGCCTTTGATGAGCTGTGACCTTCAAGTGTCTCGTCATGTCCTTTACTCCATCGTAATCTTAAGTGTCTAAGTATGAAGTGGGAAGGAACGCTGCGCTGTGCAAATATTTTTGTAAGAATTGAGTGATTTTATGTGAACGATGAACTTGTGCCAAAAGATACGCCAAATTGTAAGTCGCAATCAGGATGTTGCGGAAGTGGTATACTGACCTGAATGGGGATTAAATTTGTCAAAAACCCTGTGATGAAAAAAAATATACTGTGGAACTCTTTGTATGAAAGGAGATCTAAAATTACAGTAACACAAACTTTCAACCCCTTTCAGATTTCTATATTATTTTCCTGACATCTTGAATATTCTAGTAGTTTTAAATGTCAGTAGTTGATAGTATTTTGCATGTTAAAAACTGCCAATACAATAAAATATTAAACTGAGAGAATAATTGCAACAAATGGAAATGAATGAAAACTTTCTTTACTAATAAATAAATGTACTGTCCTATTAGTTATCGATTGAACATTTAATAAAATATATTTAAAATTATAATAAATGTAGAGTATATAGAAAAAAAAATGGTGCGATTGTTTTCACAATCAGATATCAATTCAGTGGTATGAAAATAATAATTAATGTATACTTTATAATGATAAAAGACCTGGGTGGTAACAGTTTCTCCCGAATGTAATTCTTCGATAGATAAGATTAAAAAGAGGTCAACGCAACTTTTCTTTTTGAAAAAAATATATAAAAAGTCAATGATCGTCTGCGAATAAATAACATCAAGGTATGTAGATGATTATTTGTTGTTTTGCACAAAACAAGCAAAATTTTAATTGCAGTTGTCCAATTATTGTAAATAAATTAAATACATAGGGGAACATCATTAATGATACACAGTAGAGAATTGATGTTTATATTAGAGAAGATTTAAAAAATAGTTTTATTTTAAGGACGTTGTAAAAATAAAAGTTAACTATCAAAATATATTTTTTTATTAACAGACAGACAAACCTGAAAGGACCTTTATTGACGAAGCCTACTGACGTGGGTGGTTGAGGTACTTATAAAAACGAGATATTATTGAAGTAGTGAATGTTGGTAACTTGTAGTGTATAGAACTTATTGACATGTTTGACTGTTCAGAAGTATTTGATCACTTTGTCTGCTCCGATATATCTGACGGCGACTGTACCTACACACTACAGCCTCATAAAATATGATTTTAGAGTTATAAGCTGCTGAATATGTAGGATCGTAGACAAGAAATTAAAAAAATAATAATAATTTAAGTTTCCATTTTTTATTAAATAGAAGTTAGTTATAAATAGATGTCTGGTTTGGCTAGTGTTGGTTGTCAGACAAATAAAAAATTGTATTAGTCAAGCAGTCAAAAATATAAACAAAATATAAGTAATGATATCACACCTAAAACATATAGGATAGCATTTTGCTTATTATCTTACGTTATTAACTTAATCAGTTTAGACGCCTATTTCGCGACAAGGTGGGCCACTTGGTGGTAGATGCGCTGGGGAGCCTGTCTAGAATCACGTTCAAGTTGGCTACTGAGGTGGTTTTAGTTGGGCGCGAGCCCGACATACCTCTCGCAGAGAGTATAGGAGCGGTAGGCAAAAACGTTTCTAAATCTACACTACAAAGGCCGGACTTTTTAATTGTCAGATAAGATATCACAGTTATTTACTGTACAATTTATTTATAATTATTTCAAATGCTATCTTAATATTCCGTTACAAAATTTACCTATATTTTTGCTATCTTTTAACGGCCTTAATTCAAACAGCACTTACTTTATTTAAATAATCACATTTAAGTATTGAAACTCGCCCTAAAGTTTGAATTTGCCGATAAGTAAATTCTGCTGGTATCGAGTTAAAGAATAAATAGGTTATTAGGTACTGGGTAAGCTGACTTCATACTCTGTTTATCTTCTCTTACTATCTGGTGAGCAAATCGCTTATGAGTTCACATATGGGCACAAGCGTCTTCTAAGCTTTATGTGAAGGAAAGAGACCAACCTTACTGTTAGCTGTTCCTGACTAGGCTTTACCACTGACATTAAAATACCTGCTGAGTAAAAGTAGTTACAATCGTATGAAAAGTACTATTTAGATCATTTTCTATTCGGTCGATTGGAATCATAACCTATCTAAGTACTAAATACTACTTGTTGCGGTCTCCTTTTTAGGGGCCTTATTAAAGGTTTTTACCACTTCCAATCTGTCTTTTTCTATTGTTTTTTTTCTTTCTCTTCTTTTCAGTTTGTATTATCATTATTTTCTTTTATTATATTTCTTAAACTAATCTGATTTTCTAATTTGTTATCTGTTCTTCGTAACATTTAGTCCGCTGTCTCTTCCCTTTGTATATCAAGTAGCATCTTGTTAATTAATTTTATATATATACTTATACTGGTTTAGACAAGTGCTTCACATTACGAAAATTAGGTATATTTAGGCAAGTCAGTTTTATAGTTTATAAGTTACAACATTACAAATTCATAAATAAGTACTAACTTTCAAAAATAATTAACAAGTAGGTACTTGATCAAAGAGAAAAACCATAAACCAGCACACTTTTCTTTACAGGCAACGCCATCTGTACATTGAACTGAAACTGAAAACGTAGAACGTTTGTAGCGCTTTGCAAACAGGCATGCTTGGTGGCCCGGCTTCCTAACGTACCTACAGATAGCATTCATCAGAAGCATGTTCTAATCGCGAACCTTTTGAACGACATGTCTGGGTCCAAATAATTTAACCCCGAGCTACGTTGTGCGACAATCAGCTTCAAATAAAACTTCCTAGAGGTCGTTAACGATAACGAAGTATGGAAGAGGAACATTAGAAACGTTTATGAAAAGCTATGCTTATTTATTAGCTTTATAAATAGCTCTAGGCTCTTATTCGTATCGATTGCCGCGGTGTTGGTGATGGAGTAATCCGAATCCATTGACAAGATACAATTCTGCAGAGAGAAGCGTTGTATCTTTACTATTCCATTGAAAGTTATTAATTAGATGCTTTTGAATCGCTTTAAAATATTATAGATTAGTTCCTATAAACAGCCTAGTCTTATTCTTGAATATTTACTAACTATGCAAATGATTGCAAGCCTGTTTTTAGTATTACAAAGTAAAGCTGGCTCTTTTAATGTTTTTTTTTTCAAATAATGAAATAGTAAGTAATTAAAAATGTGAGCCGGTTCTACTAACTACTAGTTAGTTCTACTAGCTAGTACGTATAAATAGGTAATAACTTTTTCATCAAAGCTCATTTAGCACGACTAGATGCAAAAATGTGTTGTCAGGGATTATAGACAGAGCAGGGCTTGGCAAGTGATTAAAAATAGGATATGGTCCTACTGACTACCTTATAAATAGGTAATCACTTTATCATCGAGCCTTATTTAGCGCGACCGCTACAATAGATGTAGAAATGTGTTGTCAGGGATTTATAGACAGAGCAAGGGCGGCTGTTCCATTCATCGATGCGGCGCAGAGCGCGGGTGTGCCGGCCGGGGCTGCGGGGGAGGGCGAGCCGAGAGGGGGGAGCACTCACGGCGCAGGCTCAGAGCTAGCTTTACTAGAGGCTTCTAGTTCCCGCTACAGCCCCGCGGACTGAACACGGCGGCTAAGCCGCCATCCTTTACCGGACTTGAGTGGATTACCAGTGGTCTAGTGTTCTGTGCTGTGCTGTGCTGTGCTAAAACGCCAGGTCGACCTCGTTCTGGACGCTTTCTGCTGGAATGTCCTGTTTGTGCTATTGTGAATATTGGTTTTGTAACTAGATTGTTGGCGAAACGATTTTAAAAATGTAAGTAAACCTCATTGGGAGTAAAAGCTCCGTATTTTTTCAATACGATATGTGGTATCCTAAAGAACGATTCATGACCAGATTCGTAGGTGGCAGGTGTTGAATTTCAGGCTACGGAGGGGTGCGGGCTGAAGTGCGGGAGACGGGGGGCGAAGGGGGGGGCAAACAACCGCGCAGTCCAACCCCCGTATTGATTGTTTGATTTTCATACCTATTTGCTAAATATTGTTGCAATATTGCAATTATACTGTCACTACCATATGAAATGACAAAATCCACACCCGCTCAATTGTTTTGCTTACTTGCTTTGAGATTTTAGTAGGTTCTCTTTGAATTACCAATGGGTACGGTAAACATGATGTCTTCATTAAGATTGAAACAAATATTAATATCGAAAGACATCACTTTTTGATCTGATCTTGCATTTAGCTATGAACTAAGTAAAAATCAATTAAAGATAATAATACTACTGGCTTACAACAAACAATACATATACAAACCTCCCACAGCAGGGCAAGCGCTTCATTTGAAGTATGATAAGCTAACGGACCAAAATAACAATTCCAAAGGTTTGTAGCAAGTTTCATTGAAAAATTGATTCAGAGCAGAATCTCGTTGGCGTACCTACTTGTTACTGACTATGCCCAAAAGGCGTGGGTTCAAATTCCACGCAGCGCAGAGATTCCTGTGATTAACATTTTTTATTTTCTGTGCCCGGTTTTATACGTTTATAGGCGTAAAATTATATCGTAATACCCATTTTGATTCTATTTTTATTTTAGTTCTTAATAGAGCTGTTGCTTTTAAGTGTCAAATGTTCTGTCAAGTGCGCGCGTGAGGTATTGCCTGTGTAAGGCTTGGGAGGGGGGGGGGGAGAGAAGGTAGGTGTTTGCGTGGGAAGGCGATGTGGGTAGGGCGAGGTGACATGTAACTGACCATGATGTGGAAAATGTGTGATAATCTGCAATAATCACTGAAGAAGCATGTGTCATCTTCGATTACTTCAAAGAAAACGGAAGTTGTCGCTAGATAGAACCACAAAGCAACTGCTTAGAGGACAGAATCGTGATTTTGGGGTCTTAGGTTCGGTTCCCGGGTACAGCGAAGAATGTTTCGGATTTTTTGGACATAGCTCGGGTTTGTGATCAACGGGTAGGTTGATCACAAACCTTTTATTGGCTAGTGTGGTGATTACGCCAATAGGTACCCATATTGTTATGAATTACTTGATTTTCAATATGGAGGCCTTGTCTATGGGATATTGGCCTTACAATAGGATATAAAATAGGTAAATACTAACTAAATTACGTCCATCATCAGTATTTTGCCCACAGATCACGACCTCAGCTATACTTATTTTTGGTTCTCGATTATTTGCGCGACACTTTTCTTAATACGCATAATTTGATGAATCTTGGACTCCGACAAACACATACCCAATTCATTTATTTATGTACGTTATAAGTAACGTTTATGTATCGTCACCATAACCAAATTTGAAGCAACACTGGCACGGAACTTAACAACAAGAATTCGGCAAGGCGTTTAGTAGTTGTAGATAAGCCTTCTTTAAAATAAACGAGAACGGGAAAAGACCCAGTGCGCAAACGAGCAGACAATCTTGTCCATATGTTTATAACATTAAGTATTCTTCATGTGTAAAGTAGGTACCTATCATTTTCTTAATAAGGTTTTTTTTTTATTATTAATTTTAATAATGGTGAAAATCAAGGTCACATTAAACTGTTTTCACTTAAGCGCACAAATGTTAACCCAGTTATTGTATAATGACGAGATTAGCCTGGATGTTTAAATGTGTTTACACGGCTATCTGCTAGAATCTTCTAGTGATCGTCCGGAAATGCCTTAAAACATAAGTTTAAATTACTGGGTTACAGCAATTCTAATAAATGTCTATTGACTGAAACTAACAAACATTCATCTTGATTACTCCACAAATCATGCGTAGACACAGTACCCATATTTATTCTTACACATACATTTATACTTAAACAGCGGGAGCGGTAAAGTTCTAGAATGACAACCACGCCGTGTAGGGTTTGCTACAAGTTAAGCAAATGACCTTGTCACAGAGGATGGAGGAAAAAATGTTCTGGGTGTCGTAGAAGGACATTTACGCCCTAAACTAAAGATTCATAAGGTTCAGTTTTAATTTATATCTTTTTTCATTGTTAAAAAAACAGTATGTAAAATTATGTCGATATCATCAAAATTGGCTTTAATATCTAAAAGTAAGTAGTCATTAGATACCTAATCTTTTATGAATCGTGCAAAAATGATTTTCCGTTTATGAGCACACTGTGCTATTAATAACTACTACGAATAAATTGATTTCCTCTCCGTTAACAGTTACAAGAGGAGAGTTATTGATTTGCTTCAAAAGCTTATTGATGAAAACACCCTCACCAATGTCAGTCCGTTTCGCAGGAAGCGCGCCTTTTACTTGTTTTGTAGCTATTTCTTACTATATCATTATATAATTTGTACAAGTATCAACTAGAGACGATCATTATTATAATCTACTTCCTACTATTTCCTCTACCTTAAGGTTGTCTGGAAGAGATCGCTTTCTAGCGATAAGACCGCCTAAATTGTATTATAATCAATCTGTAAAACCTATTTCTGTAAAGTTTTGTGAAATAAAGTATATCTATCTATCTATTTATTTATTCAATATGTGTAATAGGCATCGTACCTTAAGTGTTTAAATAGCAGCAGTATATATTTTTCCTCATGCTGTTTATTACAGTATTGAAGTGTGTACACTACATCGAAACGATAGAGTGCCACTGTCCAAATAATTGCTTAATTTGTATTACCGGGTGACATTTTGTTAAGCGACGGTGTTGTGTGTCCAGAAAGAAACCTGGGCGTAAAAATACATTTTGGCCGGACTTGGCGCGCAGAGCGCGCAGCTCGGCGGTGAATGGGACGGGCTCAACAAGTAGACCGGCCGCGGCGCGCATGCGCGCCTCTGGACCCTCACCACAACATGGCCGCCCGTTCTTTTAATGCGCGATTCGAGTTCTAAAATTATCTAAACTGTGAGAACGTGAAGATAATAACGTGCAGCCTTCAAGCAGTTCGCATTTATTATTTGTTCAGGTACCGACATAATGTTATCGTAAGCCAAACCTTATATTGCCTAGGTCATTAATGTTTAATTGGAACAATGTTAACTGGGGTTACATTTTTATTTAAGGATTAATTTATGATAATGGTAGATAATAATTCGCGATGTTTAATTTGTTATGTGGATTTGTACTGACTTATTTTAGTCGAAACAAAGTGTCAATGAGCAACTTAAAACCACTGAATCGTTAGGTTCTGTAAACCCAGATTAAAAATCCGGATGTACCTAAGTACAATTAGTAGATTAAAGTACCTACTTATACGGAGGCGAAATTTAAAACAAACGAATGACGTTTTTGAAATAAGTATTTACATGTTATCTAATTTTCCAACATAACGCGTGTAATTATTGTTCTAAATACCTACAGTAGGTGTGCCGGAGTGACGAAAAATTTCAAAAGGCTATTTTGCATGTTTCATAAATTACAATCTTGTGCAGGTAAGTTACTTACAGTACATTAGTAACGAGCCTATGTATTTAATACGATTGGTATGTCCAATTAATTTACCGCTACAACTACAATATCTATGCATAACTGGCAGCATGATCGCTTACTATACCTACATATACGTAACGAAAAAAAATTAAGGAACAAATTCATCGCCTACGATAATTGCGGTTAGCTCAGTTGGAGGGCCAACACGCGCGATACGCGAGGGGCGTGGGTTCGGGGCCCGCACCGTAAGAGGAGATGAAGTTTTTCTTTTTCTTTTTACTACTTAAATGTGTTTTGAACCGGGATTTGGTACGTTTTACTTTGTGACGATGATTAAGAACTTTTGGAAGTAATACATGGCACACAAAACACAAGATAAAATAACTATATCTGGATTCATTTGACCTGTTGAGCTTGTTTTTATCATTTCTTAGCAAAAAATGTCTGATACTTTGGTATAAACAATAACAAGATAAATACACTGTTTGTTTCAAGCCTCGTGCAGCATTTTTAACCAATTTAAAAAAGGAGGAGGTTATTCAATTCGACCGTAAGTTTAAAACGAGTGTTCGCGGATAACTTTGTCGTTTATAAACCGATTTTTGTTGAAAAGGAGATATGCCAAAGACACACTATGATACCATGATAAGAAAGTCGATTTATTGTTAAATATTAAAAATAATCACGATTTATATTAAATTAAGTTAGAATAATTATCGTTCTATTTCGAAATATGTCTCAGATTGATAAAAACAGAGTGATGTTTTTAATTACTTAGTTAAGGTGAAACTGACATAATGACATTGGATTGATTTTACATTAATTGAAAAAAAAATGTTGCAAGTGTGCTTTTGAACTAATTAATATTTGAAATACAGACATAAACAGGATGTTACGGACCAATTGCAAAGACGAAGGATTTAGAAAATGATCCTTACTGTAGCAATTTTGGCAAATTTATGTTTTCAGTTTGTAGCTAACCACAAACTAAAATCAACTTGTAAAACCAATAGATTTTTACAAGTTTTTATATTTGTTCACGCTGCACTAGCAAACTTTAAATATTGTCTTACACAGCAAGGATAGATATTTTTTCTGTTTCTTTAATAAAAACAAACGTTCAACTATAATATTTGTTCCAAATATCGTTTACTCAAAACTGAAGCAGGATATTCAAAGACTAGAAATTACTCTCTTAGTGTTCTGCTGCCTTATTTATTTACTTATTTATTTATTTATAAGGTACAGCAACAAAACACAAATTAAACAAAACAATTACAATAAACGTTAAAGATAGCATTAAATTTGAGTTCCAATGATAGCTGCATACAACATGAGAATACAACATTTTGAAAAATCTCTAGGTACGTATCTGTTAAGTATAATGTAGCATATTTATTGTGTCACTTGTAACATAATAGTAAACTCACATTATCGGAACATTTAATATCTACTTTTTAGGAATGATTTTAGATTCTGATTTGTAATACGGATTCGAATTAGGAGGCTGTTTTTAACTAAATACTTGGACACTTGAAGATTATCAATGTTAACTGATAGGACAGTGACTATTCTTAGATTTCTCAAATCGAAAAATTTCAGACGTTTGTGAATAAGGCAGGTACGGTCGCTTGAAGGTACACAGTTACCTTAGCTTATGGACGCTTGTAACACACGAGGTATCACACACGCATTGAGAACTAGGTTATACAATGAATCCAAAACAATTCAGTGTCTCAAGACAAAAGACTTTGACTGATGTGTGTGTTGTTGTCAGTGATAACTCGTAACGTATGGCAGAGAAAGGCCTCACATGCCTTATCTGAAAGCGCAAAATTAGTCAACATGCGGTGGAGATGATTTTCTCTACATGACATGCTCAAAAATAAGGATATTCGTATCATCGACATAGCACTAAAAATTGCATACCTTAAGTATTAAAATGTAAAAATATCCTATGGGTTGTGTTACCTGAAAATAAATAATTTTAATTTTTATTTTTTATTTTATTTTTATTTTTATTTATTTTATTTTAAGTGACATAGGTTGACATAGGTCGTAAGGCTATCTTCGTGCCCGTTGACTGATGGGGAGAAAGGTTCGAAAATGGCGACCACATGCCTGACAACGCACTATTAGATGACCCTCCACAAAATGGACAGACGCTTTAACTTTGTCAAGATGGTTGGTACGGAGGATGGATGCAAGTTGCACCAAGTCGAGAATTGTGAAAGTCTTGGGGGGAGCCTACGCCTTAGCGCTAACGGCTGGGGACGTTATAGAGATCTTGGTTACCACCAATACAGTACAGGTAGGATACATGTGCTAAAACTTACTGCCTGTTGTTTGTTTAAACAGATAAAGTGCGTCCAGAGACTGGCGCCCCCGCCATGAGCTCGGGCCGGGCGGGCCCCGTCGGAGCGTCCGCGCACGTCACCTAGGATCACGCACCCGCCGCCATGCCCGCGCCGCTCCCCGTCTACGTCATCTGCGTCGCCTTGCTCTGGCTATGCGGTAAGTGACCACGTGTGTTGCTAGCCTAACTACGATGGTAGCCTGGAATATGGCCCTCCATCAGCTCAGGACAGCGGGTGGCCCCGTGCACATCACCTGGGTCTGCTTTCCTCCATCATCGTCATGTCGGTTGCCCTAATCTGGCAAATACATAAGTGTTCACGTGTTGATATTCCTATATTCTATGGCAGCTTGTCATATGACCCCTTCATATAACTTAGTAAAAGCGGGTTCATGTACAAGCAATGTCCGATATGTTGAATACAGAAATAAATACAAAATATAACGTTTTTCATGTGATTGGACTGTTCACATATTTTTTTTCATATTAAAAACTAATTTCTTAGTCAAACATTCATGAATGTATGTGATCAGTGACTATATTGTGTAACAGAGTGACTATAACCATTCTAATATAATTGTTTCCCAACAGCAAGCGCGGACGAGCCGTCCCACGCGGCGGCGCCCCGTCCCGCCAACGGCACGGTGGGGCCGGCGGACCCCCGCTCCGTGATGGGCCGGGTCCCGCCGTACCAGCCGCCGGCCATGCAGGGGCCCATCTCCATGCAGGGGCCCCCCGTGTTCCGGCCCCACAGCCCCTACACGCGCGTTGAGTCGTGGAATCGTGAGTAGCCTTGTAACTTGATATTACTCTAGCCGCCTACTGCCTTCTCCCGTTTCTGATACACCTACGCTTGATCATGACACAGAACGTTTTAATAATGGAGCGACTGGCGTCTGACCTCCACCTGCCAACAGAAAAACTACTAAGTACTCCGTGGGCGTCTATCTTAATAGACTTATATTTAATGTATATTAAGATATACACCCACGGTAGTAATGTAAAGTATGAAGTACCTAGAATCACGCTTCCAATCGAAATACGTTAAAGCGTGTTTACTAGTTTTTGTAATTGGAGTTTATTGTATTGTTCTTGATATTACTCGTATTATTGAACGGTTTCACATTTAAGGGTTTGGAAATTTTAGTTTTGTTCCATCATAGAAAATTGGGTTAAATCTATTAATCAGATTAGTACTGTCCCATGTTATGGACCAACAGTCAGAAACTGGAGTTTGTTCCGTCTAGCGAATGTACCATATTAGAATGCGTATTTAAAGATGCATATATTGTATGCATAGTACAACTGTTGAATTTTAATTTTTATAACTAAAGAATCGATGCTGTAAAGGCATATCTAGTTAACAGTGGCATTTAAAATATTACATCAAAATATGATTGTGCATTGGATCGTTTCTCCAGATTTATCACCAAAGCTTTAGCTTGTTTCATTGAAAAATAATAGCTTTACCAAAATGGAAGGATATAAAGAAATACCTTCGGTATCAGGTGGACAATGTGCCGAATAAAAATATTAGTAGTTTAGCGGCTTACCAATTTTTTTTTGTCCTTAGCCCACACGATATTCGAGAAGCATCCATTCGTGGTCGCTGAAGACCTGGAGGGCGGTGACGACGACGGCGGCTGCAACCAGCCCTGCCTCAAACAACACTTCTCGTGCCAGGTGAGAGACAATACTGTCAACCAAAAATCAACCATGTCATACTTAAGCAGGTTCCACGCAATGCGCTTATCTCTTTCGGCTTAGGTTAACATCGAGAGAGATGGAAGGGAAAATGAACTATCGTCATATTATAGAAACGTTTGGAAATAGCTACATGACTGCCATTATTGTGATTAAAAAAAAATCCTTTCGTGGAAAAGCCTTAATTTGCCTTTATTTATATCGAAAACTAATTAAGATTTAAACGGCCCACCAAAATAGATGACCTACTCATCATAACATTCCGTTTCAATGTGATTATGTATGATGCTTAAAAAGTTACGTCAACAAAAAATAATAATAACCCCTCTTGCAGATATCTTGCACATGCATTCCTATGGAGAAACGTTGCGACGGAATAGCTGAGTGCGCGGAGGCAGAGGACGAAGCAGGCTGCGCTCGGTCGTGCGACGAGCACGAGAACAGGACCATCTGCCATAGCACCAACGTGTGCATCGCGCTCGACTGGATCTGCGACGGCGACAACGACTGCGGCGACTTCTCCGACGAGACGCACTGCGGTGGTACGTATTTAGAACGACGACAGACTATTCGCCACAAATAGTGCTGTGGCGACTTCTTCGACAAAAGGTATTGCTAAAGGTATCCGCGACGAAGTCGGGGCGCGGTCTTCCGGCGAACACAAGAATATCCGCCTTTATCGTTCTTGAACTCATTATGCTAACGTTTTGCTAAAATAATTTTTATCTGTTATTCCCTTGCACGATAACATACCTACTTATCACAAGTCAAATCTAAAATTGGAAATGTCTTCCATGGAAATCCCAACACCCTCGTACAATCCCACACCTTTACCTGCCCACACACAATACCACAAGTGACGAGACTGAACGGTAAAGTGGATGACGCCATTTAATTGATAAATAGTCCAGCATTTAAATTTGAATTTTTTATCTCTTCAACCAACTTTAACAAAAGGATGATATTCTTAATTCGGGTAGGTATATTATTTAAGGCTACATATTATTGTTTTGCATCCGCAATGTTTGTGTCGATGTTGACTTTTAAAGGTATCACAGTTCATGTGTAAATACAAAAGAGCTTGAAAAAGATCAATGCGGCACTTAGCAAAAAATGTTTTGATAATAAACAGAAAAACCGGTCAAGTGCGAGTAGGACTCGCGTGGAGAGGGTTCCGTACGTTGGGCTCATAGGTCACAATAACTGCCTTCACTTGATTGTGAGAAACAAAGAAATATCTTAATTGTCTCTCTCTATTTTCCATCTTTCTCTTTAAAAAAAAATACCAAATTCCTGGCCCTAATTCTTCGCCCCACAAACCCCCCTTCGTGGGGCAATCCGTAGTTGATGAAATAATGTGTAATCTGCTCATAGACTGATGTGTCAGACCTTTTGAAATTAAGCATCACATGGCACAGGCAGGTAACAATAAAAAAAAACGTAAATTTAACAAAACAACCCTTTTTTTAATCCATGTACTTCTCAGAGGTTTTCCTGTAATCTATAGGTAAAGAGCTATATTCCGCATTAATTTCAAAATTGTTAGCCTAGTAGTTTCGGAGATAAAAACTATTTATTTCAAGATTATAAATGATACATAATATTTGCAATCCTTACAGCAAGAACTTTCATTTGATATGTCACACGATATGGTTAGCGAATCTTTTTTTTTTTAATGTTGTGATTTACCCTCCAAAAGTGACCCCCAAATTCATAATTTGTTTATTTACGTTACACTTGCAACTTTGGGTCTTTAACTTACATATGTGTACCAAATTTCATATCAATTGGTCCAGTGGTTTCAGAGTAATCAGCTGTGACAGACGGACGGACAGACAGACACGCGAGTGATCCTATAAGGGTTCCGTTTTTTCCTTTTGAGGTACGGAACCCTAAAAATGAAATAGAAATACATAGTCAAGTAATTGATCGGCATCACTATGTCTTTAAAGGGGACTGTTTTATTATACTGTCTGATTTTTTGTTTCTATGTTTAGTATTATCATACTGGTTGTTTTCGCACCATCATATTGTTTTTTTTTCGGAAGTACAAGTTATTCCGATATTGTGTTTGTTTAGCTAGTAAGTAAGTTCTGACGTGAAAGATAGAACATATTGGTAGGATGCAGGGAACCCTTCATTTCGAAATAGCATTTCCTCATTCACACCCTTGAACTAGTAAGCGGAACACTGTATTTGTCGGCAGGTGGTTCGGTGAACTGCTCCTCGGACCAGTTCCAGTGCAGCAACGGACTCTGCATCCACAAGGACTGGGTCTGCGACGGAGACAACGACTGCCGCGACAACTCAGACGAGACCAACTGCACGAAGGGAACGTGAGTATAAGCTTTATTTTTACAGGACTTTTTTTCAATTTTGTTACAGGACATTGTCTAAGAGATGAATCTGATTATTACAACGAGTGTTTTGTTTTAATTACACTTCAAGATTGACCTCATCCCACCTGATGTTAAATGGTAATGAGGTCCTAGCTTAAGGGCGAAAAGTACAGCATAATAAAGCTGTTACTGGACTTGTTGCCCTTACCTTGAAGGCTTGGCCCCTGGTACTAATGTAGCACCCCCAGGAGCTCTGGAAACCATACTCACACGCAGGAACACAACATCACCGAAGTGATTGTTATTTGGCTGCGGTCTTCTCTAAGATTGTTATTTAATTACTAGCGGCACGCAGACTATCCCCGCTTTTTCCGCATTTTTCACTAATTCTTCGCTCCTATTCACAGCAGCGTAATGTTATGTAGACTTTCTCGATAAATATACTATCCAACATAAAAATATTTTTTCAATTCGAACCAGGAGTTCCTGAGATTAGTGCATTCACACCAACAAACTCTTCAGCTTTATAATATTAGTATAGGTCGCCCGTCTTTTCAGGGCAAAGCGAAGGGATTTAAAAATGATGAAGCTGTAATGTGCCTTTTGTATCTAAAGCGATGAATCAAGATCTTATCTCACTATAATTTTAATTTTTGAAAAGTAGCTGCTTAGAGCACACAGACCAGCCTAGGTCATTGATATGTGATCTGAGATTACTTGGGGTACTCTCAGATCAATTGACATGACTTGACAGACTTGAACGAGAAAAAATTACGTTACTAGGCTGCGATTGGAGCCACTAAAAGAAAATAAATAGTCGACTAACCAGTTTAGTTCCAGTTCATGCAAATTCGTCAGCATACATTTCATGTTATAAGAAAGGTTGATTTCGTAACACCATCCTATTAGCATGGCAGGTGACTTTTCGTTAGAAACTAAATTAATCTCCTGCGTAGGCATCACGCGATCAACTATGTCTGACCTTTGCGAACCATATTATTGAAACTCCCCCGTATAACAGATCTCAATAGATCACAGTTCAGTCTATTTTAAACGTCTAATTTCCACAGATCACAGGAAAAGTAATAATAAACCAATTGAAAGGAATTATTTTCTTCTTGTCTCAAGTATTTCCATTGATACGATTATGGATTGTCATATCGAATCCGATCATCCTGTTAAGTCAACACGCTTTAAAATAACAAAAGCAACGCTTTTACTAAAATATCTTTCCTTCTTTTTCCTTTATCTGCAATGCCAGCTAAACTTTAACAAAGTGTTGGGAACGCATGTTCGTTACTAAAAATTTAAGTTCTTCCGCTGAGCTAGGTGTTATCTGCTCGGGGACCAAGGCCCAAATCTTAGTTTGTTGTAAATAATATAGTAGTTAGTCGCGATGATAACTCTGACATCGCGATGTAGGATCGATGATATTGATTGGCGAATCGTGCATTACGTATGGAGCGTTGATTACTATGCCAATACTGCTGACACTGCACGCTGTATTTGTGTCGACTTGTAGGTAATGTCGTATGTCGGCTGTCGGTGATGTCCAATATTTATTTATTTGTTGGCTTATTTATTCTCACTCATCAGATCTCGTAATACAAATACTAAATAATCGACTGAAACGGTTCACATTGTAAAGTGTGTTTTATTAATAGAAACTCATTCATGGTAGTAGAACAGCTTATGAAAGCGTAAACAATGAAGCGATATAATCTCGCGTCCGGCACGATAAGCCCATAATCTGCCATACCCTACCCCAATCGCCTCAGTGCATTGACCAATTAACGGTAATTGGATAACGCGCTTCAATTTTCCGTTAATTGGGAGATTAGGTATTAACGTATTTAAATAAAATAACTACAATAATCGCCAAACTAGGAAGAAAAGGGGAAAAATGTTACTTGTGATCCCGTTGTGTTCATTTATGTTAAAAGCGTGCTTTTGCGTGTGTTTGGGTGTCCAAAGCTTCTCGAAAACCGGGAGAATTGTCAACAACAAACATGATGTACTTTGGATACGGACATACATAATCCCTACTTATAATATTATTGTCTGTCTGTCTGTCTGTCTGTCTGTTACGCTTTCCCGCTTAAACCTCTCAACCAATTTTGATGAAATTTTGCACAGGTATACGTTGAACCTCAAGAACGGACATAGGCTACTTTTTGTTAGAAAGTAAGGGGGGTAATGCCACGTTTGAAAGTTTATATGGGAAAATGATTTTTTTTTCGTTAAGATATGAAAATATATAAGTTAGAGATATGAAAGTTGGCACAAATATAGCTTTATTAAAATATATACTACTTTTTGTTTCGAATATTAGGGGAGATAGGGGTAAACCCGACCATGAAAGGATGTAGTCCACGCGAACGAAGTCGCGGGCACAGCTAGTATTTAATAATTGAATAAATATTGGAAAACATTAACGAACGAAAGTTCGTTTTCCAAATTGACCCGACCGGGAATCGGACCTGCGACAAAGTCTGATCCGCTCGCCATTCGGCTACGGAAGACATCTAAACAAACAGGACGTCATATTAAATCTTCCATTATTAACCATATATTTTTTACTGACAAGTGATTGTAATAAAATATCAGCGCTGATTCAGAAATAAAATATTAATTTGATATATCAATACCCTGTCAGTATATTAATTAGGAATATAAATTTTGACATCAATCTCAATTAGGGAATGCAATCCCGACTCGAGATTGCAAATTCGAGATTCGAGATTGATATGTCTGATACCGCGGGATCCCTGAATTTCCGGGATCCCGTCTAGTTTTAAAAACATAATAAATTTGGATGACCAAAAAAACTAATAACTGCTTGTTTGTGATAGTGAGGTTAATTGGCTATTTGACAGTTTTTGAAAAAGTATTGTAAAATGTGCGCCCGTTCATTTTATATCCCAAGCAATATCGATTTATCTGGAAAAAATGTAAATAACCAGAGAAAAATAAGATTTTGTGTAACACATTTAAAAAGCGCGCGAAAACGCCAAGTCTCGTCACTGTTGCAATTATGACGTCAACGTCCTAGACAACGAACCGATACGCATAGGAACGACTTAATTTAGATGAACGGAAAATGTTTCAATAAATTCTTAATACGATTAGAGACACAATAATTCAATTTAATCGGTAAAATAATCATTCTTTCACCACATTAAAATAAATAATTTTCGCCGACAGCTGTCATTTCCGAATTGCAATGGTGGTTTCCGTTTCGGTTCTTTTGTTCCACAGATAAAAAAAGTAAAATTTATTTAGCAAAAATAAAATACTTAATATGCTTTTAATTAAAAAATAAAAAAGTCAAATTATTACTTAACTAATAAGCTAACATATCTAACGCTTTTCATATTTTAATGTTAAGACTGTCAAGTAGCCAATTAAAATAACATATTACTCGAAAGAAAATAAAAAACCTTTATTCTTTAATTACTTAAAAACACTTACCAAAAATAATTATCATATTTTAAGGTTTTAAATTAGGTAATCAAATTAATAAACAAATTTCAAAGTAATTAGTAAGTAGTTACCTAAGACGAGTGATTTTGAAAATTACTCCTTAAAAAACAAAGGGTATTAATAGTATCATCTGCTAAACGGCATCTAATGTCCTTTGCAATGTAACCCGCCGATGAGAATGCCCTCTCCGACTCAACAAAAATTATATGCAAACTGCAAAAATCGCCCCCTTGTTCCTCCACTCTCAAATAGCTCCATTTCTTTTTTAATGTTAGACTCTAAATCCCGTCAATCTCGAACGGGAGTTCGGCATATGATGCGTCGGGATTGATCCCGAAAAATTACCCGAGATCTCGCGAGACCGGAATCTCGCGGGATCGGGATTGCATTCCCTAGTCTCTATAGAAATTTACGGTCTGCACGCTACGGTCGTCCTAGGTACAATGTACTCTAACAAAGAACAAATACCAGTGTACATCAGAGATATGTTTATTTTTCTGGTATTAATATGCATGCCACCGAGCTAGCCCCATCAAAGAATAAGTTTTGTCAACAATATAAGTTTTGAGCTTTCTACTCATAGGAAAGATGTACTTTACATATAGTACGGTTTTTATAGTAGTTACTGTTTACATACCGACAGAGGAATATTTTACGTCTTGCATTGTACCTGTCTTTTGCTGGCCCGAGCGCATCAAGGGTCCAGCGGCTCGCCGGACACTTAATCTGACTGAGGGACCACTCTTCAAGCATGTGGTCCCGGGCTTCCCGCCGAACACGAGTCAGATCCTCCGGGTAGTACCGCTCCCCGGAGGCCTTCTTGGCGGCCTGCCAATGGTAGGCCGCTGCCAACACCTGGGCTTCCATCTCCCAGGGTGGCGTAGAGTAGACCCCCAGACTTAACTGTTCTATCGTTGGTAACGTGTTGCTAAGAGATTCGGTACCTAAATGTATCAGTCAGTTTATGAGCAAACATTTATAAAATGTAGTGGTGCGTACTTTTATCCTTTAAAAAATGTTTAGGAACCTCCAAGAATGAATAGTTTAAGGTTTTATTGCATTAAGGGAGACAGAAACTAATTGCTGGTTAGTTTTAAAAATAGTTTACATTCGTGAAGTTCTACCTATTTTTTTTGCTTGTTTTGGACATTGATTTAGATACTCTATAGGTACATTTAACAAATATAAAATCGATTCAGTAAAAGAAGAATAGACTAACATGCTTACTTACTTCACCATTATTTGCTTCACCGTGGAATATATTCCATAACGAACAAAAAATTTGGTAACTCCTATCTTTGCCGGACCATAAAGAAGTGGAACTCGTTGCCGGCTCATGTGTTTCCTCCTTCCTTTGACATGGATTCCGTAAAAAGGAGCGTGAAAAAACATCTTGCGGGTCCAGTATGGCGATGCTAACAGATAAGATATTTCGATATCAAATCCGTTGTCATCGCGATGTGGGTTCCTCTCTTGCTTACCATCTGGCTGGGAGGAGCCAATATACTGCGCTACTATAAAAAAAACTGTCGCAATACAGTCGTACTTAGCACCCATAGATAAGTACACGATATATTACCTTCCTTATTCTAAGTTAGCACCCAATCGTACCGGGATTAATGTCTATGGGTTGAAAGCTTAACTTTTGTGCAAACTCTAGTAAAAAAAGATCGAGGCCAACATTTATGTAATTTTATGTAAATAAGGCCCAACACAGCTCGAACATCTCTTCATTCCATTAAAAATACGAAGATTAGTAATCACCAAAATGAATCACGAATCTTATAATAAAATTATCTTATTTGCGTAATTACCTAGTACTTTTTGTTAACGTGGGATTTTTTCAGAATAGAAAGTAAGTAGCTTTGGTGCTATTCTTAAAACATGAGTCTTGAGATAAATTTAATGCTTATTTCTTCATCCTTTCCTTCCTTTCAGATTTATAAATAAGTTAGTACAAGTTATAGATTTAAGAATGGTGGCTATTCTACAATGCACGTCGTTGTTCTTACATAATCTATTATATAAAAATGAATCGCAAAATGTGTTGGTAAGCGCATAACTCGACAACGCCTGGACCAATTTTCACAATTATTATTTTTAAATATTCGTAGAAGTCCAAGGATGGTTTTTACGGCGAGAAAAATTCGAATAATTGCCGGGAAAACTCTAAAGACAGCCTTCATTTCAGTACGAACGTTTTCTAACTAAAATTTGAGTCAAGCCACTTACCAAATCTTTTTGACAGCATGAAGTCGGTCGGGTCCGCTAGTTAAAAATAAATTTGAACGGCATTTGACTTTTTTACAAACAGACAATAATACTCATGCCATAATTTGTGCTTACGATTCACAAGTGCTTTCATGAGTATGACATAAATAAAATTATTTCCTATTCTATTCTAAGGCGCAATAGTAGCTTCCAGAGCCGTAGCCTGGAGCATTAGGTATTTTTCTGAATCGGTATACATCGGGCGGCCTGTAACGTTCGGTAGATCAATACGCTGTTGCAGGGAGGCTGGCGGCGGAGTGGGGGGGAGCAGAGGGGGGGTCGGTAGCCATGGCGACGCGCCTACGCTCACCCTGCGCCCTGAAGGAGAGCCAGATATATCGCATTTCCGTGGGCGGGCTATTATGGAGCAAAATCACCGATACGATTAACGGCGAGACGTATTTTAATATGTGTAGGTAGGAATAATGATGGTTACATAGCGGGTACGGAAAATACGCGGCTTACTTTCCGATAACTTGGCCTTTGCCATTCATACGAAGAAAGTATCGGAATACTCGGAAAATTCGTCCATATTGTGTAAACCTCCCAAGGTTTGCAGACGAAAACACATTTATTGTTTTGCTTACTATTTGTATGTGTTTTTAGCTTTTGTTCAAGATGTCTTGACTTTTATCTATGTATCAACTTATATACAAATCTATATTAATAAAAATGGATCTCCCAAATTTTTTTAACGCGCATTTCAGAAGTACTGGACTAAATTGGAGACAATTCTTTTATAAATTTTGTTATGATCGTAATTGACACGAAGTTTAAAATAATTAAACGGGTCAAAACGCGACACCATTTTTATTTAGTAGTTAATACGAACTACTCACTGCCCGACGTTTCGGTTAGGTTGCACCAACCGTGCTCACGAGCTGACTCCAGTCAGTCAGCTTTATTTTTTTTTTATTTGAAATGTTTAAAATTTATATTAAATTATTTTAAATGTTTCAAATGGAACGCGAAAGTCTTCAAGTTTATATGACACGAAGTTTTAGAAAAAACAAGTTTAAAATTTACCGGAATTGGACGCGTACAATGCAGCTGCGGGCCGCTATTTTAATATAGTTTTGAAGAATAATATTTGGATACGAACATTTAAATAAAAGTTAAGTATAGACAACAGTACTTCAGATACACACTTTGACTTTGCACCGCCCTTATACTGTGGGCTTAAGAACGAATGTCGTACAGCAAGTATTTAACTAGACGTCCGGTCGACAGTCATCATCATTTCAGCCTGTTACTGTCCACTGCTGAACATAGACCTCTCCAACCGATTTCCAGCGCGACCGGTCCATTGCCACCTGCATACAACGAGACCCAGCAATTTTTACTAGGTCGTCGGTCCATCTGGTAGGTGGCCGTCCCACACTGCGCTTGGTGGTACGAGGTCTCCACTAAAAAACCTTTTTGCCCCATCGACCGTCCGATCTTCGTGCTATGTGGCCAGCCTATTGCCACTTCAGCTTACTAATCTTACGGGTTATGTCAGCAACTTTAGTTCGTCTACGGATTTCCTCATTCCTGATTCGGTCACGTAGAGAAATGCCAAGCATAGACCTCTCCATAGCTCGCTGAGCGACTTTGAGCCTTCTATAAAGTTATTTTGTGAAGCACCACGTCTCAGAGCCGTAAGTCATCACTGGTAACACACACTGGTTGTACACCTTTGTTTAAAGGCACTGAGGGATGTCTGACGAGAATACATTTCGTAGTTTGCCGAACGCTGCCATCGACGACCGACGCTGCGGTCGACATTACAACTCTATTAATGTCTCACTGCAGGGCAAATCCTTCATCATTGAAATAAAATAATTGAGCAACGAAATTTAATTTTCTACGAGGCCTTAATTCTAATTTCAAATTTACTTTCCACGTCATCAGTCGCCCATCTGTCGTTTTTGGCTTAAGCCTCGTTAATTTATTACTACCCGTTACTGCAACCGATCGTTTTTCAATATTGGGATCGGCCATTAAAGTGTATTTTTTATTTTTTCTCAGTTTCCTCATTTAATACAGATAAAACTAAAATAAAATAAAATAAAATATTGGACAACATTACATACATTGCTCTGATTCTGAGGTAAGTGCTAAAGCACTTGTGTTACAATAATCAGAAACAACGACGGGACCACAACACCCAGACCCGAGACAATATAGAAAAGTTCGTTTTCCATATTGACCCGACCGGGGATCGAATCCAGAACCTCAGAGATGGCGCGATGCCAAAGGCCGGCACGCTTGCCTCTCGGCTACGGAGGTCGTCAATATTCATATAGATATATATATATTTGAATTTTTTCAATTACCTATACTTGTAGTTTATTAATTTGTATACCAGCGTACCGTGCGTTCGCACATTAGCGTAACCCCACACTAGCGTTCTTTGAGCGTCGACGCCCACGCAACGCCGACGCGACGTCGACGCAACGCCGACGCGACGTCGACGCAACGTCGACGCGGCACCGACGCAACGCTTGCGCAGCGGCGCGGTCGAAATGACGAACGCCAGGACTGCGCTCCACAGGCGCCGCGCCGGCCCGACGCCTGCCGCAGCGTTTATTTTGACAACAGTACAATGATCAACTCAATTGTTTCGGCCCGCCCGTGTTTTAGAATCAGTAGGTAGAAGACTTTTTAGCTGATAGCAAATATGGATGTAGCTTAAAATACTAGCTCATATTGCCGAAGAAACCCATTTTCAATTAAGTCCATTTAGTTTTCGAGAAAATAAATGCTCAAGTTGCCTTTTCGTGCCATGTGTCAAATAGGTAAAATATATTTTTTCCTTTACAAGTTGAAAGCATTAATTTATCACTGCAATATAAAACATTATATTGTGCGTTATTCAAATCTTACATTTCCATTTTCGAAATAACTGTACATGACGTCAGCGCGGCGCGACGCTCGAACGCGATGTGCAGAGGACGCCCAGCGCAAGCGCCGCTCAAACGCCGCGCCGACGCTGGGCGGGCGCCGCGTCGACGCAACGCCAAAACAACGTCGGCGCGGCAAGACGCTGACGCTCGAAAGACGCTAGTGTGGGGTCCCTCTAATATTTCGTTTAGAAATTGTTTGTTGGCCGCTGCGAGACAAGCAGTTGCTTAGTGCAGTGACCGCCTGTTGATTGTACATAATGTAACCATTGTTTCAGAAAATAAACATTATTATTATTATTATCACCACGACAGCCAAATGTTCAAAGCTGTGTTTGAAAAATCAACTAGACTTAATTACAATTACTTAAATACCAAACTTAATTAAATAAGTAGTTTCCAAATAAGGCTAAGAGAGGTAGAGCATAATGACTTATCGCTCGAACTGGAGCAGCCCGACTGCTGAAATACCTCCTCATTGCCACTTAACATGAGGTTGGATGAGGTCAATCTTGAAGTGTTATATTAAAAAAAGGCTAAAAAAATGCGCCATACAACCACACCAATCACCTGGTCTCAAACTAAGGTTTCCCCGTGTACTATGAGCACCAGACGACGGATACTAACTGGGGGCGCCATCCGAGCACACCCAGCCCCAAGTCAATTTAGAAAAGTACGATTTCCAAATTGAACTGACCGGGAACTCGGGAACATTTCGCGCTTTCGCCGCCTACCTTAGCCACTGCGCTACCGAGGTCGCTTCCTACAATACGTAATTTTTTTTTTCAATAAACAATTAGCTCCTAACTATTCAACAACATAATAGTATAAAAATTAAGGTTGAAATACAAGTGTTTTGAACTAATCCATCATTAAAGCGAAACTGGTAATCTGCTGAAGAATTTTGATTAGCTACTTTAAATATAAGATTTAGAGTAATTTGTTTAACATTTTATAAGACAATTATTCCCACAAAATTGCTTCTTATGTAAAGGATTTTTTTTGTTTATTTCTGTTTTTTTTTTAATTAGCGTATAAAAATTGTTTTTACGCGGGTACATTTAAAATACAGTCAAAAAAGTACTGAGACGCTATAGTTATTACGTTAGTTTCTTTGAAAAACTCTAGGCGAGTCACATGGTTTAAGATTCTACATAAAATTACGACTTTTTATTGCGGTACAAAAACGTGTGGATATCAACAGCGAAATTAAAAGTATTGATTTTATTATTTTTATAGTACCTACTATACGCCGTACTAGCGAACTTCAAATATTAGAAACAGAAAATTTTTATCTTTTTTATCGATAAGTATGTAGTTCTCAACATATTCGGCAGAGGGCACTTACCGAAAGGCTAACGGTTGATACAGCAGAAAAATTTCATGGCCTACAATAACTTGCGGTTAGCTCAGTTGGTAAGAGCAGCACGCGCGATACGTGAAGGTCGTGGGTTCAATTCCCGCACCGCAAGGGGAGATAAAATTTTTCTGTTTCTAATAGGTATTGTTTCTAATATTGAAATTAAAAGTAGATAAAACGACATCACGCTACGGAAATACATTGTCAGAATCAGTTAATCGCTGAACCTTCTTTTAAAGGAGGGAAATGGATTAGCGCACCGTAACGCCCAGTGGAAACGAAAGCGCGTGTGTCCCCACACGAGGTGTGTGTTGTTCATTTTCGCTCTGAGAAGAGTGGAGACTACCCACTAAAACCCCCTGGACCTCTCATCGCTTATTCCAGGCACCATGAAAAAGCTTATCAGAGGCCTTAGCCATGTGCAAAAGCGTATGAAAAATCCACTATATGAAGATACATAAGCGCGAGGTCCAACAACTACTTGTTGTAATGTTGGGACCGGGAGTGATCGAAAGACGTGTTGTCAACTTGAGTATAGTTTTAATTGTCTCTCTAATTACTTAGGGCTAATACTTATATACTAGATGAATACATGTGTGGAGAGGTGAGTCACACACTACACCTCCCCTATTATTGAAAAAAAAAAGAAAAACATAAGTACTTTACTTTTTTTTTTAAATAAAAAAGTTATGAATAATGTTAAGCAATATAAAAACATGATTTTATAGATAGATACTCTCATTATCCAAATATTATTCTACATATTGTTCAAAGTTACAAATAGTAAACATTTTTGCTCAAATAAAATATTGATTGAATATTACAGAACAAGACAAGTGTTGGTAAAAAAAAACCTGATTTGTTCAGAGTACCTACAAATACACATAGAATTACAAATCTCGCAAAGTCAAAGCCTTAAAAAAACTCATTTAAATTATACTTATTTCATTACTTTCTTCCTCTCTTATTTCCTTTCCATAACATCCATATTTCTATATCTACTATTCATTTCAAATCTCCTGGGGTTACTATTATAATTTGGGCTGGCCAGCCGTATTCTTATTTTCCTCATTTATATCATTATATTCCTACGGTACAGACAATTCTTTATTCAACTTATCATTTAACATATTTCATAATAACTTTTAGGGTCAACAGGTTTAAGATTTACCGATCTCCAACTATTTTCACGGAGCGAAACTCGTCGACACAATGATCAAATGAAGGATCTGAGCCCTAGTCTGTACCTTTTTACTCATTTCATATTATTCCCCATCTTCATTATAACATTAACTCATTATTTAAGACATCCGTATACCTTCAAAAAGACCTAATCCTTCAGTATAAAAATACTTTGTTTGCTTTTGGGTGATCAGTCCAACTGTAATACAAAATATTTAAAATACATCATTCCCAACTCATAACCACTCAATAAACTATCCAAAACATACCTTAATCAATCAATGAAATACAAATAAAACAAAAACAAAAAAATTCAGTTATTAATCAAAATTTACTTTTCCTTCTATTATATATCCTGCAAACTGTTTAAACAACGAAAAGTTTCAACAGCCTAATCTTACTCGAACATTAACAAGATAAAATTATTAGTACATCAAAATATAAACAATCGATAAACAGTGCACAAGTCTTCAATGTATATGAAGCACGCTCCTTATTCGGAGGTGGTGTCATTTACTAGCGCGCATTACTTTGTACGCTAATAAGGTCATCAATTTCACAATTAGATACTATGGACATTGCTATGTGATTTTAAACAAAGTAGATGACATAATAATTTAAAATACGGTTACGTTTTTAATGTTAATTAATGTTTAATCAAACCTGATTATAGAAATTTGAAAATAAAATTAAAATTTAAGGAACCAAATGTTCAAGCTGATTATTAAAATACACATAATTGTCAAATAACTTGTAGTTTAAATTTAAAACATTACTAACTTTCTGTACCAAAATTATCAACATCTACAAAAACTTGCTGTAATTTGAAATAATCTATTTAAATTTACACAAAACTAGGATTCATTTAAAAATGATCTTAAAAAAATTTAACAATTAGGTAAATATGTTAGTTATTATTTCAAATTTGAATTTAATTAATTGAGAGTATCTATCATTGGATTAAGTGAAATTATAAAAAAAAAATATTAATAAAAAAAATATTGTTATAGTGTATAAGAATACATAATTATAGGTAATATAAGTAGATATTAGTTATCTAAATAGAGCCCATCAATTAAACACTACAGATACTACCTTAAATGAAAAAAATGACGAAAATAAAAGTAAATGTTATTATAAAAAAATGCCGCGTCGGTATCATGTTCCGGTGTCTCTCCCGGCGTGTTCAACTTTCATCATCTCATCAGACACCGACTCTCCCGGCAGCCAGCAACATTCCAACCTCTGACACGTACTCTCCCGGCTGCCAGCCTTCTCTCATTTTCAACATCATCACTTGCAGCACACAGCACATTAATAAAATTCGTCTGGTGCCACGATTTGCCAGACGCCCAGGAACATCACACAATTATTTTTCGCTATCAGGAACTGTCTTTTTTATTTTTGGGCAACACTTTTTATTTAGATTCTGTAGTCCGGTTTCACTTATTACTTTTCACATTTAACTAGTTAAAAAAAAATCCATGCGCAGCACTGCCCAAAGGCAGCACTGGCAGGGTCGCCATGTAATGTTGGGACCGGGAGTGATCGAAAGACGTGTTGTCAACTCGAGTATAGTTTTAATGTCTCTCTAATTACTTAGGGCTAATACTTATATACTAGATGAACACATATGTGGAGAGGTGAGTCACACACTACAATTGGTTATGGTTTACATGACATTGATGGACATTTTTATCATGCGGGATTTTTCATGCGGGAACACCGTCATTTACTTAGTAAGGTTCCGTGATCTTGAAATGTATCTCAATTGAAACTTACCGGAATGATATCGTTGTTCAACATCCGCGACTTGGCCAGGATGCCTTGCCGTTTCCACATCAATTAGGTTCCATATTCGACTTATAGCTGTTAGGAAAACAATTTGAGGATTGATTAAGGTTAGGTGGCAGTATAAACGGCAGACTGTTTGAGTTGCAGGTGCCGTGAGAAACAATTCATGTGCGCCGTGGGTGAGTGCATCTCGCAGCACTGGCACTGCGACAAGGAGGCGGACTGCTCCGACGGCTCCGACGAGGCCGACTGTAGTAAGGGTTTGCATTCACCCTTTATACCTACTAGCTTTAGTATCATACACTTCATTTCAGGCTAGAAAGACGAAGGTATACTTAAGGCGCAGCTAATATTGGACACAATTCAGGTCTTAAACACGCTATACACATAGGTGCCTGCCTCATGTACCTACCATTCAATGAGGATGACTAAACATTTCTGTTAGGTCCAACAGTTAGATAGTAAATAACACGCGTATTTTTCTTTAGTCATGTATCAAAAAACTACTTATCCAGTGTTTTTACGAAATAAAAAATAATCTTTAATATTACGCCCCTTTATCGTAAGTGAAGTAAATGTTTCTTCAATGAGTCTACTTAGTTTGTTAAAAATTAAAAATATTTGCCCATAACGTACTAGTAACTTGTGAGTTGATCATTCTGACGGTAATTCGGAATGGTGTCCCGTAAAAGCTAGTGAAGGTCAGTAAAGTGATAAAAGGTTATGCTTGTTCCTTGTAGCTTTTTGGAGTCCAATAGAAAATGGTATTGCAACTTTTTGTTTGCTTCACTCGATGCGCCTTGTTCTTTAAAACTGCATTTAACTACACTCAACGTCTTTCTACCCTTACGTAACATCTCACAGTACACAAATTGCTTGCTTATTTCTACCGTTTGGATAAAGATAGTAACAAAAGACTCCCACAGAACTGGATCTCCGATGCGGCGAGAGCGAGTTTCAGTGTGACAACATGAAGTGCATCCGCAAAGAGTTCCAGTGCGACGCTGACAACGACTGCGGCGACTGGACTGACGAGGACTCTTGCCCCATGTTGCCGGGCAGCTGCAACGTCGGGGAGTACAAGTACGTTATTGATAGATAGATAGACACTGTACAGAAAAAATGCAGAAGTTAGCCAATTTCTGGCTTTACAGACATATTTATATTCATTTAAGCGGTCTTATTGCTAGAAAGCAATCACTTCCACACAACCTTTAGCTAAAGTATATAATAGATATCGAGAACTAAAAAATAGTAGACGTTTCGGCTTAAAACTTCCTTCGATCCCGCGATGGTTGTTAGATATCCTCTAAATCTTTGAGAGAGGGTTTGTGTAAAAATGGCAAGAGTAAAACATCCGGATAGACCTGTCCTTTAACTTCTAGGAGTCCTATAAAAGTCTACTAACAAACTCTTCCCGAAACCCTCCTATCCTAGTTCAACGTATGATGTGCAAGCTAATCGTCTTGTATCCTTGTAGTTTTCCAATACCCTTAATTCTGCAAATTCGCTACATCCGTGTTCCCACTATATCATAAACTTGCAGACTTGCACATTCTGGGGAAGCTCGTCCCATCCTCGACGAAAGGTTAATCTTGCATTTAGATTTTGTGCAGACCATCTTCATTTAATATTTTAATTTATTTAGGAGGAGAAAATACACTAACTTATTATAATATTGTAAAACAGATGTAGCGATGGAAAATGTCTACCGGAACGCTGGCGATGCGATTCTGAGAGGGATTGCCCTGATGGAGGCGACGAACTAAATTGTGAGCCTAATGTCATGAGAAACTGCACTACGGACGAGTACACGTGCACTGATCGGCGATGCATTTTGGTAAGTACGATGTTAAGGTAACATAATAACATTTCTAATAAAAAATTAGGGAAAGTTCTGAATTACGTACTCGGGGACTTTTTATCTTCACCAGTAACTCTCAAGATATCGGAACTGATTTTGGAAAATCATTTTTTTTATGGAAAGGTATATACTTTCGAAATGGTCCCATGAACTAAGTATTTTACAAAAAAATGCTTCTGTAGTTTATTAAAATATAATTTATGTGCGTTCAATGATCACTGGTACAATTCTTGAAAGATTAGGGAAATTATTTTTTTATTTAAATTTTAATCAAAAATCATAAATATCCTCGAGTAACAATAATAAGTCTTACCTCAACAGAAAACCTGGTTATGCGATGGAGTCCGCGACTGCACGAACGGCGAAGACGAGATGGACTGCCAAGTATTCTGCGAAGAAGACCAGTACATGTGCAAGACTCAGGAGCATCTATTAAGCAACGCTTTTAGGAACTGTGTTAATAGAAAGCACGTGTGTGACGGGATGAAGGACTGCCCTCGAGGCGATGATGAGGAGAAGTGCCCAACGAAGCGGAAGTGCACGCGCGAGGACAAATGTGAGAAGGACTGCATCACCACGTTCGAAGGTCTGCCGGCTTGCGCTTGTCCGTTGGGATTCCTGCTGGCTGATGATGGATATAGGTAAGATCCTGAGTCTAAAAAATGGTAATGGTTTTAAACTTTTTGCTGCTGTTACAAATTATCTTATCCATTACTTAGTACATAAATTAAAGGGTTCTGTGTCTGCAGCTGCCGGGACATCGACGAGTGCATGTACGAGCAGGACCCGGTGTGCTCGCAGACCTGCTCCAATACCCTGGGCAGCTTCCTCTGCGGCTGCATGACGGGCTACGTGCTGCGCCCCGACAGACGCTCCTGCAAGCCCACTGGAGAATCTCCTTCGCTGCTGTTCTCCAACCGGATTGGTATTCGTCAGGTGAGGATTGTTCAGCATCATTCAGCCGAGAACAGCTTTTCTCAAACTACGTACCTACTCCGTGGAGCATGGCGGCTCCATCCCAAGGGCGTGATGCGTGAAGCGATATTAACATACTAATTTTCTAGGTCTAGTCTAGTAATTTGGAGTTTTACTAGAAATTTATAACTGGACGGGTTATTCCTGTTTTTTTGTCAGAAAGCATCGCAAAAATTTTGCATTCCTACTACCAAAGGCGTCACTGAAACGTATTGTTTCAATACAACAATACGTTTCAGTGACGCCTTTGGTAGTAAAAACGAAAACGCTGGCCTACAGCAAAGTGGTTTTTGTAATGTCCAGCAAAATCTCTAATAGGCAAAGTCACAAACTACTCCAATGGATTTTTTCAGGACCACGTTATTTCCATCATTTGTAGTCGCATCATAATGAATATTTTAGGTCTTCCTTAGTCTGCCAGTTCGTTTCTCTGATTGTCATAGATCAGAAATTATCAATTTCCTTGACGACAAACCATTGGTCTAATTCCTGAGGAAATTCTTAAAAAAATATTATCTTTAGAAACTATTTTACAGGATGAATTACCGTTATTACGTTAGTTGCTAAGCAACGGAGGCTAATGAATGGCTGAAACGTAACGATTTGTGAGAGATGTGCGGGGGACAGCGAAAGACACTAATGAAAGACGTGGGCAGGAAAATAATCCCGTCTATAATTATTTTTATCTCGTTCCAAACTAACCTTGTCTTATATTTGTAGGTGTGGCTCACTGGAGATAACTACATGTCGGTTGTGAAGGGGCTGCACAATGCAGTCGCTCTGGACTACCACTATGAAAAACAACTCATATTTTGGTCAGAAAACAACTTAAAGGTTATCAGAGTTGCCACAATGGAAAGCAACAATATGTCAGGTAGCGTGGTGACAGCCTCTAGAAAACAAACAAAATGGATTTCTGTTAGTAGTGGTTACATGTAATTTTTTATTTCAGATGTGATTAAATGGGGTTTGGAGATTCCTGGAGGTGTGGCGGTAGACTGGATTCATGATTTGTTATTCTGGACTGATTCGGGCACCAGGCGTGTGGAGGTGGCCACTCTGGATGGCTCTCAGAGGGCCGTGCTAGCTGCGAATGATTTAGACAAGCCCAGAGCTATTGCTGTTCATCCGGGAGATGCATTGGTCTTTTGGACTGATTGGGGTAAAATATGAAGAATATTTCTTAGAATATATTGAACAAATAAATATACCATTACTCACAGAGCAATGTATGCTGAGTTTATGTGGCAGGTAGCTAAAACACATGTGTTAGAGAAATCAAAAACTATGTTGGTACAACCCCAGATCCGAGACAATATTCATTTTCATGAAAAGTTCATTTTCCTTGACAGACTAGACCTCAGAGATGGCGCACGCGATTCCGTCCGGTCCGTTTATCTTTCACAGGTATAGGTGCTGTATTTCTTTTAATCCTCTTCGTTTTCATTATAGGTCCCAATCCTAAAATAGAACGATCAGACATGGACGGCAGTCGTCGCTTGAGTGTGATAGTAGACCGGATATTCTGGCCCAATGGACTGACGATCGACTACACCGCTTCACACATATACTGGGCTGACGCAAAACACCATGTTATAGAAAGAGCTACATTCGATGGTCGTGATAGAAAGCGGGTAAGATATGGAATAATCTTCTGTTACTTAGGATTGCCTGGGAAATTCGGAAATGTCTCAGAATATTACGTTTTGTCGCGTTTCCAGTATTAAGACGTAACTAACCCGAATTCCGAATATATTCAACTTTTTATTTTACCGAATAGTCTAAGATCTATAGTTGCTAGTGCAATAAAAGAAGTTGATACGAGTACCCAGTCAGTTACAAAAAAATGCCTTTTTTCCCAAAACTAGAAAAAGCGAGGATTTGATTATTTGTGCTTGCAAATGGATGTAAGATGCATCCTCAGTCCCACATTTGCACACCAAAAAAAGGAATTAAGCTATTTAGATTCATTTAGGAGTGCTGCGTGCTGTTGTGTCCGCAGGTTAATCCTAGTGTTTTTTCTTAACTGGGTTCATATGGGAAATGCAAATTCTGATTATTTTTTTGGCTAGACTAAATCTTGTCTTGTCTTAATGATCACTACTAAAATTCCAAGTTTCCGGAATATGCCGGAAATATCCCGGAAACTCACCCTATTATATCCCCTATTCCATCATTGTTCCAAGTACTCAAAAAGTTACGTTTGCAGATAGCGAATAAAGGGCTGCCCCATCCGTTCGCCCTGACGCTGTTTGAAGATGCAATCTACTGGACCGACTGGCATACCAAAAGCATATCCACAGTGAACAAGGAGACCGGGATGGGCATTCAGACTGTGCACGCCGGCCTACATGTTCCTATGGACATACACAGGTAAAATGGCTACCCACTAAAACCCCTCGGCTAGACCACCATCGCCTTAGTGGCGGTGTTGTGGGAAATCGGCTCAGCCTTACCAACCACAACACCGTCGGCGGAATAGCTGCTTCCACGGCTCCGTTTACTCCCCCCACGGTTGCTGGGGGGAGACTGGGGATGGCCGGCCCAACGGAACCATCCCCACCTCGAAGTGGCGACCGGTGCAATACCAGCTGAGGTGCCCTCACACCATCAGCCGGTCGGTCCCCACGCGGTAGCTGGGCGCGGTCATAACGTCGCCGCACCCTAAGCCGCCTTGGTCTGCGGCAAGCGGGAGCGGAAGGGTCATTTTCCCACTCCCTCTCGGCGGCCTCTTTCTGCATAACGTCTTCGCAGAAGGAGGCTACCTCATAGGATAATAGTTACCACCCTTAGATTAACCAAGATGAACTTTGGTTTATCGTTGGGAGTATTATAAACTAGTGTACATAACTAATAAAAATAGATGATATTGTTACGCGCCACGATCGATGGTGTTCTAGTAAACAGCGCCATCTAGTTTGGAAAGGCGGGACTTTAGAGAGTCGAGACGCGTACGCCAGAACTTACTAGAACTATGGCCGTACGCTCGGTCAAGGCCGGACTGCGCGTGAATGTTCCGGATGTTTCTGCGTTGGAAGGTTCGGGAACGGCCGCGGCAATATAAAAGGCCGGAATTCACCGCGACCGGGACAGTATTGAATTAGCGATACAAGTGATTACTTCGAAAGCGATTTTGAAGTGCGACTTGGGAGCGATTGTTGTTTTAATTAATGCGTTTTAAGGTTGTAATTAGTGGCGTTCAATTAAAGTGCGACTTTTGGTAATTTTTATCGGCTGTTTTTATTGTCACGAACCCGAAGCTCGTAACAATTGGTGTCAGAAGTGGGATTTAAATTATGCCGATTTTACCTAAAGACGACACGGATGGTATCCGTACCCGGAGTCAACGCCAATAGGAGACGGACCAGAGACGTTTTGGTGGAGCTTTGCCGCAGGAATCGGGAAGCCAGTTATTAACCACGGAGGCCGGCCCGTCCACAGCAACACCAGCAGCATCGGCAGCACCAGACCTTGCTGCTCTGATGATGATGCTGCAGGAGCAGTCTCGCCGACAGGAGGAACAGGCTCGTCGGTTGGAGGAACAGCTTAAGCGGGATAAGGAGGAACAGGCTCGCCGCCAGGAGGAACAGGCTCGCCGCCAGGAGGAACAGGCTCACCGCCTGGAGGAACAGGCTCGTCGATTGGAAGAACAGCTTCAGCGGGACAAGGAGGAACAGGCTGGACGCCAGGAGTAACAGGCTCGTCGGTTGGAAGACCAGAGGCAGCAGGACAAGGAGGAACAGGCTCGCCGCCAGGAAGAGCAGATGCTTCTTTTGAAGGATCTTCATGCCTCTTTCGGGAAAGACATGAAGGAGGTGAAGGACAAGGTTGCTCAACAAGACAACCGCCTGTCGAAAGCTGAAATCAGGATCGACCAAGTGAAGAATCGGGTTGACGACGTGGTAGAGGACGTAAAGAAAAAGCTGAATTGCCTTAAATTTGGAGAAGCAATCACAGCTCCCGTAGCTACAACACCTTCGCTACGTGGATTCAAAGTGCCACCGTTCAACGGAACTTCTTCCTGGTCGGCCTACAAAATCCAGTTTGAGGCAGTCATGAAAGCGAACGGCTGGGATAAAAATCAGGCCATGACTGCCCTCACCCTAGGCCTTCGTGACCAGGCCTTATCCGTCTTGGAAGCTCTCGGTAAGGAAGTGACTTACGAGCAGCTCCTTGAGGCACTGGAGGCTCGATATGGCGACGCTCACCTGGAACACGTGTTTCGCGCACAGCTCAGGGACCGCGTGCAACGCAGTAGCGAAAACCTGCAGCAGTGGGCCCTTGAAGTGGAGAAGCTGGTGCGTAAAGCTTACCAGTCCGTACCAGCGCTTATTGATGGGAACCTGGTGCAGGCGTTCATCGACGGCATCCGCGATATTGAAGTTAGAGCTGCTGTGAGGCTCGGGCATCATGGGACGCTTAAGGACGCCTTGGCCCATGCACTGGAGGTGGGAGCTGTGCGGCAGGATCATCGTTCCCATCGCATTAGGGAGGTTGCAGCGGCTACAATTCGCGACCGCAATAAAGGATACAGCCCTAGGTGCTACGGTTGTGGGGAAAAGGGCCACCTTCGATCCAGTTGCCCTAAGCGAACTGCAGAAAGAGAACTACGGCTACCTGCAGACCTGATCATCAGAATACCACCTGATTCTCCAGGCAGTATAATCCATTATGCGAATAACTGGCGGTTTAAAATAAATGACATTCGGGAGCACATTAGACAATCGGGACAGAAAATGTCTGGAAAGATGAAAACCCTTTGTGGCCGCAAAGTGAACAGTAGAGTGTTCGACGAGAGTCCACAGGTGAGGTTGCGTAATCCAGTCCACAGCAGAGGGGGATCTCCTGGGCTTCAGTCTAGATGGGAGGGACCGTACCGGATTGGGACTGGGGACAATGACGTAACCGTCCGGAAACAGGTGCAAGAGGCACTCCTAAGATTGTCCATGCGGAGAGATTGGCGCGTTATTATGGAGCCGATAATGCTCAGGACGAGCATGTCTTAGGAGGGGGCAGTGTTACGCGCCACGATCGATGGTGTTCTAGTAAACAGCGCCATCTAGTTTGGAAAGGCGGGACTTTAGAGAGTCGAGACGCGTACGCCAGAACTTACTAGAACTATGGCCGTACGCTCGGTCAAGGCCGGACTGCGCGCGAATGTTCCGGATGTTTCTGCGTTGGAAGGTTCGGGAACGGCCGCGGCAATATAAAAGGCCGGAATTCACCGCGACCGGGACAGTATTGAATTAGCGATACAAGTGATTACTTCGAAAGCGATTTTGAAGTGCGACTTGGGAGCGATTGTTGTTTTAATTAGTGCGTTTTAAGGTTGTAATTAGTGGCGTTCAATTAAAGTGCGACTTTTGGTAATTTTTATCGGCTGTTTTTATTGTCACGAACGCGAAGCTCGTAACAATATTAATATAATTAAAGTAGCTTAAGTTTCTCCTTATCACATTGGCTATCTACCAGTAAAATTGGTCCAGTCACTTCAATGATTAGCAACATACAGACAGACAACAATTGTAAAAAGGTTTTGATATATGTTCATTGTATACATCCATATGCATTTTGTACAAAACGAATATTTAACTAGACACAATAAGAATTCAAATGTGTCTGGCTTTTAAGAGGATATGGGGCCTCACGAATCTAAGGTCGTATCCTTGATGGTTGTCATGTTATTGAAGTGATGAACGGTTTTGCAGCTACCACCCCCTGCGTCAGTTGAACACGTACCAGAACCGCTGCGGGCAACCACCGAACGGGGGCTGTTCCCACCTCTGCCTCCCCAACAGCAACGGCCGCACCTGCCGCTGCCCCGTCGGGTTCAACCTTAACTCCGACGGGTAAGATACAGTTAACTACTCAATTTATTAGGTTGCAAGCCTACTCGACCAGACGAAGACCAGCGAGATCAGTATCTTCATTCAAGTAAGCTTTTCAAAAGCACATATGAATCGACAGAACAAATTCAGTATTCTACAATAAATAATAGTTGTGTTCTGAATGTTAATGATGTCGAGAAGAACCGGCAAGTAACTCGATATTTAGGTACTCTTTTCAGGAATAACTATGTTTCACAACCATGTCAAGTAATCATTTGAAGTTCGATATTAATTCTTATGCTAAAGGCTGAATGTGCTGTTCAGCATTGTTTACCTGGGAAATTATCTTTTGTAGATATTTTTCCACTACCAAACACTTATATGGTCTATTGGGCGTTCCAAGCACCGAGGTATAATTAAAGATTTCTCGACCTGGATTCGAAACTACTTCGGGTTTATGGTCATTGTTTGTACCTAATTATAACATGATTTTAATGATGGATCCTTAGCTAAAGCTAGTCAAACCACAAGTGGTAGAACTTTCTTAGGCTGATACGTAACGTTTTTCCTACTAGCGCCTCAACGTTGGTTTTGTTGAAAAGAACCGCCGCAGAACAGAAACCCTCTTTTGAAATAAATTATAAGCACAACAAGATAGCATGTAAATAAACAATAAAGATTACTTAGGTGTATATGGAAATTTCAATTATTCCACATTTTTATTGTAACCGACACAAAAAAAAACTCTCTGCCTGACCAACATGTTGAATAATAAATACAGAGTGCTACTAACATGAAGTCCACATGTTGTTATTAATTGCGGATCAAAGATTATTCCGAAATTTGAGAAAAGGTCCGTTCTACTTACGGATAGTAATAAATTATACGAGGCGTAAGCTGAAAACGACCGACAGACGACTGAGGACAGCTGATATGGAAAGTAAATTTGAAATTAGAATTAACGACTCGTAGAAAAACGGAAAGTCTTTTTTGACACATGACGAATCGTAAAATAATGGAACCGATTATTAATTGACGGATCTGTTATATTGATAAAACCCTTGATTGCAGACAAACTTGCGAAGAAACACTAGATAAGCTGCTGTTGTACGCTCGACGAAAGGACATTCGACTGAAGCAACTTAACCCGAAGAAACAAACAGATTCCTTAGACATGGTAAGTTTTATCATTACGTACTCTTGAACCTTTTTAGACTTAGTTTAGTAGTGGAATAGATTAGTCTACTTTGATCACCTCGGAAATAAATCACCTGGGTGATATCACCCAGCAGGTAATCAAAGTGGAATAGATTAGTCTACTTTGATCACCTCGGAAATAAATCACCTGGCTGATATCACCCAGCAGGTAATCAAAGTGGAATAGATTAGTCTACTTTGATCACCTCGGAAATAAATCACCTGGCTGATATCACCCAGCAGGTAATCAAAGTGGAATAGATTAGTCTACTTTGATCACCTCGGAAATAAATCACCTGGCTGATATCACCCAGCAGGTAATCAAAGTGGAATAGATTGGTCTACTTTGATTACCTTGGAAATAAATCACCTGTAAAAACTGTAGTTAAGAATATGTTTTGGGGAACACTTGTGCAGACCAGTAATTTGAAACGTTTCGACTAAAGGATACCAAGATTAACGTACGAGTGTACGAGTCAATGTCTCTCGAAATTCCTCCGCATTGTACCATTAATAATAATAAGTATCTCATAATGTTGATCGACCAGGTCATTCCCGTGGACAACATCAAGTCAGCGGTGGCCTTGGACTGGGACCACAACAGCAACTCCATATTCTGGACGGACGTCGAGAAGGACACCATCAACCGCGCCTACTTGAACGGCTCCCATCAAACTATTATAGTTGGCTCTAATCTTAGTAAGTTACCGTCTACGTACATTATTTAAGTAAATAAATATTGGACAATATCACATACCTATATTGCTCTGATCCTGTGTTAAGTAGCTAAAGCACTTGTCTTACAGGAATCAGAAACAACGACGGTACCACAACACCCAGACCCGAGACAATACAGAAATGTTCGTTTCCCAAATTGACCCGACCGGGGATCGAACCCGGAACCTCAGAGATGGCGCGACGCCAAAGTTCGGCACGCTCGCCTCTCGGCCACGGAGTTCGTCGTCAATTTAAGACATAAGAGTTTCTTTTAACACTGCGAGTTCACACTATCCCCGCTTTTCCCAAGGATTCTTCGCTCCTATTAGTTGTAGAATGATGTTATATAGCCTAAAGCCTTCCTTGATAAATGGGCTATCCAACACAAAAATATTATTCACTTCGAACCATTCGTTCCTGTGATCAGCACGATCAAGCAAATAAAATCTTCAGCTTCATGGCTCACTTTGACATCAAGCAACATCACATTCATTAACCTGATCCAAAAGTAAGTGGCTTAAGCACTTGTGGTATGAAATCCAGAACCAACGGAGAACTATAAATTTATAAAAAAATACTCAGACACAGAAAATTACTCATGATCTTATGAATGTTTATCCAGAGTGAAATGCGAAACCATTATTCAAACCGGCCATTAAAATTAACAAATGGAAAACAATTATTAATTTATTTGAAAATACCTCACAACCGCCACCAAAGTATATAAAATGTTATGTATTTAAAACCAACTTTTAAATAGATATTTAAAGCAATTAATTCTGTTTATTTTTAGTCTCACCCGCCGGCCTAGCTTATGATTGGATAACTGATAAACTGTACTGGACGGACGCCGGGACAAACAGGATCGAAGTTGCAAACGCGAACGGCACCATGAGGACCCTACTGGCGTGGAACAACATCGACAAGCCGAGGGACATCGTCGTTGATCCCACCGGTAAGTTACACAACCATACAATTTACACACCACACTGTATGTCTTAGTGCAAAACTAGTTATAAGTTTAGCTATATTTGTATTATGAACGACAGAGTTTCCGGGGTCTTCTCTGTAAGTTATAGGTTCCGAACCGGAGGTAGCGTCAGTTGCATTATATAGACGTTTCATAAATATTACTGGTGTAATTTACATGAATAAAATACTATTGAATTTGATAAATCTATTTATATAAAAGAAAGTCGTGTTCGTTACACTACTTATAATACAAGAACGGCTGAACTGATTTGGCTGGAAATCGGCGAGGAGGTAGTTTAGAACCAGGAGAATAACATAGGATACTGTTTTTTATTATTGTTTTTTAAAGTCTGCTTTTTTCTTGCCTGTAAAGCGGAACAAAGTTCGCCGGGTCACCATAAACAAGAATCCCTGTTCCCCTTGGTGCCTGCGCGTGAAAGGCTGGACCAATTTACATTTTGTTGTTGTGCTTGTTTGGTTATTGTGAAGTTTGGTTGTTTTATACCCTTTAAAGTTTATTTGGTAAAATGTTTATTTTTAAGTTAGAGAAATGAAATTTGGCATAAATATAGCTCGAAACTTGGATTAATACTACTTTTTATTTCGAATATTAGGGGAGATAGGGGTAAAACCGACCATGAAAGGAAGGTCAATTTGGTAAACGAACTTTTCTAAATTGACTTGGGTCTGGGTATACTGGGATGGCGCCTCCAGTTAGTATTCGTCGTCCGGTACTCATAGTACAAGGGAAAACCTTAGTTTGAGACCATGTGATTGGTGTGGTTGTCTGGTGCATTTATTATTATTATTATCATACCTCCAGATAGACTGGCACGCTTGGTAAGGAAATTCGACAGGACATGTTTAACTTACCCGATGTCTCCACTCCAGGCGGGCTGATGTACTGGTCGGACTGGGGCGCGACGCCGTGCATCGAGCGCGCGGACATGGACGGCGGCCACAGGCGGCGCCTGCTCTCCGGAGACATGACCTGGCCCAACGGCCTCGCGCTCGACCTGCGCAGCGGCCGCATCTACTGGTCCGACGGAGGGAACCGCACCATTGAGTACGCCAACCTTGATGGCACCGGACGAACCGTACTGATCGGTGAGTTACACTAACAGCTGGCTATGTTTTGACTTGCTCCGTTACTTCATGCTAGAGCTCCAGAGTAGCCGCATCTACTGGACCGACGACAGCAACTGCACCATTACGTACGCTACCCTCGACGGCACCGGACGTACCATTTTATTTATTTATTTATTTAAAAAACTTTATTGCACAAATAGGTACAACAGCTGGAATTAATGCTAGGGGCATTATCTACCAGTCAACCCTTGGGTCATGCAGATAGTTTGTATATGGGTGCGGTAACATGGGAGAAAAAAAAAGAAATCATTTTAAACAACAATAAATTAAGCATTAAAAATAACATTACGGTATCTTTTAAATATACGATAATAATACACATACTATATAAATTAATTAGAATATAATATATAAAATATGAAGGTATACTTAGATTTACATAATATTGATAATTTATATATAAAAACAAATATCTACATAACTATAAATTCAGAAGATAAATAAATTGGTTCAGCAATTGACAAATTCATGACTATCATCACTTGTTAGCAAGAGAGAAGAAGTATTCACGAACTTTATTTTTAAAAATTCCCTTAGTCAGGGATTACCATTCTGATCGGTGAGTTGCACTGACCACTGGCAGAACTACAATTTGGCCAATTAACTGCTGGGTAGTAGCCTCTAGCCTAGGATCATTGCAGCAACCGCATCTATTAGCCATATGGCGGCAACCCCACCGTGAGTAAGCCAACCTCGACGACACCGGGCGAACGATTGTGACTGGTGAGTGACACTGACAGCTAGCTTGACTAAAATGTGACCCGTTGACCGCTGGGTAGTAGCTTCTAGCATGGCATGGGTGCAGCATCCGCACCTACTTGTCCAACGACAGCAACCATTTTGATTAAGGTGTCGCACTGATTGCTGGTTGAAATCGACCGGCCCTAGTAGCCTCTAGCACAGGATCTATGCAACAACCACATCTACAGCCAGCAGTCAGTGTGGCTGCAACTCCCACCATAAGGCTTGGACCTAGCCCTGTTATCTCACGCTGAAGCTCCGAAGTAGCCGCATCTAACCATTGAGTACGCCATCCTCGACACGGCACCGTAATCGTACTGGTTGGCTTGGAGTCTTGCAGCTCCGCAGCTTCTAGGGACAGTTTGTGCATGTCTACTTTAGTGTATCTACAAGAATTATGATACTTATGAAAAACGTGAAATGACAACTTTCATACTCTAGAGTAGGGACGGTTTTAAAGAAAAATATGGCGTTACGGTGGCGCTCATTAGTTGATGCATGAACGACAATTTAAATGTTTTATTGTCTTTAGCAGGTGAACACCTCCCCCATCCGTTTGGTCTAGATCTTCACGGCGATGAAGTATTCTGGACCGATTGGGAAACGCAGTCCATCCAGGCAGCCAACAAGGACACGGGCAAGAACCGGCGCACGCTGGGCGCGGGCGTGGCCGGCCTCATGGACGTCAGGGTGTACCACAGGGAACGCGTCCGCGGAGATAACAGGTAAACACCTAATAAATGAATAAATAAAAAAAAATTGGGCAACATCACATACATTGCTCTGATTCTGTTGTAAGTAGCTTAAGCACTTGTATTATAGAAATCAGAAACAACGATGGTACCACAACACACATACCCGAGACAATATAGTAATAGAAAGACAATAAAAGTTAGTTTCCCGTATTGACCCGACCGGGGATTGAACCCGGGACTTCAGAGATGACGCACCACTAAAGTCCGGCCCGCTCGCCTCTCGGCTGCGGAGGTCGTCAATAACATTGTGTTATACGAGAATGTGAGGATAGATGAAGATTTACACGCTTACCCGAACAGACGAAGACGGGCAAGACCAGTCAGCTCGTGACCACGGTTGGTGCAACCTAATCGAAACGTCGGGCAACTACAAAAAAAGATTGTCGCGTTTTGACCCATTCAACTATTTTAAAGGTAAAACCTGGTCGCGTATTATTATATTATATTACCTTGTCTCCTTAACCAATAAGTTATTTCGATCATTAGCAAGCTATTTTTCTATTTTCTTCATAAGACAAAGCTTTTTTTACAGATGCGGCAAAGATAATGGCGGCTGTTCACATCTCTGCCTGCTGAAACCTGGAGGCTTCTCTTGTGCCTGCCCGATCGGAGTCAAGATAAACGTAAGTTTATCGTGGTGTTTTGAATTGACAAAACGATGAATTTCCTCTAAGAGGCTTATATAACGCCTTAACCAGAGAGAAAAACCCAGTCACTATTTTGTTCAAAAGTAGCAATTTAACTCGATATGAGGAAAACTTGCGAAGGAAACTAAAGTTCGATTCTTCCGTGAGTAACTGTTATTAGTCTATGTTTTGTTTCTGAATAATTGTTGTCATTAAGAAAACTATAATAATTTCCCGAATTGGAATCGGTGTCACCAAAAAAGTTTTGTGGCGTTGTTGTCTTTTCGTTAGATATACCCGTAATTTCCAAACCGGCCGTAGAATCACTTTGCATTGTATTCTATGACGATTCAAAAGTGTTAAATGAAACCTACTTTATTAAAGATGGCTGTGCCCGCGACTACAGGGTTTTTTTTCGCAATAAAAGGTAGCCTATGTCCTTTCTCAGGGTCTAAAGACTGTGCCAAATTTCATCAAAATAAGTTGAGAGGTTTAAGCGGGAAACCGTAACAGACAGACAGAGTTACTTTCGCATTTATAATATTAGTAGGAATATATATTTCCGTTTGAGTTTAGTTGGCTTACAGGCTTAAAGCTCAATTTCAATAAACAGAAGGACGCCAAGACGTGCGTGGACGGTCCGCTGAACTACCTGATCGTCGCGCACCGCGTCGACATCCGCGTCGTGTCGCTGGACGTGCCCTACCTCGTGGACGTGGTGCTGCCGCTGCCGCTGCTCAAGAACGCGCTCGGCGTCGACGTCGACCAGAAGACCAGTAAGGCCGTTTGTCACTCATTCACTTATTGCATTCGATAAGTATGTAGATATAAACATATTCGGCAGAGGGCACTTACCGAAAGGCTAACGGTTGATACAGCAGAAAAATTTCATCGCCTACAATAACTTGCGGTTAGCTCAGTTGGTAAGAGCAGCACGCGCGATACGTGAAGGTCGTGGGTTCAATTTCCGCACCGCAAGGGGAGATAAAATTTTTCTGTTTCTAATATTTAAAGTTCGCTAGTACGGCGTATAGTACTATAAAAATAATAAAATCGATTATTGCATTCGGTTGTTTATTTAGGAGCGCAGGACACAAAACACGCTGGCTCGTAGCAGACGGCTTATTTATTAACAAGTGTACTGTCCCCGTTTTTTCCACATTTTGCAACTGATTCTTCGCTGCTGTCGGTCGCAGCGTGATTATAGCGTAAAACCTGCTTCGATATATGGACTATCTAAAACTTCTAACCGGCACGGCAAAGAAGTTTTTAGGCGACAGACAGCAGGTACTTTAATACATTAAGATTTATATTTGTATTTTAATGCTGCCGTTTACAACCATTATCATTAGAAATTTAGACCTTAGTGAATAACAAGGTTCCTACATTAAAAATCCTTCCTTTGCCGTGCCATCTTGATAGTAGGCGTAGTCCCATAATGGGCAAAGGGCAAAGGCCTACATCGTTAAAGTTATCGGTGGCACTGATTTAACCACCACGCTTGTCAAATGTGGGTGGATAATACCTAATTGATAACAAATCTGAGCTACTTTTGAAAAATCCTTGAGATCATCTTTAACAATAAGAACATTAATACCGGATAAATATATTTCTTTTTGAGCACACGATTTGAGCATTTATTATCCAAACCTTTTTCGTGATAGAGGTATTTAGAGGACGTTTTAGGGGACCAATTCGTCATACTGGTCATAAATTGATGGCTGAGAATAAGAAATAAGTAGAAGCCAGGAAAGCCTGGATTAACAAACTAAAGCCAAGTAAATTTCAAAAAGTCCTACTTTCCAGCAAGCAAGCGCGTTTCTCGCCTCGACAGCTATCAGATTATCTACACTAAACATTTCAGCTTCACTGACTCTTTGAATGGACCATTAATATATATATATATATATTAAAATGAAATATCATTCCTTTTAGAACTCGTATACTGGACGGACACTGGTGAAAAAAAGATCCAACGCGCCAGGAATGACGGCTACAACAATGAAACAGTTATAGGAAATGGTCTTCATACAGTGGACGGAATCGTGATCGACTCAGCCGGACGCAAGGTACGTGACACATAGACAATCAGATTCGTAATCTCGGTACTTACGTACAACGTATTGGCGAGTGTGACCTGAGTCCCGATAAACTGCTCATTTATTTCTCATTTCTTGATTCGTTAGATATATTGGACGGACGGTGGACGCAACAGCATCGAGGTTGCAGAGCTGAACGGAGAAAACAGGAAGGTACTCGTGTGGACCGGCTTAGGTGAGGGTTTCACATCAAATAAATGGTTAAAGATACTTTATTTCTCATCAGAATACAATTCACTTACTGAGAAACAATAAAAATACAAAACAGGGTAGGTATAATGAGACATAAGCTACACAATTTAAAAATAAAAGTCGGTAGTAGTAAAGTTTACCGAATAGCAGCTGTACCGGCAGCTATTCACAAGGCGATATAATAACGCGCTTAAAACATGGATGCATGAGGAGTGACCAAAACTAGATGTGGCATTTTTAATCATTAAGTATTTATGTTTTTTTTTTGTTTTTTTTTTTATGATATGTTAATTTACTACTTTACTAATATTATGCTATTTTAGATATATTTTATATTTGCATTTTATTTATGTTTACATGTATTAATTTATTTTAAGTTTAGTATGGAGTGCAAAAGTTAGATATTATCTTGATTGACAACAAAAGATTTTAGTTTTCGTTTAAAACTGTAAATAACAAACTAAAAATGCACTAAGAACAGCTTCAAAGTATATTCTTTAAAACAGGCTTAAGGGTTAAATCGAAAACCGCGAGGTCAAAATCGTTCAATTAATCAATAATGTATTTTTCTCCTTAACTTATGTAAGGTAGAAAATACAAGTTATATCGCGATACATTCATAAATATTATATTCCTCTATGGATGTATGTACTATAGATATGTTTTGTAAAATGATGATTACCTAATAATGCTTACCAAACCATTGCTTTTTACCTTTCTAATACAAAGCACCACTTCTATATTTTTCAACCTACGGGGATGACTGGTAAAGGGTGCTATTAGGCATTAAATCTATTTTTTGTTCCTTCTTTTCGTGCAGTAACGTTTATACAAATAAAGAAATTTTGCAGATTCGCCCAGAGCAATCGTGTTACATTATCAAGAAGGATTCATGTTTTGGTCTGATTGGGGACAGTCCGCTAAGATCGAAAGAGCTGACATGGATGGCAAAAACAGGTACCTATGATTATCCAAATCAAATACATAAAAACGAACAAAAACATTTTAGAACACCCGAGAGTTTGATGTTTGCGCATTTTGAAATTAAAATTTACAATGTAGTAAGTAGGTACTTCTCAAGCTTTTATATTTGATGCCTAATTATGTATTATAAGGGAGTTATGTCAAAATATGTAAGCTGACATTTTGATACGGCGCGCCGGCCATCTTGGACCGTTACCCAACCAACATAGAAGAAAATACTCCTGACTAATCCACCTTCCAAACAAAAAAAAAACAAAATCGATTCATCCGTTCGGGGACTACGATGTCATAGACAAACATATTAAACTATAACAACACCAAGTAGTTCTTGCGTTAGGGGTTAAAAACGGTTATGAAGATGATTCTGTATCTGTCAATATGGCAACGTTCTTCACTTTGCAGGCGGATCATTGTGGACAACAACATCAAATGGCCTAATGGATTAGCCATCGACAGCGTAGAAGGTCGCCTGTACTGGAACGACGCCAAGGTCCTCACGATTGAGAGCTCCGACTTCAACGGCAACGACCGCCGCGTCGTGCTGAGCCAAGTCCCGTACCCGTACGGCATAGTCATCGTCGGGCCTCATATCTACTGGACTGATTGGAAGACGAAGGCGCTGCACAGAGCTGACAAGAACAACGCGAAAGATGGCATCATTATCAGGGAGAATTTGGAAGGGCTGATGGACATTCGTGCGATTCAGGTACGACTACCTAACGCTTTGACCCCCATTCAGGATCAACATTTGTGTTTGTTCTTTGTCTGGATGCTTGATTTATATTTTTTGTTATATTAGACAACATTAAAGATTTTGCTCTGATTTTGTGATAATTACTTTAAGCACTTATGTACAGCGAAGCGCAGAAGGCTCACACCTCTACGGTAGAGGTGACTAAGTAAGTTCTCGTGAACATAGCCGTTTATCAGAACCGACAATATTTTTGACGCCTGGAAAAACAAACAGGATGCGATAGGTGTTTTTTACGACTTGTCTAAAGCCTTTGATTGCGTTGATCATCAAACATTGCTAATGAAGTTGCGACATTATGGTGTTACGAACAATTCGCTTAATTTACTACAGTCACACTTGCATGACAGAATTCAAAAAGTAAGCGTAAACGGAACTACCTCTTCCGGTGCACCCCTATTTATGGGCGTGCCCCAGGGTTCAATATTGGGACCTTTACTTTTTCTAATTTATATAAATGATCTTCCGTACATTTCAGAAGATCTCTGTGAGATAGTATTATTTGCTGATGATACTTCACTTATTTTTAAAGTTGACAAACAAAAAAAACATTTGACGATGTGAATAATAGTCTATCACAAATACTACAATGGTTCACAATAAATAACCTAATACTGAATACTAAGAAAACAAAATGTGTAAAATGTTCGATGCCAAACGTAAGAAAACAAATCTATATATAAGTGGTGAAGCTCTAGAAATGATTAATTCTACAGTATTTCTTGGCATCGCTATTGATTGTAAACTACAGTGGGGTTCTCATATTGCTACCCTGGCAGGGAGACTTAGTTCAGCTGCATATGCAGTAAGAAAGATACGTAGCTTGACCGATATTGAAACGGCAAGATTAGTTTATTTTAGTTACTTTCATAGTGTTTTGTCGTATGGGATTTTACTATGAGGTTCTGCAGCTGATGTGCAGACTATTTTTGTATTGCAAAAGAGAGCCATACGCGCTATATACGGTCTTAGAACAAGAGACTCGCTTAAAGAATTATTCAAAAAAATCAATATTTTAATAGTAGTTTCACAATACATTTTTGACTGTATTGTTTACGTACGCAAAAACTTACATTCTTCACTAAGAAATCAGAATGCCATAATTTCAACACAAGAAATAAACATAAGCTTGCTGTTCCATATCTAAGCCTTCATAAAATTAGTAATTCTTTTGTGGGGTTAAGTCTGAAGCTTTTCAATAAGCTGCCAGAAAATATCACTGCATTACCTATGCATAGATTTAAGTCTCTGATAAAAAAATGTTTAATGAAAAAAGGGAGACGGTACTATCGAGCAAGTGCACCGTTTGGTTGACGTGATCGGCAGAGCGCTGGAAAACAAATTATATTGTTGCGCTGCTTTCCTAGACATATCCCAGGCTTTTGACAAAGTTTGGCACAGTGGACTGCTATACAAAATCAAAAAAATGTTGTCTCATTCATTCTTCCCTCTCTTAAAATCATATCTTGAAAATAGATGCTATGAAGTGAAGATAAATTCCGATACATCTGACATGCACTTAATTAGGTCCGAAATACCCCAGGGTAGCATACTGGGGCCGGTTCTTTATTTGATATACACAGCAGATCTACCCGCTCACGCTTCCACAACTACAGCGACATATGCAAATGACACCGCGATCCTCTCAACACATGAAAATCAAGACTCTGCATCCAATAGCCTCCAACAACACCTGAACCTTATTGAAAAATGGCTTGAACAGTGGCGAATTAAGGCCAACACTGACAAATCGGTACAAGTAACCTTCACTCTCAAAAGAAAAACATGCCCACCCGTAAAACTTTGCAACGTAGAAATCCCACAAGCAGATGATGCTAAATATCTAGGTATGCACCTTGACCGACGGCTCACGTGGCGCAAACATATATGGACAAAAAGAAAACAACTGGATTGCAAACTTAGAGGCATGTATTGGCTCATTGGACGCAACTCACAGCTGTCTGACGCCAGTAAAATGACAATCTATAAAAGTATACTAAAGCCTGTATGGACATACGGCATTCAGCTATGGGGCACTGCCAGTCACAGTAATATCGAAAATTTAGAGAGGTTTTAAAGTAAAACAATGAGAGCCATGTTCAATATTCCACCATACATAAGCAACAAATATATAAACCTAGACTTGAATCTGAGAACGGTGAAAGAGGAAATAGAGAATTACAGCAAGAATTACCAAACAAGACTTGACCAACATATCAATCAGCTTGCCATAGAACTGAAAGGGGAGGGCAGTCTAAGATACTGTCGTCTAAAAAGAAACAGTATACCAGATCTAGCAACAAGATTTGCCGAAAAGTAATGAGAATGGTACCACTGGGGACACATCTCAGCTAATTCACTTTCTCTGATGTAAATCTGACATCAAATTAGATTATTGTTTCTGTGAAAACAGATTGCTAAGTAGCAGGATAGAAAAAAAAAAGGCTAATAAAAAATAGAGGACTTTATTAACGACAAAGATGTTTGGACTTGATAGCATTAAATATGTACACATTAGACATAAGCTATATTGTTAATAATTTTTTTTTGCATGATTTATACCTACCATATGTGTCAGTTTTTGAAAAGAGTAACTATCGAGTTTCTTGCCGGTTCTTCTCGATAGAATCAACATTCCGAACACGGTGGTAGTTTACTTGACTTGATGATTCATAAATGCTTTTGTAAAAGTTTACATGAATAAAGACATTTTCTATTCTACTGTATTCTATTCTAATTCTAGGCCATACAAAATTCGCGGTCTTACTGGCCGAATCTTGAGAGGTGCGTGGGGATATTCCGTGGCTAGGCACTCTTCACTCCACCGCGGCGCATTTGTTGACTCTCTCCAAGTATTCTTCTCTCATTGGTCCTACTTGCGTGGTGTGTCGTGCAGAGGTCGACGGTGCTGCACAACGTGTGCGGCGCCACCAACGGCGGCTGCTCGCACCTGTGCCTGCGCACGCCGCGCGGCTGCAGCTGCGCGTGCCCGACGGGGCTCTCCTTCGCGGACGCGGCCGCCGCGCGCCCCGTGCTGTGCCGCCCCCACCCCGACAACTTCCTCGTGTTCGCGTCGCGCGGCAGCATCGCCATCATCTCGCTCGACACGCCCGAGCAGTGGGACGTCAACCTGCCCGTGAAGGAAGTCGAGAGCGCCATCGCTGTCGACTTCCATTGGGATACTAAGCAGATTTTCTACACTGATGTTATTAAAAATATCATAAGGTACGTATTACGTGAGAAACCCGCTGGATGGCGATACGTAGACACGAAGTTGGAATGACACGTGATTGGTGATTTCAAATCACCAATCACTGATTTGCAAGTCATGCAGGCCTAGCATGCGCAATACGTCAAATGTATCGTGTGAGACGACAAAGGGTTTGATACTGTTGATTGGCTAATAGCACACCGCACTCTGCTGGTGCAGCTGGTGCACTGATTTCAAACGATTTTGATGTTTGATAAGAGCGCAATAAAATTTAGTCGCATGGCGCATGTTAGGCCTGATGGTGACGTTATTTGTCAATGTCAGTTGAAACATGCCACCTAGCGGATTTTTTAATAGTGCCCATTCAAGTAAATCTATGTTTTTAATAAACCAGTCTCCAATGGTGACAGGTACATTGAGTTTGAATGGCACGATTACCTACAATTCTAAAAACGTTTCAGCACCATCAACATGCTGAACATGAGCGAAAGCAAAGTCATCGTGTCTGCAAGGCTGGAAACTCCCAACGGCTTAGCCGTCGACTGGATTGCCAATAATATGTATTGGTCTGACAACGAATATAAGGTACCGAACTTATTGGGTTTTTTTTATATTACACTTGAAGATTGACCTCATCCCACCTGATGTTAAGTGGAAATGAGGTCCTAGCTTAAGGGCAACAAGTAGAGCATAATAAAGCTGTAACTGGACTTGTCGCCCTTACCTTGAAGGCTTAACCCCTACTACTAATGTAGCAACCCTAGGAGCTCTAAAAACCTTACTCACATGCAGGAACACAACAACACAGATGTGATTGTTATTTGGCTGTGGTCTTCTGTAAGGTGGAGGTATTTCACCAGTCGGGCTGCTCCAGTTCGAGCGATAAATCGCTATGCCCCACCTCTCTTAAAAAATTGTATACAAAATTAATAATATGAAAAAACCTTTAAATCATTTTGACATTTTTATCAGCTTCAATTTCGGTCAAATACTTTGTATTTGAAAACAAGGCTTTTTAATACTATTTGTTTTTAAAAAATATTTGTTTCCATACTTCTCTCAGTCACATAAGGCTTAAATTGAAGCACATATATGCCACTTTTGTATTGCTTGTGGTGATGTAGGCGACTGTATGCCTATGTACAGTCAGCATTATAAGTGCGTATACAACTACACCTCAGTACCTTGTCACATTAAACCTCGTAAGTAAATCCTACGTCAGTTAGACAGTTATCTTAATGTGACCAGGTATTAATTTGTGCCATAACAATAACATTATCAAGAAAATTAATGCTTGTTCATAAATTGTAGGCTATTGAAGTTGCTCGCCTGGATGGGACGTCGAGGAAGACATTGATTTCGGGCCTCAGCGAACCAAGGGCTATTGCTGTGTTCCCTGCTTTAGGGTAAGGGACTAACATGATTATTTTGTAATCAAAAGGAAGAAAATTCATATTGCCTTGAAATTGGGCTGGTGGAAAAATGGTTAGCGCTCCTGACTGAACCAAGACATACCAAAGGGACGAACGTTCCATCCCTGCAGGGTCAATCATTAGTGTGATGAATTAATTGACTCGGGTTGTTTATCTTTAAAGGTAGTGTTGTGTCTCGTCGTCGTCATAAAAAAAGGTACGAGTTTTAAACTGACATAAATATATTTTTATAACTAAAAACACACAAATTATCTCACTATTTTCAATTACACACTTTTTCTCGTCGCTGTCATGTACGTTCTGTCCCTATTTAAAACTCACGATCTAGTCATGTCATCGTCTAGTCGCCTTGCCGGCCAGCACCAGGCCGACAAGGAGGTCAGTCGTGCCGCAACAGGTAGGTACATATTTGAAAGCGAAATACTAATGATTAATCACCAAATGTCAGAAACTAATACACACAAACATAAAATTTAGCTGATAGGTTTTTAGAGAGATCCGCTAAGAACGGATTTAACGAAACTCCACCCCAGGGGTTTATTTATTTATTTAAAAACTTTATTGCACAAATAAGTACAACAGGTGGACTTAATGCTAGGGGCATTCTCTACCAGTCAACCCTTGGGTCATGCAGATAGTTTGTATATGGGTGCGGTAACATGGGAGAAAAAAAAAAAGAAATCATTTTGAACAACAATAAATTGGAATTGGATAATTGGAGGTTTGTATAAAAATTCAAAGTTTTGAAGTAAGTATAACCCACTTGAAATTAAAAATGTATGCTCTTTAGATGGTTTGGAGGTGTACCTTTTTTAGAAATCAACCAACTTTGGGGGTTAAAATAGGGGATGGTCGATTTCACGCGTACAAAGACGTAAGTACTTACTTTAGGATCAGATCAGGTCAATGAATGTTACATTGTCTTATATTAAACCATTACAATTATTTCTAGATACCTCTACTGGAGCGACTGGGGCGAGAATCCTCGTATTGAGCGTTCGTACCTCGACGGCAGTCAGAGGACAGCCATTGTGAACCAAGACTTAGGCTTTCCGAACGGCATTACGATCGACTATAAGGAGAGGCGGCTGTACTGGACCGACGCCCTCAAGGACAGAATTGACACCGCCGACTTGCACGGAAACCACAGGGTCCAGCTGGTGCCAGATGCTAAGAATCCATTTGGGATGACGCAAGTAAGTGCATCTTGTTATGTTCGCGGTGTAGCTCGTAAGAAACGGTTGTAAATTTAACTATTATTTCACGAGAATCAAATTCTGGCATGTAACTCTACAGAAATATAGCGTAAGGATGTGAATTAGAGGAAAAAATGGTTTACAAAACAATCGATTTCTTATACATTGAATACCTTAAAACTTAAATATTTTTACATTATCATAATTTTAATAATTCATTGGTAACTAATAACAGCTAGTTACTTGGCTTTGAAAGTGATCAACAAACTTTGGTAACATACCTACGTTTTAAATTGAAACGTCATTTGCAAATAAGAATATATTAGTATTTTGTTAGCTCCACCTCATGGTTTTGCGTAGCTAGTAAGTTTTATAGCTTCTCTGATATATCCGGCACTGACTAATTGGAAAAAAATAGGTAGGTATTAACCAAAAATATTTATTCCAGTTCAACGACTACATTTACTGGACGGACTGGTACAAGAGGTCGGTGATGAGGGCCGACAAGAGGACGGGTAAGAACGTGACGGCCTTAAGGACCCATCTGGATATGACGATGGAGATCAAGGCGGCGTCGGCGGAGAAGCAGCGGGGCTGGAACCCCTGCAAGGAGGACAACGGCGGCTGCTCGCACCTCTGCCTCTACCGGCCGCGCGACTACGTCTGCGCCTGCCCCGACCAGGACGAGGAACGACCCTGCTCTATCAGTAAGTTCACTGTTTTAGGGTTCCGTAGCCAAATGTCGAAAAACGGAACCCTTCAAATTTGTTTCCCCTTGTCATGCCTGTCTGTATGTCGTATGACACAGTCACTTTTTTCAGAAACTATAAGACGTATACTGTTGAAACTTGGTATGTAGGTGTAATATTTGAACCGCATTAAGACATAAATAGTAAAAAACAATATCTAGGTTTTAGGAGCGCTCCATACTTAAAACTGAAACTCAGATTTAATTTTTTCTTCAAACCAATAAGTGGGGCTTATGAAAAGGTCTTAAAAAAAATATTTTTTTCTAATATATTTTTTTCTTAATTGAATAGTTTGCGCGAGATGCACTTCCAAAGTAAAATAATATGTATCCCTCCCCCCTGTAACTTTTAAAATAAGAGAATGATAAAGCTAAAAAAATATATGATGTACCTACATTACTATGCAAACTTGATTTATTTGAACCTAGAGATCTAGTAAGTATTTTTTCTAATACGTCATGAATCGTAAACCGCAATTTACCTTTAATTCAATATGCTTACTTCAATATAAACTTGCTTTTCACCAATATTGTTTTCCACCAGTCGAGCTACTCCAGTTCAAACGATAAATTGCTATGTCCTACCTCTCTCAAATAGACAGACAGCGTAGTCTTAGTAATAGGGTCAAGTTTTTATCCTGTGCGTACGGAACCCTAAAAACCAGCAGCATTCTCTTATGATTAATGACGTACCTACCTATATCATACTGTATTTGATTACATTTAGTAAATGGTCATGTTTAGTGTTAGCGACTGCTGTAATCCGACCTCCACAGCCCTTTTAGCCATGAATTCGATGTATATCAATATGTTTTAGTTTGAATTTTCATATATTTCATACTCGTACCTTTTATTTAGATAAGTAATTAAGTCAGAGTGAGTGTACATAGCGTCTGGTTGCTGTTCAATATATTCTACGAGCATAGAACGAGTTTAATTGTAATTATAGTTCACTAATCCATTATACTTAGTAAAAATACTTACATCGCTTTTTTAACCTTTACCCAGCCCAGCTATCTTAAACGTAGTGGCCCGCTGTACGCCAACGTATAAATGTATAACAGTATCTATAGTACGAAAGCAAGGATGTGGCAAAACGTCATATCGATAAAAAAAAATTGATGTCTAAATCAAGATTTATTTTTAAATTTTGCAAATATACATAAACCCTGATACATTATAATAGTAATTTGTTTTATTTTATGAACATTTTTAGTAAGAAAAACGAGTATCTATTATCATAGACAAAAATACATGCATAATCTTGCAACACATTTATTATAAAAGGCACTTCACTATTCATTTTATAACGTAGTCCGTTGACTTCATATCAAGTCGTTGGCGCTCGTGGCAAGATAAATATCTCAAATATAAGTGTTGTCTATGATTTTCTTTCTTCACCTTGAGTGAATCTCTCTCTATCTCTCTAGACGATTTGATTAAGAAAAGACGGCTCTTGTACGGTAGTAATAAATCATAACAAGTATGTTACGGTGAAAAGTAAGACAAAAGAATGAATGGTAAGTTATTATTCGTATATTTTATAACTTTTTATAGTTTGTGTAAGTTTACCTTTCGATATTTTACTTTTTATATTTTCGATAATTATATTTAATGTTTATTGTACGAAAGAAAAAACAGACGAGCGCACGCTTGTAACGGCCGGCACTATGACACAATGACCTTGACACCTGTACGCTTACGACGTCACAGGTTTACTTGCATTGAAGTTGGTGGCGCTCGTAGCACTGAAATCTTGTTATTGCGTAGGGATGGGTGTTGCAATATCGAAGATCCTAAATAAATTATAAATTAACTAGCTTTCCGCCCGCGGCTTCGCCCGCTTGGAATTTGGTTATATTGCAGTATAATGCACAACTATAAGAAAACTTCTCATTTCCACGGAAAAACGCTGGATACAATTAGTTGTTAAACACACACTATATAGTACACTATATTATATACCTAAGTAGATGTAAAAATCAGTTTAGACGATAAAATAAATTGTACGTCATCCCTCGGGAATTCCTCATTTTCGGGGATTTCTTATTGTATCATTTAGCTTCTAAATTTACATGTTTATATTCGTTTACAATATTTTACCTTGATTAAAACGCCACACAGCGCCATCTCCAATCCATCCATCAAGCAAACTATATTTTTGTTTTCCCTCGGGAATATTAGTTTTTTTTTCGGGATAAAAAGTAACCTATTATTTAATCCGGACTTCTAACTATACGTCTGCAAAATTTAAAAGCAATCGGTTCAGTAGTTATGTCGTGAAAGCGAAACAAATAAACAAACTCACTTTCCGATTTATAATATTAGTAAGGATCTTCGTGAAATAAATTAATTTTAATATTTATTATGTAATACGTTATTTTCAGACCGGAATTAATTGTCAATCATAAAATCTATGAATATTTGTATGGAACAAAACAAAGTAAACATGTAGGTTTGTAATGAATGCAACTATCGCGTCACATCACTAGCCTACTTGATATGAAGTCGTTGGCGTATGGGACATCAAAATATTTCAGGCGTTTTTGTTTTTATCTGTTTTAAAACACTATAAAGCCTGTTTCTTCTGGCGAAATAACAAAAATGGGCTTCAATCCTGTCCATCTTACAAAATTACAAGAGAAACAAATGTTTAATGCACCGTAAAGGTATTTAATTAAAGTAGGTACAATGAGTAACTTCTATAGAAGTAGTGGCGTTGATGGCACGAAAATCCTGAACTTCTATAGAAGTAGTTGGCGGTTATTAGGTTAAATTTATTATCCATAAGGGCCCGAAATTCTTGTGTGCCCTAGGGCTCCAGCCTAGTTTACAGCATAGTAAGACGGTGTTGTATATGTTCAGTCCCGAAGGCGCGCGTGAGCAACACGATGCCGTCCCACTACCCGGCGTCGGAGCAGATGGAGGAGCAGGAGCACCCGGCGCTGGTCGTGCCGCAGGCGCCGCCGCCGCCGGAGACCAGCGTCGGAGCCATCCTCGTCGTGGTGGCCACGCTCGCCGTCATCATCCTCGGCATCGTGGTCATCGCCTTCGTCTGTGGTACCCGCACTCTTTGTGACTGCTTATTTTATGTTTGAGAGCCAGGTGTGCTCCCCCGAAAGCTCGGTGAAGATGACGAGGCTTTCACAACCATCATCGATAGTCAGGTACAAAAAAATATGACTACTTGCCTATTTATGATATGCCTGCAACTTTGTACACTGTGTATGGGATCAAAAACAAATATTTTGAACATTTAAACACGACCTGGTCGGTACAGCTTTTTTTTAACGGGATGAAATGCATGACGCACCGTACCGCCATTCGAGGGAGAGTGACTCTTCTGCCTTGAGAAAGGCACCCACTAAAACACGCCGGCGGACTTCGTCGCCCTTAATGGCGATGCTGTGGGAAGCAGTTAAAACCTTAACCACCACACATCCATAGAGTCTCACAAACTTTTGTCTAGTAATATAAATGGCAACTAATAGGTATACATCTGCTAATGTCGCATGATATCGATAATTATATCGAAAATATACTTTCACAATAGAACACGAGTGTTCGATATTCTTTACCTTCTCAATGCTTCAGTGGCTACCAATGATCCAGTTCAATCTTGTTTCAAAGCACAATCGGGTCTCAAGCAAGATGTTTTACATTAGACATGCGTTTGTATAAAGTGATCCACTTTATGGAATCAGATTTTGATCGCTCTTACGTCTTAAGCATAAGCGCTAAAATCCAACTGTGAGGTTTTTTTTACTAATTGTTAATGTATTTCCAGTGAAAATAAAGAAGGAGCGCGGCGACGAGCTGAAGGACAACTACCGCGAGGCGAGCGGGCACATCTCGTTCCACAACCCGAACTACAGCTGCGCGGGCGCCGCCGCCGAGCCGCCCGAGCGACGAGCCAACCGCTTCCAGGGCATCTTCAAGTACGACAAGAGCCAGGTATGTACTGCGCGCACTGTACCGGCACGGCTACAGCACCCATTCAAATTAGACCATTCAGTTGTGAGTCGAGCGATATATTTTGCAATATTATTATGAAAAAGCCAACAACGCGCTGAATACAACTCAGCTCGCAGCTCGCGTCCTTACGCTAACTGTTCAATCACAACATAACAGCAACCTGTCCCTGTGAGAACACGTAGCTAGCGCGCTGACGGCTAACCGTAGCCTAAATTCCAGGCGACGCGGTCATGTCATGCCGTTATACCTAGTGTCTTAATGAGTTACTAACCCTCACATTTATTGGCAGGGTTGAAACGTGGTTAGTGTTTCTGCTTGAGCCAAGGGGTCGATCGATCGGGGTGCGTGTTTATAAACGTATTTTAGGACTGCGTATCATATGTATTGTGATACATCTGAAACACTGCAAGGGGAGATGATTTTTTTCTGTGTCTTAACCCTTAACCAGGCCTCAAATGATTAACAGAATCATCAGAAATGTTCATTGGTTTTCGCCGGTAAGTCATAAGGCTCAATTTGAAGTGTTAACTATTTTCCCACTGCCTGTTTAAGGGTTAAATTACTTAATGTTAAAGTTCGCCAGTGCGGCGTGAAGCACTATAAAAAATATATTTCCAAAGGTATGTGATGTCGTCATATATGTCTCGTCAGGAGCGCGTGACCAACGTGTACATCCCCGAGGGCACGAGCCTGCTGCCGCCGCCGCCGCGGCCGCCGCGCACCGACCACGACGACTTCGAGCCCGTCACGCTGCACCCCTTCGCGTGAACACCAGACACACCCCCTCCCCCTCACGACTCCCCCCACACACACCTACAGACGACACTGACAAACAACACAACTGACGTTAAAGCTACATCCTTGCAGCACACTTATCAACTCGGAAAGGGATCGTTACCGTATTGTACCTCGCCGTCAACCTACCGTAAGCGTATTAGCAAGCGACCTGCAGCTGGTTGACAGCCAGGCCGAGTCAGTATTCGAACGTGAAATGAAGATAGCGTACGGTGAGACGTAAGCGGCTCGTGACCTTGTCTCGAGGCGAAGCGATTACGTTACGATTATGATTAGTGTGCGTTGCAGTAGGAAAGAATACTGAAAGCTAAAGTTGATACTTTTAAGTTTCGTTTACAAGTTGATAAGTGTGCGACCTTTACGACCTTTAAGCGTATTTTAATGATCCTGGTCGTAAAACATGCAGGGCTTATATGTGGAATTTCTTCGAGATCCGAGATTCCTTTTTGACCACACTCGGCTGGAGGTACCTTGGCACAATACACTGACATACGAGGGGCAGTCATATTGGCAGACTTGTAGAGGGGGAGGGCTACAGACCTTGGGCTCTTTGTGCACTGCAAATACGACTTTATGTGACTTCGACTTAAGTCAGTATCTGGATCCTCATTAGAAACTCGACGGTGCCTACTGAATAGGTGTCTCATCCCGTTAACCGCGGGGAAGATCCCTTATCAATCCAATATAAAATGAGATAGACACCTCCGTTTAATTTGACTCAAAATAAATTTGTGTCAAATCAAGACGGGCGTCCGTGTAAAATACAACTGCGGCAAATTGGCTTCCAAAAATATCAATTAATGATTAATATCATCACTCGTTGCGACATAACATCTTGACGTTAATTAACAAATTTGCAACGCACTACTAACTTCACATGTCAGCCAGCTTCAACCGTATTTTACGCCAGCCGCTACACAACATCCAAAAATATTGAGCGCTTCCCCGAATTTTTAGGCCGACTAATCGCAGACGCAAATCGCAGCTTTGCGTCTAATCGCAGCGACAATGCGCACAATTTGCGGGGTCTACATTTTTAAACTCACCTTGCTATACAAAGTTTTGCGTGACATGTGACACGTGAGCAAGTTTTCGGTTCAATCTGTTTAAATTTAAAAATCGGTGTCTCTTATATTTGGTTCATTTTATTTCTATAGATACTGGATCACGAACTCACGTATGATAAACCTAAAATGACGAAAACTACACTGTAATAATTAAATGACAGGGATGTTAATGGCTGTAATCCCAAGTATCAAAAATAAATTAAACATTTATAGCGTGTTCTAAGACAACAAGCAAACAAAATACAAATGGCTATTTAGCTAAGTAATTCGGATTGGACAACAATGTATAGAAGCTATAGTTAATAATATTAATAAATCGGTCCGTAAATAATACCCACGAATCACGATCCACATCGAGCAGAAGTTTATCATTGAAAATAAATTAATCTTCGTTTTTATGACGATACTTCATGATCATGTGTTAAGGATACAGTGTCTAGGCTTACCGGCAATAGAGAGAAATCAATATTGTCTAATGTAATTTATCTTAGTGTAATAGCGCACTAAAATAATGCTGTTCATCAGGAAAAACATTTTTGTCGCTTATTCTAACGCGGCAATTATTATGTATTTATAATTGTGTTAAAAATCCCTGTTGCTTAAAATACATATTTTTTTTTTAGTTTAAAATATAATGATACTTAAGATGCAATATAAAACCATCCAAATAATAAATAAATGTAAATATAATATAAAAAAAGAAATACCCACAATTTCTTTTAGCACACTATTTATTCATTTATTCATAACTATAAAAGTAATGGGTTATACTCATTGAATGTTCACGTATTGGTATCTATTTAATAATCGTCAATTGCAGAATCGGTCAAGTCCAAATGGATACTAGGTATTATAAGATCACACTGTTAGCTAATAATTTATAACCTTGTGAATTATTTTATAACAATATGTGTTAAATGATTTTAAATGATTGTACCCACTGTGTACTATGTAGTATTAACAGATAAGTAAGACATAGCACGTGGTAAGAAATTAACATTTAAATATTTGAAATCAAGAATTTATTTTGAAACTATGGTTATATTCAAGATTACGAAGATATGTATGTGCTTTATAAAGACACATACACAGTATATACCAAGGACGGTTATTGTTATAGCTTATAGGGATAGATAATACGTTTAGATATTATAGAAATTAATTAACATCTTGAGTGTAAATAGATGTATTTACCAATTAACTACAAGCAAATCTTAACCCACATTTGATGTATTACATTCCATCGCTGCATTCAAAATACTATAAACCGAACCGCTCGGTAAACGTTGGTCGCAATTGACGTCTGATGATCAATGTTTTATAAAAACACATATGTAATGGGGATCATATAATGATCACATTTACTTTCAAGATTTACATTGTTAGACAATGCAGGTTTAGTATGATAGCCAACAAAATATAATAAAAATATCAAAAACATGGAGTGAATGAATGTGAAGAAAGAAAATAGAATTGATATTATGTATATGATATATCAATATTATTTTTGTACAAACCGACTGTACGCACCCGCTTCGAGGCTCACGGTTGGGTAGCGTAGCAGCTGGTTTAATATTCCTAATTACGATGGAACAAAGATGGCGAAGTTTGGGATCATACATGTTAAGGAAACACGAAACTTGGCAGTCGAGAAATCCCAAACTTCATATTAAAAACATTTGACAATTCTCATACATACTTCGGAAGTATCAGTATGTCGAAATTTTTACTTTCTTATTCTCAGTTGAAAGTGTTACGATTATTTTCAGTATAATAATAACGAATTCACTTTTAGAAGTAATTCACCAGGTTTAATATGGTGACAATAAAATATCAATGTAAATAGTTAGTTTTAATTACGACGTTTTTTGTCAAACAAATGATATTGCATTGTATATAATAGTTTATTTATACGTTATACATACCTGAAATGGTTTAGTTTCGTTTCAACTGTTGCACCGACAGACTGTGTTTAGACACCATTACAATGCACCTCATATCAGAGCAATTCTTTAATAAATTAACTAGAATTAAATATTTTTAATGCTTCAATATGAACGCCTAATATTGTTTCATACCACTATCGTTAAGAGTTTGCATTTAATAATGATAAACGAACACCTCTATTTTATTAATTGTATTTCTACTGTTTACATTTTATTTGATTGTGGATAATTACGTCTCTTGCACAAAACGGACGTACATAAAGTTTCACAGGGTGTTTTAATCTAAGGTAGAGTTAGAAAGGTGTCAACGGTGTAACCGGCCTCAATGGACATTGATACAACATTATTTTTATCTTCAACTAGATAAAACTGTTTCTGATTTTGCTTATACATACTTTATTATTATGCATGCAAATTTTCTATAAATAGTTGCTACGTATTTAACAAAAGTTCCTTTAAAATCAATGAAGTAACAGATTTTGTTGAATTAAATTAAAATTTTATTTTAATTATTTGTTGAAACAGAGATAGATATTCTAGTACGCCTTTTATATACATCGGTATTACGGTTAAAATTGTAAATCCAGTAGACATTACGTTTTTCATATTGATTGTTTATTGTTTTAACACATTATGTAACCGTAACATGGCCGACTATTTTTCAAGTTAATTAATTCCGCCCAAGTTTTATTGGAACAACCATGATTTAATTATTATTGTGACACTCCAAGAATCATTACGCCAAACGCTTTCAACCCTCTTTCATTCACCACAATGTATAATGCTCAAGTTCAAACGCCAATAGGACAACGCTTAGCCACCTCTGAATCAACACGCGTGGCTGACTCACTCAATTACGAATCAAAGAGGATTGAAAGAATAACTTCTATAAGAAGTATTTTCGCATGAATTTTTAAATTAGTTTTAAGACATACTTTATGTAAATTGTTTTGTTAAATAGCTTTTAAGGAAAGGAAAAGTTAAAGTATGTGAGTGCTGTGATACAAGATGCTATGAGAGTTAGATCACCGGCGAAAACAGTTAGCATGAGAATAAATTAGTGTACTTCAGCGATTCGTTCATTCGTTCACGGACTTGTGCTGGGATTTAAACAGCACGCGCGCCGCACGTGCTAATGAGACGTGTGTTTTCATTTTTATAAATTAATTTGAAAAGGAACCTAACTAAATTAATATGTATATTGTGCGACATGTGCCAAATTGTGACGATCAGTATTCCTTTTTATTAATTTGGATATTGAATTATAGAGGGAAATTAGATAATTAATTATACAGCTTTCACACCTCGTTGCCTCCAATCTAGGTGTTGAAGCTGTGGTCCGATTTATTATTGTACTGAAAATTTAAATAGAAATTATTCAATTATATTTGTGTTTCATTTACATTGATATCCCTAACTACACCTCTTATGCACGGTTCCAATAATTTACGATTCATGATATATCCAAAATTATCAGTTTTTCTCCAATCGACTACAAGTCGGTAAATAGTACCGTTCCATAGAAATAGAAAACAGAAATAGAAAATATCTTTATTCATGTAAGCTTTACACTTATTAATCTTAGTACAAATTAAGTAATCTACCGCCGTGTTCGGAATGTTGTTCACGTCGAGAAGAACTGGCAAGAAACTCGACAATGTAACAATGTGTCCTTAAACTAGGTAGGTAGTATACGACATACAACTGTTACCAGTCGTCTGTCGCCCGTTTTTGCTTATCGTGTAATTTATTAGTAACCGCGCATTAAACGCAAGATTAACACTGATTCAAATTCGGTAAGTATGCTTTTCTACGGATTCGATTCCCAGTCAGGTCATATTGGAAAACTTACATTTCTATATTGTCTCGGATCTTAGTGTTATACCTACTGTGCTTCAGCTACTTACCACAGAATCAGAGCAATATTATGTCGTCGAATATTTAATCTATTTGATTATCCAGCGACATATCAGAGAAATTCGTATTAGAAACAGAGCGCCTGTTACCAAAAACGAAATATGTCGGATAGCCATTTTTAATTCTTTTGAACGTAACGAAAAAAGTAAGTTACTTCGAATGCGAATAAAAGGATTTACAAAAAAAATATGCAAATCAAAAATCACGTTTTCATCCTTTAACCAGTAGAACAAAAAATATTTTTCATTGGTTTTGGACCTAATCTTGAGAAGATAAGGTTTAAATTGTGATGACAATTTACTACCCACAACCGACAAAAGGTTAACTCTCGAATTTTCGAAGAATCATAAAAAAATGAAACTGTTTTGTTTTTGGTAATAGCCCTACTAGTATAGGCTTCTTATTGTTTGTAAATTTTACTAGACATTCAATATGAAGTAATTACATGAGTTTAAGTGAGATACAAGTCAATAAAATGACTTTCCGAAATGACTTTTGTAACGCTTGGTAGTTAGATACTATTCTCGTGTATTATGTTTTTATTTTTTAGATTACTTATGCACTTTGTGTCTATTACCGCACCCATAAACTAACTCTTCGCATGACCCAAAGGTGACTGGTAGAGAATGCCCATAGCATTAAGTCCACCTGTTGTACTTTTTTGTGCAATAAAGTTTTTAAATAAATAAAAGTCACAAATGCTGTTCACTTCATGTTTATTACAGACATCCTACATACATGACGCTTAATCTTAGTCAACAATCGCATATAATATTATAACACTGTGTAGATAGATCCAAAGATACCTAATACAAAATAAAGACTCATAACGACACATAGTACACATACTTTTAGCAGACACAGACATTTGTCAATTCAGTAAAGGTTAGAAAATAAATTTCTTTTTAAAACTGAGTACGACCCTTAGTTAGGCGAGGCCGGCGCCCAGAGATTAACGTAAAATAATTAAGAGTAACATAACTGTGTTATGTATTCAAACACTTGTAGATTCTTATCTTGCGCTTAATCTAAAGAGTATTTCATTCATCATTGGGTGGGAAAAATAAAAGTAATACCTATTTTCCCTCTCTAGGGTGCGTTCAAGTATTACGTAACGCAATTTTGGGGATTTGTAAAATGTTATGATGAGTTTCATTAAAAAATTAAGATATAAAACTCCCCAATTGGAAACCTTTTTGTTTCCCTTCGGTTTCCGGGCAATGCCTCGATTGTTTAAGTGTGGTCGTCTTTTAGAAAGTGAAGGGCAGTTCAGAAAAAAGGTTACCATGCGTTAAAGGGGGGACGGGGTAGTTGTTTTGATCGAAAATCTTCAAAAATTGACAACTTGACAGTTTTTGAAAAAGTATTGTAAAATGTGCGCCCGTTTATTTTATATCCCAAGGAAAAAATTTAAATAACCAGAGAAAAATTAGATTTTATGTATTTATGATATTTACACATTTCACGTCACTGTTGCAATTATGACGTCAATGTTCTAGACCTCGAACCGAAACTCATAGGAACGACTTAATTTAGATAAACGGAAAAATTAGATACACAATAATACGACTAAATTAGTCGGTAAAATAATATTTTTTTCACCCCAATAAAATAAATAATTTTCGCCGACAGCTGCCACTTCCGAATTGCAATGGTGGTTTCCGTTACGGTTATTTTGTTCCACAGATAAAAAAAGTAAAATTTATTTAACAAAAATAAAATACTAACTATGCTTTTAAGTAATTAAAAAATTTGAATGTAAAATTATTACTTAACTAATAAGCTAACATATCTAACACTTTTCATATTTTATTGTTAACTCTGTCAAATAGCCAATTGCATTACGTAATACTTGAACGCCCCCTATCAGGTAACATGATGTCTAAATACTTTAATTCAGACATTTGATGCTCGCAAAGGTATTTTGAATACCAAAGCTAACAACGCTTATTGATCTACTTAATTAAGTAACTTTATATACCATTTGAAAATATATCATTTTAGTTTAGGTCCGATAAATTTATTAATATTGTAGAAATTAAAAAAGGTGCGGTAACGTAACAAATGCTGAGTGCACCGAATAGCACAGCCGACGCGAACACAATATCCTACATTACTATCCGCACAATTACATATCATCAATAAGCGTGCAATAACGCGAATGTAAATTTTTCCGTAAGTTCCAATTTGGATTGAAATAATATGAAATAGCAGACAAAATTAATCTTTATAGCAAACGGTAGATGCGCGGTATTGCACGCGCATCGATGATATACCAACGTTTTGTTAAGCATTTTCAACATAAATATACAACACATGCCTGATATTAAAATTAATTAACGGATATAATCTTTACATTAGAACTGACAGATCTTTACATCACTCTTTTAAAGTTTTCTTTAAGCCTGGTGCCAATATTTTACGATTCGTAATATGTCCAAAAATTATTATCCGTTTTCTGCAACCGACTACGAGTCGTTAATACCGTTCCATTATTTATTCTCCACACCAGCTGTCATCAGTCGTCCGTTTTTAGCTTACGCCTCGTTTAATTTATTTCTATTTGTAACAAGAACGGATAGTTTTTCATTTGAACCGGGCATTAAATACTTTTGTGTAAACGTAAACATATTACATAATTAAGGCGAAACTGGTAACATTCATTTAAGTAGAGAGATATTTAGTTGATATCTGACTTATGATTATCAGAAAAATAGCTCACATCGTAAATCTGTTCATTCTTTGGCACGAACATAATAACGGATAATAATGCAAACATGTTTCATTAACATTTATTAATGAGATCAGAATTAATATAAATTAATCTAAGTCTGAAAATATAATTAATAATAACAAACAACATAAAAATATGAAACGGAATGTATCTCATAGAATATAGATTTTTGGAAAATAAATAGTTTTGGATAATATCCCTGTAAGATCATATGAAACTTAATGATTCTATTGTCATGGCTTTACTAACTTGCGCAAGTGTATATATTAATGATAACGTTTGAGTTCCGGGAATACTTCCAGTAAGACGAGTTCGAACAGTTCCTGCAAATAAGAAACAAAACATATTTAGATTATGTGAAAAGACATACAGTTTCAGAACCAGAGTTGTTATATCATTTAACAACTATTGAAGATATATCACTATATGTATATAATCCAAAATACTCATAAAATTTTATTATTTTTATAGTACTATACGCCGTACTAGCGAACTTTAAATATTAGAAACAGAAAAATTTTATCTCCCCTTGCGGTGCGGGAATTGAACCCACGACCTTCACGTATCGCGCGTGCTGCTCTTACCAACTGAGCTAACCGCAAGTTATTGTAGGCGATGAAATTTTTCTGCTGTATCAACCGTTAGCCAAAATCGATTAAGATGCCAGGTGTCTTCGATTCTGTGGTTTTCAAACATTTCTGCAACGAATGTACCACGGGCCGATAAGTATGTAGATATAAACATATTCGGCAGAGGGCACTTACCGAAAGGCTAACGGTTGATACAGCAGAAAAATTTCATCGCCTACAATAACTTGCGGTTAGCTCAGTTGGTAAGAGCAGCACGCGCGATACGTGAAGGTCGTGGGTTCAATTCCCGCACCGCAAGGGGAGATAAAATTTTTCTGTTTCTAATATTTAAAGTTCGCTAGTACGGCGTATAGTACTATAAAAATAATAAAATCGATTAAGATGCCAGGTGTCTTCGATTCTGTGGTTTTCAAACATTTCTGCAACGAATGTACCACGGGCCGATAAGTATGTAGATATAAACATATTCGGCAGAGGGCACTTACCGAAAGGCTAACGGTTGATACAGCAGAAAAATTTCATCGCCTACAATAACTTGCGGTTAGCTCAGTTGGTAAGAGCAGCACGCGCGATACGTGAAGGTCGTGGGTTCAATTCCCGCACCGCAAGGGGAGATAAAATTTTTCTGTTTCTAATATACTCATAAAATGACGATTAAAACGCATGGAACGTTAATATTTATATGGATTCGGTTACGTTGGTGATTAACTGGATTTTAATTATTATTTAGTAATTTTTAGGTCGAAATGTGTATTAATGCTTTTATTAAGTAATCTTTAGTAATGAGTGATTAGAATCCATACTAATATTATACTTACAAAAGAAACTCTGTCTGTCTGTTTGGCTTTCACGCCTAAACCACTAAACCGAGTTTGATGCAATTTGGTATAAATAGGTAAACGTTGACCCTCTAGAACGGACAGAGGATAGGGGTTACATTGCCCTTTAAAGTTTTAATGGAAAAATGTTTTATAAACCTTTCCTTTAAATAACTCTACCTTTTTTAAAAAAGTAATGAAATTCCGTTTAGTACCTATTTTCAAAGACCTAAGCATACCGCACTGTATACAGTGACTTTATTTAACACTATGTAGCATTGCATTGTAACACAATAAATAAGAAACATAAAATAATCATTACAAAAGTAATATTTTGTAAGTGTAGTGTAGTTTAATTAAAAACTAGAACAATATTAAATATTTAAGAAACCGAAAAATGTCATCTTCCCATGCAGTGTGGGATTCAAATCTGCGACCTTTGCGGACCGCGCGTGAGCAGCACGCGCGGTCCGCTTATGTTGCTTATGTTATGACTGAGATAAACACGAGCGATATCAGAAGGTCGTGAGTTCGGATTCCACACTGCAAAAGGACACTAAATGTTTTTGTTTCTTTAAAATATTTAAATTTCGCTAGTGGGCGTGATCACTACATAGTATAATACAAAGTAGCTTTTTATGTATGTCCCTATATATGCTTAGATCTTTAAAACTACGCAACTGATTTTTTTTTCTTTTTTATAGAAAGAAAGAAAATACATATATTGTCCATCACAAAATTATCAAACAAACACAAAACAAGGCAATCAATACAGAACTTAAAAAACATTGTGACGCCAATTTGGGTTTCACATCAGCATCAGCGCTTGTGTTCTTGTCGAACCCATTGCTTGGAAAACTAAAAAGAGCCCTATATCTATAATCATCCATCCATCCATCCATCAGCCTCTTTTTGTCCACTGCTGGACATAGGCCTCCCCTACAGAACGCCACAACGCGCGGTCCTGCGCTATCTGCATCCAGCGGCTCCCCGCACATCTGACGATGTCGTCAGTCCATCGTGTTGGGGGCCGCCCCACGCTGCGTCGTCCGGTACGTGGTCGCCACTCGAGGACCCTCTTTACCCAACGGTCGTCGGTCCTACGAGCGATGTGGCCTGCCCATTGCCACTTCAGCGTGCTAACTCTTCGGGCTATGTCGGATACACCGGTCCTTCTACGGATCTCCGTATTACGGATCCGATCATTTAGGGAAACTCCGAGCATAGCCCTCTCCATAGCACGCTGCGCAACTTCGAGCTTCGTTATGAGGCCAACATTCAGAGACCACGTCTCAGTTCCGTAAGTCATCACTGGTAACACACATTGGTCATAGACCTTTCTCTTCAGGCACTGGGGAATTTTGGACGTGAGGATATGCCTAAGCTTCCCGAACGCTGCCCAGCCGAGTTGGATTCGTCGGTTGACCTCTTTCTCGAAGTTGGATTTGCCTAACTGGATAGTTTGTCCCAGATAGACGTAATGATCGACAACTTCGAGAATCGCATTCCCAACAGATACTGGTGCCGGAGTCACATGGACATTGAACATTACCTTGGTTTTATCCATGTTCATCCGTAAACCAACCCGTTGGGAAACACTGCTGAGGTCATTGAGCATTGTGCCAAGGTCCTCCAGGGATTCTGCCATGGCCACGATGTCTTTCGCACTCGGCAGACGTAGGTCGTAGGGTAGACTTCATCAGTCGGCACCGCTCGGCTTTGACACGAATATTCAATGTGCCTCGTACCATTCGGTGATCGCTCCCGGTTTTCACCATGTTGATCACTGAGACATCATTGAATATTTGCCGCTTGTCCGACAAGATGAAGTCTATCTCGTTCCGTGTCGAACCATTAGGGCTTATCCAGGTCCATTTCCTTTGTTGTGATTTTTCGAAGAAGGAATTCGTCACGTAGAGATTTTCCTTCTCCAAAAAATCAACCAACTTCTGCCCCCTCTGGTTTCTCTGCCCGAATCCAAATTGCCCCACTTTCAGTTCATCGCCTTTCCTTTTGCCTAGTTTCGCGTTAAAATCTCCCATAACCACAGTGAAGTGAGTTTTGGATGAGTGGATGGCTTTCGAGATGTCCTCGTACAGAGCCTCCACCTCATCATCCGGGTGTGTCGAGGTTGGAGCGTAGACCTGGATGACCTTCAGCGAATACCGTTTGTTTATTCTGAGTATCAGGTACGCTACTCGACTCGACACACTCTCAATCCTCTCCACGTTGGCTACGAGAGACTTGTGAACGATAAACCCGACACCGCCCTGCGACAAATCGTCGCCTTCCCGGTGGTAGAGCAAGTTTCCAGACCGGAGGGTTATCGTGTCCTCCCCCTGTCTTCGGACTTCTGATAACCCTACAATGTCCCACCGGATCTTGCTCAATTCCTCTTCCAGTTCGGCGATCCTCTCGTCGGTCCTGAGTGTGCGAATGTTATGTGTTACCAGGGCCAGAGTTCGTTTGTTTTGGTGGCCGGATCTCGACCGGAGATTCTTAGCACCCCGCACCCCGCCGTTACCAGGCCCGCCACCGTGAGCCGGAATAGCGGGGCTGCCGTGACTCGGGGCCGTTGTGATAATGCCTCTGTTCATGTAGGAGGTTTTGCCGTAATCGCCACGCTTGGCAGGCGGGTTGGCGATCGCAGTAGATGTTGTGTTACTCAGGAGAACGCTGCTGCCCGTTCTCCTGGTGCATCTATAATCAAACAGGTACATAATAATGTACAGAAAAGCCAAAACTTCATTATACATTACATACTTCATTTACATTAGTATGTACTTGCATAGGTACCGTGCGAAGCCGTGGCGGGTAGCCAGTATACTATAAAAATATTGTAAATCTTTTACGTTACATTATAAACCGGTGCAGCTTAAATGCCACAAATAAACTACATCGAGAACGTCTCCCGCGCACCGGTCACGATATTTCGCATTGATCGACAATCACTGGCGACATTTTTAGCGTGAGAACGGTTTTAGCGGCCGACAAGGCAATAATTATAGAATGATCCCGCGATATACGTGTGATACCGATACAACGTGTTCAGAGCGGCGCACGCGTGGGCGGGCGAAGATTTCACACATTTTATTAGTTGCGGCTCGCTCTTTGCATAATAAACAGTGAAGTACCATGCTGTTTTATGAATGTTTACTATATATCTAAAACACATATGTGTTCAAACGCTAAAATAAACTTCTTATAGTGTGTTCGACGCGAAAATGCCTATCCTGTTTAGTGCAGTGGTCTGTGATAATAACATTGTTTCAAACTTCGCCTCCTGTGATGGAAACTTCACCGAGATCTTGCAGCAAGTGTTGGCAAAAATTTCGCCAAAAAACGAAAAGATGACTTATTCGCACGGACATCATTTATTTCACTATATAATGGCAGATAGAAATTTTTACTTTTGCATTACTGATACTGATAAGGTCAGTTGTTGATTTTATTTTTGTTTTGTTCCTTTTGTTTAATTTTTAAATCATTTGTTTCTTTTTTGTGAATGCGATCAAACAAAACTCTTAACGGGCAATCATAATTTCACAGTAATTAAACATATAACTTTTTCTTACGGTGGTTTAAAGTGATTTTACCACAAGCACGAACCTATTAACAAAGTCGCGACTTTGTTCAGTTTGTTTTGGGATAATAACATCGTGTCTGTTAATCTAGTATCCCATCTATCATTCTACGATATTTAATCCAAATCGTTTCAGTATTTTTATATGTGAAATAGTAACAAACATTCATCCAGACACACGCAGGAACATAACACAGAAGTGATTGTTATTTGGCTGCGGTCTTCTGTAAGATGGAGATATTTCACCAGTCGGGCTGCTCAAGTTCGAGCAATAAATCGCTATGCCCTACCTCTCTTAAAGTAGTTATATGTTCCGAACCAGTGGTAGCAACAATATCAGCTAAGGTCCATAAGAAAGGCTCTATTTTCGCAGCAGTGCCAAAGATCAAGAGCATTCCTATTCCTGAACGAGATAGAGCGACGGTTCAGGGCGCGTGATAGCAGCGACTTCGCGGCGGTACTGGCGGCGGAGATGCGTCGCTACAGCGAGGAGTGCTGCGCCGTCGTTATCAGAACGGGGGAACTGGACGAGATCAACTCCATCGGAGTCGGATGCAGTGGTTAGTATCAACCAGTTATTTTACAACCATAGAAGCTGTTGGCGACAGATCTGGCAACCCAGATACTAGGCACACGTTACCTGTTGCCTGTTGGTTTTGTTACTAGAATTGCTTAGCAACAGGTTTGGTGTGCCTCGATTTTTCCTTATATTTAATATTGTATTTTTAGCTTATTATATCTTTTGTCCCTTTAAATTGGGTTTCTATTTCGTCCCTAACAGAAGCCGTATAAGCTTCAGCTTAGGGCGGCAAAATTGGCACAAAAATTAAGGCCATGGACCCCGAGAAAACTGAATTCCGACAAACGTTTGTGCGCCGTAACGCTACTCCACCGAATGGCGCCGAAAAATATAGGCTTTTCGTGAATATTATGACAGAAAGCAAACAAAGTGATGTGGATTTTTTTTTATTCTTTTCGTAACGAATTTACAAACTCGAAAACAAATGGACGGATTTCAAAGATGCGATGTAGATGTCACTAGGATAAGGGATTAAATATATTTTAAATACCTTCAAACCTATATAGGTATTTTTTTATATGTACCTTCAAACCCGGGCGAAGGCGTGCGGACCACTAGTCCACATACATGTACATAAAATCGAAATACCACTCACTGATTCAAAAAGTGTAAAAATGTAAAGTATATTTTCAAATTCAATAACTATAAAAATGTATGGTTTGTATGGACATATGTTAGCCACTTTTTCATACAAAAACTCCTAAATGGATTTGAATTAAATTTGGTAGAAAGAAAGTTGAGATACCTACTAGAATACAATATATATATGTGTGTTTATCCTGAAACAACCCGAACGTAATCGCGGAACTAATGCGGAATATTTATTTCGTCGTAATACCGGTTTTTAGACCTTTTAAAGCTCTTCTGGACCTCCACAGACATTTCAAAACTAACAGTAGGCAAATCGATCTAGCCGTTGACGAGTTTTGCGAGACTAACGGAAAGAGATTCGTTTTTATATATGTACTAGCTGACCCAGCGAACTTCGTATCGCAACAAAATTAAATCCTAAACTTTCTTCTAATTTTATTCTAATGAAATTCCTTTCCCGTTCCTTTCACCGTCCCGTTCCCGTTCCAGCTACTACATATCTTGTCCTAAACAATAACGCATACAATAAACTAACAATCATCCAATTTGGTGCAGTCGTTAAAAGCTATGTCTTGGTAATAAAGTTCAAATTGACTCTGACGTTAGGAACCTACATTGCTTAGACAACAGTGAGTGCTTGTAATTTCATATGCACTTTATGCAATGGCAATAAAGCTCAAATTGGCTTTACATTTTGTTAGAAAACGTTTGTATGTGAAAAAGAAAAGGGCTGTTTTTAGGGCAATTATTGGATTTTTTCTCGCCGTAAGAACCATCCTTGGACTTCAACGAACATAATAAAAAAATAATTGTCAAAATCGGTCCAAGCATTGTCGAGGTATGCGTTTACCAACACATTTTGCGATTCATTTTTATATAATCGGATATATACAACGTGTAACGGAAAGGGTATAACAATATCAAAAATACCAAAGCAGTTAACGGTTACAAACTGTATGGGACCATTTGTAGCTGTGTACACGCATTTATTGATTCAATATTTTTTTTTTGAAATATCAGTCAAATACAAGTCAAAATTTTGACTAAGTCACGCTTGCACAACACTATCACAGTATTGTTGGAATCGTCGAAAGACTTGGATGTACCTACCTATTATGCTATTAATTTAAATATCACAATGGTGGTTCATCTTTTAGTGTTTACTGAATCACATCTGAAATTTGTTGGTTTAGCGTTTCTCATTTTGACAATTCAGTTAAGTCATTGAGTTGTCGTCGCCGTGACAACATCTTGTGTTTTTGCCTTTCTGGATTACCTACTTACTACGGATAGCCTAGTGATATTTCGTGATGTCTTTGAGCAATCAAGAATATTCGAGATGATTCTCTGTGTCGGAGCAACCGACGGCAGCGTGATGGCCGACCGAAAGCTAGAGAAAGAGATTTACGAAACCATCAAAACGCTCGTTTCCATCTGTGGATTGGGCGAGGAGGTCGTATCACATGGCCAGCTTGGTCACCAGACCTCACTCCGTTGGACTTCTTCTTGTGGGACTAATTTAAAAGGAAGGTGTACGCGTAGCATGCTCGTCAAGGGAAGAGATGATAGAAAGCATCAAGGCCGCGTTCTGTACAGTGACACCACAAATGTTGCATAATGTTCGCGCATCTTCTAAGAAAGTATTAGGCGCGCATGTCGAGGAAGGAGGTGGAGAAATTCAGGATCGCAGTGATTGTTGTGAAGTGATAACGTGATTTGGGGTCGCTGACCTCAATAGTGTTGTGATGCGTTTGTTTACGTTTTAGTCAGTCATTATAGTTAATCATTTTTTATTTCATAAAAACAATAAAGTGTTTATTTTAACTCGGGATTTCGTATATAGAATCTATACAAGGTATAGTATCCACCTACTTTACATTGTTACCCCCTTTCCGTTACAGGTTGTATATGCATTTATATATAAGCGGATCAGACTTTGGCGTCGCGCCAGCTCTGAAGTTCCGGGTTCGATTCCCGATTCAATACGGAAAAAGAACTCTTCTATATTGTATCGGGTCGGGGTGCTGTGGTACCGTCGTTGATTCTATTTTTTTGAACACAAGTGCTTTAAGTTAACAATAAGGGCAGTGTAGGTGATGTTGTCCAATATTTGTTTATTTATTTCATTAATCTATTTTTTTATTTCAGAGAGTTTGCTCGGAGAACAGATTTTATTAGTCAAAAATCAAGAAAACTTAACATTCAGTGTAAGTACTTACATCCATACTAATATTATAAATGCGAAAGTAACTCTGTCTGTCTGTTACTTTTTCACGCCTAAACGGCTGAACGGATTTTGATGAAATTTGGTATAGGTATACGTTGAATCTCAAGAACGGACATAGGCTACTTTTTACTAGAAAATAAGGGGGGGGGGGTGGGGGTAATACCACCTTTGAAAGTTTATATGGAAAAATGTTTATTTTTGAAGTTAGAGATATGAAATTTGGCACAAATATAGTTTGAAACTTGGATTAAAATATAGACTACTTTTTGTTTCAAATATTACGGGAGAAAGGGGTAAAACCGACCATGAAAGGATGTAGTCCACGCGAACGCAGTCGCGGGCACAGCTAGTAAAAAAAAATTTGTGAATGTTTAAGTATAACTGTACATCGAAGTATGAACATTGTTTATTTCTTTCCAGACTATTTCCTATGTGGGGGAAACACCGGAGAAAATTACTGTCACCGTAAATAATTCAAAGTTGTATGTAATAGTTGTTGTAGCATTTGTGATAGCGTTAGGAATAGCTATTTACGTATTCGGTCCTGTATCTTCTGTGATACTAACAGCAACATTAATATATTCTTTCGTTTCATTCTGTTCTTAAGATATAAAGTTGTAGAGTAAGTGTATTTTGTAAAACGTTCGTGATATTTATATTCCTTCACACAAGTGTCAACAATCCCAAACACGCGTGGGCACCGAATGACTATACAATGATGTATTTATTAGGATTACTAAATTGAATTCTAAATTAAGGAGGGCACAGATTAAATGTATTTCAAATGCAATCTTGAATTATTATCAAAATATTTTTCCCTTTACTGACTTGCAATCAAAGATTTTGTAGATCGACTGTTTCACGAAATATACAAACCCATTATTGTCTCCGCGTATATCTGTCGCAACCAACTGAATAAAATAGCCTAGCGTTTACTTTACTCAAAATGCCTGCGAACATAGAAAACGCAACGCAACTAGCGCCGCGGTGGTGCGCTGAACTAAATCAATTAGACGGCGGCTTTTGAATCAGCTGTAGTGTTGAACGTTTGAGAGAATCAAACATTCAATTAAAAAGCTAGACGTGCGATTGAATGGCGTTGTTCAGTCAAAGGGCTAGCTGTTTGATTGAACACATATATATGATTATACTATTACATATATGTTTATACTATTTCAACCATTTGGCTGCGACATAAACACAACCATTGCAAATAAGTCGGGGTGTCACCCGACAAAAAACCTTATTGTAATAACTGATACCGTTACAGACAGTCTTCCACCGCAAAAAAGGATTTCCAAAAACTAAAAATGTCTTTAAAATTAGAGTTTGTCATTTTGGAAATGTGACATTCTGAACCTGAACCATCTAAGGCCTCATCTACGTCTGCTATCAAGCCTGAGCCTATTTTTATAATAGAAAACATATTATTTGGCATATCAACTGGCAGACAGGCAAGTAATTAAAAAACAGGCATCATCTCAGTCACGCTCATAAACCATGCGACAGAATTAGATAGGTGTGCGAGAGCACCACATCAAAGATTTGGAACAGTCAAGGTAAACATTTTCAGTTCGATATTAGTACTTATGGGCACGACATAAGAACAATGCAAAGTCGAAAGTGATAAGTCTGACGGGCTTTTGCCTGTACATAAAATTTCCTGTATAAATTACTTTTCTACAGTAACCACATTAAAAATGTACCGTTTTAATGTAATTAAGCGTTGAATTGGCGGTACAAATTGTTGGTTACGGTAATTGATCGCGTTTGATGCCAAAAGCTTTTTACTCGTATTAAAGTTTTTCACAGAATAATTCGACTTTTATTATTCTGGTGGAAAATAGGATTTTACAGCTTTAAAAACTAAATACAAATTGATCATGATAAAGCGTTGCAAATTTCAGTAGACATAACACAACTCGTGTTTACGTCATTATTTTGTAAAAATATACGAAAAAGTGACGTCGTGCTAAATTTTAACGCAATGTATCTTAGTAAATTTTTGTTTTCGTGATTAAATTCAACTAATATTATAAAGCTGATGTTTGATTGTATGTTTGAAAGCGCTAATCTCTGGAGTTACTGCTTTGAATTAAAAAACTATTTTTGTGTTGGTAAGTCAATTTATCGGGGAAGGCTTTAGGCTATATAACCTCCCACTGCGACCTATAGGAGTAAAGAATTAGTAGTAAATATGCAAAGCCGGAACGGGCCGCCAGTAAAAAATATGAGTCCTATATTAATGATGACCATGGACGAAATTTATAAATATTTTACATATCAATCAAATATTTCTTTATTCAAGTAGGTTACCTAATATAACACTTACGAATCGTCATTGGATATAATGCAAAGTGATTCTACTTCCGGTTCGAAACCAACATCTACCGAGAAGACAACGGTAAGAAACACTACAGATTAGTTACAGTAGCAGTATCTAAGCTATGTGTTGACCACTATGGGCCAAGTCATATAGTTTTGTTTTGATGAGTGAGTAAAACATTAAGTAAGTATTTACTTTTGAGAGGTAAACTGGAGCAGGTCTTTATTTAGTCACCTAAAGAATTAGAGCGTAGTAGGTACTCACGTAGAAGAGCTGCTTGTTGTGCGTGTTGTGCTGCGCGGTGAGGAACAGCTTGTGCGCCCCGCGGGCGGCGGCGGGTGCACCCACTAGTGAGGACAGCGCGTCCGTGACGCTCTCCGTCAGCTGCTGGTGCGCCAGCGTGCGCGTGTGCTCTGCGTACAACACTGCTCATTCAGCCACTGACGTATGATATAATTGATAGATTACTCAGCTCAGGAGTTAAGTACGGAAGGTCGCTTAAGTATTTAATTTTAAAAAGTAAAGGTCCCAATAATGACCCTTGGCGCACACCCATTGGTAGAAGAGCTTCCCAATAGAATCAGATACCCTTCATGATCTTTTCGCATATTTATATTTCCGTACAGTATGATTGTATAATATTTAATAAGCCATTGAGACATCATAGTGCTGTGATTTCGTTTGCAAGATTTTATGATTGACACAATCAAAAGTAAATGACAAGATTAAGAAAATATCACTGTTCAAATTTTTCAACAAAAATCCTACTTTTCCCCAATTTCACTGCGATACCTGATGGTATCCAGATCTGGTGATCCAGATCCTGGTTTTCTATCATGGTACTGTTGGGATTATCTTTTGCGACGGCCGAGCGATGAGCGGGGCGACGCGGCGGCGGAGCGGCGCGATGAGGAGCGATGAGTCGCCTGCGCACGAAACAAGCGGCGAGGCAGTCGCGCAGGAGTAGTGTTTTTGAGAATTATTGGAGCCAAGTTTACTAATTAGAACGGAGTTATTATTATCTTGAGATTGTGTTCATTCAATAAATTGCATTTTATTTCTTTCCATCACTAAATTATTTTTTTTGTTCCTATGGTTAATAATTTTTCAGTCTATGGGAGCAGCTTTTGACAAAATACACAGATCAATTATTTATTATCAATCTCAATCTCTATTAGGTACAATTAATATTTTTCAAGGCAACAATACTGTAATCGCGCGCGATCAAATCAAACTAGTTTGTTCCCGCCGCCCGTGCACCGCTCGCTCGGCCGCCCCGCGCCGCTCGTGTCGTGCGCGTCACCATACTCAGGCATACTTTTGTATGCCTCGCCGCCGCTCCGCCGCCGCGTCGCCCCGCTCTTCGCTCGGCCGTCGCAAGTTTCGTGCGCGTAGACTAACTAATAATATCAACATCAATCATGTTTATCCATTCCAACGGACCTTTATCCTGCATGTTCCGGTTGTTGGTGGTCTCGCTGAGCACGCCGCCGGGCCACCAGGACTTGAGCACCACGCCCGTGTAGTAGTGCAGCATCTGCTCCGAAAACAGCCACGATATCGTTTCTTTGATCTGCCTGAAACAAACAAGGTCGATCTGTAATATTAATATTTCACTTGCAATTCAATTCATTTATTTCAAGTAGTTTTATAACTCATTTGGTTAGTTACATTAGGCTGTTAAAAATATGTTAAGCTTATACAATAATAAAAGAATTATATTTAATCGATCATCTAAAAAATACTAATCTATAACCTAATAATAGGTACCCTGATTTAAACAATAGGTTGAAGACAAAATTGACTTGGGCTTGGACGATTCGTGGTCCAGTCGGTATTTCGGTTATCCAAATGAATAAAGGTGCATTTGAAATTATATCGCTTAGTTACATTATACTGCAGACATTTATTCTGTACCATTGCTATACACGGCGATGCAGGTTCTGATAAAAATACTTTTTTTTTTAATCTGCACTTCAATATTGACCTCATCCCACCTGTTGTTAAGAGGTAATGAGGTCCTAGCTTAAGGGTGACAAGTACAGCATAATAAATCTGGTACTGACAAGTCCAGTACCATATTTATTATGCTGTACTTTTATCTTGAAGGCTTCACCCCTGCTACTAATGTAGCACCCCCCAGGAGCTCTGGAAACCTTACTCACACGCAGGAACACAACAACACAGAAGTGATTGTTATTTGGCTGCGGTCTGCTGTAAGGTGGAGGTGTTTCACCAGTTGGGCTGCTCCAGTTCGAGCGATAAATCGCTATGCCCTACCTCTCTTAACCTCTCTTAGACTAGTCTGCTCGCAATCATTATCGGGATTGGAGTCCCTCTGATTCGACGCACCAGAGACTCGCGTCGTCCAGCACACGTACCGCTCTCATGCTAAAAATAGGCATGCGTAAAACCAAAGTTCTATATTAGGAGTTTAAAGTTCACTTTCCCTGGAAGCAGTGACGCGTGACGTCCCACGGTGTTTACTCGGATCTGGTGACCCTCGCTGACGATGGCGCCTGTGTCACCTGCTAGGAGCGGCGACGCAGCGAGTAATACCTGTTGATGGTCCTCCCGTAGGTGATCTGCACGAAGGTGACGAGCGTCCTGCGCAGCCAGCGGAACACGCCGCGCATGTCGAACACCTCGCTCAGCAGCGCGTACAGCGGCTCCGCGGTGCTGTCCCGCTCCTCGCTGACGATGGCGCCTGTGTCACCTGCTAGGAGCGGCGACGCAGCGAGTAATACCTGTTGATGGTCCTCCCGTAGGTGATCTGCACGAAGGTGACGAGCGTCCTGCGCAGCCAGCGGAACACGCCGCGCATGTCGAACACCTCGCTCAGCAGCGCGTACAGCGGCTCCGCGGTGCTGTCCCGCTCCTCGCTGACGATGGCGCCTGTGTCACCTGCTAGGAGCGGCGACGCAGCGAGTAATACCTGTTGATGGTCCTCCCGTAGGTGATCTGCACGAAGGTGACGAGCGTCCTGCGCAGCCAGCGGAACACGCCGCGCATGTCGAACACCTCGCTCAGCAGCGCGTACAGCGGCTCCGCGGTGCTGTCCCGCTCCTCGCTGACGATGGCGCCTGTGTCACCTGCTAGGAGCGGCGACGCAGCGAGTAATACCTGTTGATGGTCCTCCCGTAGGTGATCTGCACGAAGGTGACGAGCGTCCTGCGCAGCCAGCGGAACACGCCGCGCATGTCGAACACCTCGCTCAGCAGCGCGTACAGCGGCTCCGCGGTGCTGTCCCGCTCCTCGCTGACGATGGCGCCTGTGTCACCTGCTAGGAGCGGCGACGCAGCGAGTAATACCTGTTGATGGTCCTCCCGTAGGTGATCTGCACGAAGGTGACGAGCGTCCTGCGCAGCCAGCGGAACACGCCGCGCATGTCGAACACCTCGCTCAGCAGCGCGTACAGCGGCTCCGCGGTGCTGTCCCGCTCCTCGCTGACGATGGCGCCTGTGTCACCTGCTAGGAGCGGCGACGCAGCGAGTAATACCTGTTGATGGTCCTCCCGTAGGTGATCTGCACGAAGGTGACGAGCGTCCTGCGCAGCCAGCGGAACACGCCGCGCATGTCGAACACCTCGCTCAGCAGCGCGTACAGCGGCTCCGCGGTGCTGTCCCGCTCCTCGCTGACGATGGCGCCTGTGTCACCTGCTAGGAGCGGCGACGCAGCGAGTAATACCTGTTGATGGTCCTCCCGTAGGTGATCTGCACGAAGGTGACGAGCGTCCTGCGCAGCCAGCGGAACACGCCGCGCATGTCGAACACCTCGCTCAGCAGCGCGTACAGCGGCTCCGCGGTGCTGTCCCGCTCCTCGCTGACGATGGCGCCTGTGTCACCTGCTAGGAGCGGCGACGCAGCGAGTAATACCTGTTGATGGTCCTCCCGTAGGTGATCTGCACGAAGGTGACGAGCGTCCTGCGCAGCCAGCGGAACACGCCGCGCATGTCGAACACCTCGCTCAGCAGCGCGTACAGCGGCTCCGCGGTGCTGTCCCGCTCCTCGCTGACGATGGCGCCTGTGTCACCTGCTAGGAGCGGCGACGCAGCGAGTAATACCTGTTGATGGTCCTCCCGTAGGTGATCTGCACGAAGGTGACGAGCGTCCTGCGCAGCCAGCGGAACACGCCGCGCATGTCGAACACCTCGCTCAGCAGCGCGTACAGCGGCTCCGCGGTGCTGTCCCGCTCCTCGCTGACGATGGCGCCTGTGTCACCTGCTAGGAGCGGCGACGCAGCGAGTAATACCTGTTGATGGTCCTCCCGTAGGTGATCTGCACGAAGGTGACGAGCGTCCTGCGCAGCCAGCGGAACACGCCGCGCATGTCGAACACCTCGCTCAGCAGCGCGTACAGCGGCTCCGCGGTGCTGTCCCGCTCCTCGCTGACGATGGCGCCTGTGTCACCTGCTAGGAGTGGCGACGCAGCGAGTAATACCTGTTGATGGTCCTCCCGTAGGTGATCTGCACGAAGGTGACGAGCGTCCTGCGCAGCCAGCGGAACACGCCGCGCATGTCGAACACCTCGCTCAGCAGCGCGTACAGCGGCTCCGCGGTGCTGTCCCGCTCCTCGCTGACGATGGCGCCTGTGTCACCTGCTAGGAGCGGCGACGCAGCGAGTAATACCTGTTGATGGTCCTCCCGTAGGTGATCTGCACGAAGGTGACGAGCGTCCTGCGCAGCCAGCGGAACACGCCGCGCATGTCGAACACCTCGCTCAGCAGCGCGTACAGCGGCTCCGCGGTGCTGTCCCGCTCCTCGCTGACGATGGCGCCTGTGACACCTGCTAGGAGCGGCGACGCAGCGAGTAATACCTGTTGATGGTCCTCCCGTAGGTGATCTGCACGAAGGTGACGAGCGTCCTGCGCAGCCAGCGGAACACGCCGCGCATGTCGAACACCTCGCTCAGCAGCGCGTACAGCGGCTCCGCGGTGCTGTCCCGCTCCTCGCTGACGATGGCGCCTGTGTCACCTGCTAGGAGCGGCGACGCAGCGAGTAATACCTGTTGATGGTCCTCCCGTAGGTGATCTGCACGAAGGTGACGAGCGTCCTGCGCAGCCAGCGGAACACGCCGCGCATGTCGAACACCTCGCTCAGCAGCGCGTACAGCGGCTCCGCGGTGCTGTCCCGCTCCTCGCTGACGATGGCGCCTGTGTCACCTGCTAGGAGCGGCGACGCAGCGAGTAATACCTGTTGATGGTCCTCCCGTAGGTGATCTGCACGAAGGTGACGAGCGTCCTGCGCAGCCAGCGGAACACGCCGCGCATGTCGAACACCTCGCTCAGCAGCGCGTACAGCGGCTCCGCGGTGCTGTCCCGCTCCTCGCTGACGATGGCGCCTGTGTCACCTGCTAGGAGCGGCGACGCAGCGAGTAATACCTGTTGATGGTCCTCCCGTAGGTGATCTGCACGAAGGTGACGAGCGTCCTGCGCAGCCAGCGGAACACGCCGCGCATGTCGAACACCTCGCTCAGCAGCGCGTACAGCGGCTCCGCGGTGCTGTCCCGCTCCTCGCTGACGATGGCGCCTGTGTCACCTGCTAGGAGCGGCGACGCAGCGAGTAATACCTGTTGATGGTCCTCCCGTAGGTGATCTGCACGAAGGTGACGAGCGTCCTGCGCAGCCAGCGGAACACGCCGCGCATGTCGAACACCTCGCTCAGCAGCGCGTACAGCGGCTCCGCGGTGCTGTCCCGCTCCTCGCTGACGATGGCGCCTGTGTCACCTGCTAGGAGCGGCGACGCAGCGAGTAATACCTGTTGATGGTCCTCCCGTAGGTGATCTGCACGAAGGTGACGAGCGTCCTGCGCAGCCAGCGGAACACGCCGCGCATGTCGAACACCTCGCTCAGCAGCGCGTACAGCGGCTCCGCGGTGCTGTCCCGCTCCTCGCTGACGATGGCGCCTGTGACACCTGCTAGGAGCGGCGACGCAGCGAGTAATACCTGTTGATGGTCCTCCCGTAGGTGATCTGCACGAAGGTGACGAGCGTCCTGCGCAGCCAGCGGAACACGCCGCGCATGTCGAACACCTCGCTCAGCAGCGCGTACAGCGGCTCCGCGGTGCTGTCCCGCTCCTCGCTGACTATGGCGCCTGTGTCACCTGCTAGGAGCGGCGACGCAGCGAGTAATACCTGTTGATGGTCCTCCCGTAGGTGATCTGCACGAAGGTGACGAGCGTCCTGCGCAGCCAGCGGAACACGCCGCGCATGTCGAACACCTCGCTCAGCAGCGCGTACAGCGGCTCCGCGGTGCTGTCCCGCTCCTCGCTGACGCCCACGCCTGGGTATACAGGTTACTCATTATAAACTGGCTGTTTTCTGTGACTTTGGTCGGAACATTTTGGAGAATAAAGTCATCAGATACTCTATTTATATGTTTTACCATAACACTTCGTTAATAATTAGAAAAAGAAAACCAACAATACTAAGAAAAAATGGGCAGCTGGATTAAGGGTGTGCTAGGTGTTTTTAAATGGACGTAATTAGATATATGCTGTACTTTAAAGTTAGTAGTTAAAGTAAGCTAGACCGGATCTCCGAGGATAGCGTAGCTTCAGCTTCAAAACATGTTTTTTTATACTCAGGTATGAGCGAGTGTGTGTGCAACAACCTATTAAGAGACCTTTTTTGAAAATGGTTAAAAAAGCACCTAGTCTTAATTAACACCGTACCCTACAGCACTTGAGTTTTCTATGGTTTGCAGTATCGGTAGGCATTGGAACTCAACACGTATCCGTTATATAGGGACCGGAGATGCCAGGCGTCGTTTCAAACCTGGCATTCGTTACTTCGGACCCAAGAGGTGGCACGTGGTGGGCTTGGCACGCTTCGGACAGCCGCCTGCGTAGAATCCGCAACTGCACACGTAGGCCACCGAAGTTGTTTGTTTGAGCAAGCCCGGCGCACCAAGCATAAAGTGACGGTGCAGTAGGCCTGTCCTACTGAAGGTATGGAGATGGTAGCTACGTGCGTGTCCCGTACCCCGGCCGGGCGCGTGCGCACGAGCAGGCGCGTCTCCGTTCCCGTCGAGGTAGAGCGACATCTCTATGTCGTCGGCCGCCTGCGCCGCCTGCTCCTGCGAGCCGCGGCCGCCCGCCTCGCTGCTCGTGCTGCGACACCACACACGGTGTACGTGTTGCAGTCACAACACTTAACCAGTCAAAAGTACTTATGACTAGCAAAATCAGTCAAAAACACTTTTGACAAAACAGGTTGGTCAAAAGTGGTTTTGACTGAAATTTGTTTGTTAATATTACTTTTGACTGCAAATTTGTAGTTAAAAATACTTATGACAGACACTCTTGTTCAAAAGTAATTTTAATTACAAGAAAGCACCAGTCATAGTAAAAAAAAATATTACAAAACATTTGGCGTTAGAATCAATACAAGGAAAACATACACTTCAAAAATTTCATTCAAATAGGTAATCAGAAAATTCACAGCCTATCAAAATACAGTATCCATAGTACCTACATATATTCGTAGTCACTTATTTTTGTTCTAATATCAGCACGTTCTCCACTAATAACAAGTAATATAAACGTTTATCGTAATCGTTTGTCGTTATTTTCATCGACTAGGTACCTTAACTTTTAATGAATTTTGACTGACGCAACCTGACAAAAACCACTTACAACGGAAAACATGATCAAAAGTGCTTTTAACCAGTTCCATTGGGCAAAAATACTTTTAACTGATTTCGCTAGTCAATAGTACTTTTGACTGGCTAAGAGTTTTGACTGCAACAAATATATGGAAAAACCTGTACTCCACGTGAACAATGTCGCGGGCACAACCAGTTTTATAAAAAAAAGTGAAATACCGCTAAAATTTTGTGGTATAAAACTTCACTTAATTAAAGTAAGTACAAAAGTATAGGTTTGATCAATAATTATGATTATGGTACCAAATTAAAGTTTATAATATAACGTTTTTTATTTTAATCAATATTCATTAACTATTTCTTAAAGTGACTAGAAACCAAACATACGAGGGTAATTTTTCGCCAGTTTAGTTTTAAATGTTATACATACCTTTTGAACAAAGTAGAGAAAGAGAATTTGTTTTTCTTTGGCAGATCTCCTTGTTTGAGGTACTCTGAACTAGGATTAAGGAATGTATACAGCGCTTCGCTTTGGTTCAGTCTATCATCTTCTAGCACAAACTGAAACAAACACAGTTATTAACTAAAATGTATAGGAGCATTATATTGGTATCAATCAATAAAAAAATCCGTCGAATATTTCCTTATTCAAATAAGTTACATGTACCAATTTTGAATCGTCATTGAACCTTTGAATTGAATTGATCGGACTCTTTATTTACCGAGAAGAAACTCAGCAGATTAATTACTGTAACAGTTATATGTCTGTAACGGTGGGATAACTTACCTCTAAATATTTTTGAATTAAAATCTTGGCTTTTTCTAAGGAATTCCTGTCATTCTTTCCAAATAAAAACTTAAACGAATTTGATGGTAACTCTAAGTTTTTCAATTCCGAACACAAAGGCCTTAATTTTCGATGTAATTCCTGAAAAAGACAACAAAGTTACATTTAGGAATATGAATTAAAGTTAACAACATATCTGTCAATGTATTATGTCTTATAACAGGATGTGGAAAAAGTTCTTTTGCATTTTGTGCCGACCCACGACATTACCTACAAGTCGACACAAATACAGCGTCAGCAGAATTGGCATAGTAAACAACGCTCCATACGTAATGCACTATAGCCGATCAATACATAGATCCTACATCGCGATCCAGATTCTATAAACTTTCGCCATAAGTCGAAGGTTCCTACGAACTTACTTGGAATTCGTTTAGCGTCCGCAGCAGCACCCAGCCGGTGGATATCTGCTCGGGCCTGTCCTCGCCGGTCGCCACTTCCTCTTCAGCCATGTGCACCACTATCACGAACTGTGGCGGCTTGGACTCGTCTATTATCTGAAATGTAATTATACTGAGACAATTTTCCAAACTACCATTATTAAACAATAGTACCAGGGTCAAGCCGTCAAGCTAACAAGACAAGTCCTGTTATAGCTTTATTGTGCTGTACTTGTCGCCCTTAAGCTGAGAAAGAGGAGGACCTCGGTGTTTCGTTGCCGGCCTCCCTATCCTCCGCGGCCGGTGGGTCTCGGGACTCCATCTGACTCTCGAAGGGAGAGCTGGAGTGAGAGTCTCAGGTGTACGCAGGAGCGGTAGGCAGCGGAGCCGCACAGCAGATCCGCTGCTGGGGCCGGAGATGCGAGGTAGGCCGCTTGGCGGTAGGCGCTGTTGGGGAGCCTGTGTAGAATCTGCAAGGAATCCCGACTCCCCCACAACTGCGCAGCGTTGGCCACCGAGGGGGTTTTAGTAGGTGCGAACCCGACACACCACTCTGTGTTCCCCGCAGAGAGCGACGGTGCGGTAGGCATTTCCCCCTCGACAAAAAAATGGACCTGATTACCATTTAACATCGAGTGTGATGAGGTCGCTCCTCACTGGCTACAGGCAGGCACGGCAGAGGTGGTCGGCCCAGGTAGTGTGATGAGGTCGCTCCTCACTGGCTACAGGCAGGCACGGCCGAGGTGGTCGGCCCAGGTAGTGTGATGAGGTCGCTCCTCACTGGCTACAGGCAGGCACGGCCGAGGTGGTCGGCCCAGGTAGTGTGATGAGGTCGCTCCTCACTGGCTACAGGCAGGCACGGCCGAGGTGGTCGGCCCAGGTAGTGTGATGAGGTCGCTCCTCACTGGCTACAGGCAGGCACGGCAGAGGTGGTCGGCCCAGGTAGTGTGATGAGGTCGCTCCTCACTGGCTACAGGCAGGCACGGCCGAGGTGGTCGGCCCAGGTAGTGTGATGAGGTCGCTCCTCACTGGCTACAGGCAGGCACGGCCGAGGTGGTCGGCCCAGGTAGTGTGATGAGGTCGCTCCTCACTGGCTACAGGCAGGCACGGCCGAGGTGGTCGGCCCAGGTAGTGTGATGAGGTCGCTCCTCACTGGCTACAGGCAGGCACGGCCGAGGTGGTCGGCCCAGGTAGTGTGATGAGGTCGCTCCTCACTGGCTACAGGCAGGCACGGCAGAGGTGGTCGGCCCAGGTAGTGTGATGAGGTCGCTCCTCACTGGCTACAGGCAGGCACGGCCGAGGTGGTCGGCCCAGGTAGTGTGATGAGGTCGCTCCTCACTGGCTACAGGCAGGCACGGCCGAGGTGGTCGGCCCAGGTAGTGTGATGAGGTCGCTCCTCACTGGCTACAGGCAGGCACGGCCGAGGTGGTCGGCCCAGGTAGTGTGATGAGGTCGCTCCTCACTGGCTACAGGCAGGCACGGCCGAGGTGGTCGGCCCAGGTAGTGTGATGAGGTCGCTCCTCACTGGCTACAGGCAGGCACGGCCGAGGTGGTCGGCCCAGGTAGTGTGATGAGGTCGCTCCTCACCGGCTACAGGCAGGCACGGCCGAGGTGGTCGGCCCAGGTAGTGTGATGAGGTCGCTCCTCACTGGCTACAGGCAGGCACGGCCGAGGTGGTCGGCCCAGGTAGTGTGATGAGGTCGCTCCTCACCGGCTACAGGCAGGCACGGCCGAGGTGGTCGGCCCAGGTAGTGTGATGAGGTCGCTCCTCACTGGCTACAGGCAGGCACGTACCTCAGCGCTGTGCACGGCGGCTCGCCAGCGGCCGAGGTGGTCGGCCCAGGTGTCGGTGCGTGCCAGGTGTGCCTCCAGCCGCAGCTGGTCTGCCGCCAGCCGCTCCACCTCGCTCGCCAGCATCGCCAGCGCCGGCGACTCCGGCTTCAGCGACGCCCGCAGCGCAGCCAGGGCCTGCAACAAACACAGACAGCCTTATCATCTTTACGTAGCTTACCAGGGGAGCGTAGATAGCACATAACATTAGCATAGTATGCATGTGTTGCCTGTATCTTGTTGTTGTGCCGCTCCTGCAGCTGGCCCAGCTTCCTGCGCGCGTAGGTGGAGTGCTCGGCGAGGTGCACGCCGCCCGCACTCTCCGCCGACGACGCTGACTCGTTAGACAGCTGCCGCTCCTCGATGGGGGACCGCTCACAACTCAACTCTGACAATATACATATAAGAATTAAATAAATCAAAATAAATGCACTAGACGACCACACCAATCACCTGCAGCCCTAGCATGCGCAATACGTAAAAATTTCTCGCATGAGACGACAAAAGTTTCTACACCGTTGATTGGCTAATAGCACACTGCACTCGTATTTTCAGCCAATCAACAGCTGACGCACTGACTTGTTTTGTTGAAAGCGCGATAAAATATACTCTCGCAACTCATGCTAGGTCTGCTGGTCTCAAACTAAGGTTTTCCCTTGTACTATGAGCACCAGACGACGGATACTAACTGGGGGCACCCTCCCAGCACCCACAGGCCTAGCACACGCAACAAGACTAAATTGTATCGCGCTCTCACACGCCCCACCCCCTCGGGACCGACGATCAGAAAGTGTTACGTCACGGCTCGCGATACGTCATATTTTAGGGGTGTACCTACGTACACTCTGTACTGATGAGGTCAATCTTCAAGCACAGCATTTTGAGGCATGTTAACAGAATAAACATGTGTGGAAAAGTGTTCATGATAGTTTTTCTTCGTCAAACCTCTATTAGATAATCTAGTTGCTAAAACGACACTTATAGCATTAACACTAAAAACAAGCTTGTACCTTTGTTAGCTTCTTCCGTGACCAGTTCAGCCACCAACGCCCTGTATTGGTCGCTTAACAAGAACGACGAGTAATATTTATCTTGAATCGTATCCACTACAGTCTCCTGTACCTCGTAAAACACTTCGGGCCCTTTATCTCCCAGTAGGAACGCTTCCATTCGTTTTCTAGTATCCTGTAATATTAATTCATACCTTTAATACAATCAAAAAGATTAGTTGAACACTGTACAGAAATAACACCTCAGAATACACAATCTGGACTTTGATTTGTGGTTTGTCTGTGCGGCTTTCGCGCCTAAATCACTGAATCGATTTTTATAATAAGTATACGTTATTTTAAAAATAAGGGGGGATAGGGGTACCACATTCCAAAGTTTATATGGAAAAAGTTTATTTTTTAAGTTAGAGATATAAAATTTGGCACAAATATTAGCTCGAAACTTGGATTAAAATATGGACTACTTTTTGGTTCGGATATTACGGAGGTAGGAGAAGAACCGACCATGAAAGTATGTAATTCACGCGAACGAAGTCGCAGGCGCAGCTAGTAAGAACTAATATCGAAATGCAAGTGATCACCTTCGCGTGCTTTTATCTGTGCATCAGTCATCAGCTCCCTCACTCTCAATATTTACCTTATCAACTTTAATTTCAGCGCTAGGCGACCTGATGTAGGTGTAGAATATTTCAGCCCCGAGCTGGTGCCAGCTGATCCTGGGGCTGTGCCGCAGCTCCTCGACCGCCATCCAGAACCCAACGAGGCCCTGCGAGCACATCTTCTCCAAGAACATCGATAAATACCGGCGACCCGTCACGCTGTCCATGATCTTGTGTAACGGGAGACTCTGAAAATATACATATTTATTTATTTCTGGAACCGTAAAAAATGCAATCCATATAACAAAGATTATTTTACAAGGCATAGGTATTTTAAAGAAACAGAAAAATTTTATCTCTCCGACTTCTTTCTTCCGACTGAGTTAATTCACTAGCGGGCCTTGCATACGCCACGCGACAAAATTTTATCGCGCTCTTAACAAACGTTAAAATCGATTGTAGTCAGTGCGTCAGCTGCTGATTGGATGAAAATACGAGTGCGATGAGCTATAAGCCAATGAACAGTATCGAAACTTTTGTCGTCTCATGCGATAAATTTGACATATTGCGTATGCTAGCCCTGTAGGACTAAATATGCCCGCAATAGTTTTGTACCAAGATCTTGTAAGGAATATGATATGTATAACAGAATTGACATTTTTAATTCTTCGTTAACATCTTTAAAAAAACAAGTAAGTGAACTGAACAATGTATGTTTTTTTATGTTATATTATATTTAATTTATTTTATAATCTAATTTGAATTTATTATGAACTGTGCTCTTTAATTCAATTCCTATGAGATGTTATAATTTATACACTATCTCACAATTTTGAAAATAATAGTTAGAATTTAACATTTAAGTTATTGTAAATTTAAATTTAACATGCACTTATAGAAATTCCTCTTATTATTTTATATGATGTAATGTGTCTGTAACTTACATAATAGGGGAACAGTTGCTGATTTATGGGTTAAATTACTTAATTGATAGTTAATAACTATACAAATTGTTTGTTTAAAAAAATGACGGTACCAAAACAACACCCAGATTTAAGAAAATATAGAAAATATATTCGTTTCCCATATTGACCCGACCGGGGATCGAACTCGGAACCACAAAGATGGAGCTTTGCCTAAGTCCGGCTCGCTCGCCTCTCGGCTACGGAGGTCGTCAAATCGGACACCTGAACACATTCAAAAATGATCTTCGAGTGTTGGTTGTGTTTCCTACCTTACTATCGGCGTCGTTGACGGCAGGGAAGGCCCCGTCCCAGCCGAGCCTGCGCAGCGCTGTCTCGCAGTCCGCCTTGGCGACGGTCAGCTGCTCGATGTACCTCTTCAGCTTCTTCGCGTCCGCTATCTGCTGCCGGCTCGCGTTGTGCCCTCCACCCTTATCCGCGTCCGCGTCCACCCCCTTCGCACGTTTCACGTTTTGGAGCGTCGTCGCTTGCATTATTTGAGCGACGATGTCGTATCTTGAAATTAACATTATAATTGTAACTGGCAGATTAAAACTCAAAAATAAGTACCTATGTTTAGTATTTTAATACGGGCCGTTAAGAATTTAATGTCGAAGAAAAAGATAATAAAAAATAATCTGTCAAGTTTAGTTATGACACGTAAAATTAATAAGTTTTTTCAATGCCAAAAATAATGTAATTTCAAGAAATAAAATGTTAAATGTGAAGTAAAGTTTCATTTTAAACCAGCAAAAACCAATGCGTTGAAAGATACGTAAACAACCTACTTACTTCTTCACTCATCAAATCAAAACCATAACACTTAATCGAATTTTATTTTTATAGTAATTTACGCCGTACTAGCGAACTTTAAATATTAGAAACATAAAATATTTATTTCCCCTTGCGGTGCGGGAATCGAACCCACGACCTTCACGTATCGCGCGTGCTGCTCTTCCAACTGAGCTAACCGCAAGTTCAACTACAAATTAGAAAAGGACACTCTTTGTGTGTCATCAGATTGTATTATTTGTTAAAGGAAAATATACGTTTTTATTGTATTCTTACTAACAGACTTATTTAAAGGATTTATTTAATATTCTTTTTTTTCCATCGTACATGCCTAACCTACATGACTACACGCATATGAATACGGTACATATGTCGCAGGCATTCTGAGTAAATACGCCATTTACATACGGCGTCGTCAGTTTAAAAACGAATGCTGGTTTGTAAAATGCCTTTAAAACGCGGCATTATACGCGCATTATACATAATGACATTTTGTCTCCGACAAAATGTCATTATGTATAATGCCGCGTCAAATTGAAGTATAGCCTTACAAAGTATTAAAAAGCTAGGGTGACAGTAGCATTTGGTTTGCAAAGAACAATATTATTATTGAAATTTATAACACTAACGAACTGTAAATTTAATAGTGTTGTTTTTTACTGAATATAATATTATTTACAAATGAGCTAAAGGTGGCGCTTCGCCGGCCGCTACCGTGGCACGCTCGCTACGCGCGCTCGGCTTGCGCTTCACTTTAGTCACTAACCTAACCTAAACTAACCAATGAAATCGTTAAACTACAACCAACTGTTGTCATTTTGCCTGATTTTGCATTCGGCATATTACAAAACAGCGATCGATTTTAAACAGATGACGCCATTTGTAAACGGCGGATTCACTCAAAATGCCTGCGACACCTATACCAAAATATATTTTCTACAATATTTGTCTGTCTGTCTATCTGTTTAATCTGGCTGATTTCTGAAACGGATGGACCGGTTTCTACGCGAATTTTAATGGCAGGTAGCGAATGTAGTAACATAGGTTACTTAGAAAAAATAATTGAAATTCGTTTATTCCACGCGTACGAAACCGCGGGCACAGCTAGTGAACGACAATTACCGCCGCAGTTATTAGTTCTGAATGCATAACACAGTAGATATAAAACAGCCTTCGCCCGTATGCTTCAGGCGAAAGTGGCATCGCTGCTCACTCACCGTAACCGCTTCAGAGTGTCGACATTATTGCAGCTGTTTATCAGCCTTATGTAATCCTCGAACGTCTTCGCGTATTCATGGGTTCTTACGTGCATGGCGTCCACTTCCTTCTGCGCCTCCAAATATTGTATGATTTTTTGATTTATGTAGTCAGGTTCAGTTATCAAATCTATTGCTGGTTGTAACACTGAAAATAGATAGATTAATACACTATGTTGAACAGAAAAAAAAATGGTTTTAAAGAAATATTCAAGTACAATTTAGGCGGTCTTATTGCTAGTAAGCAATCTCTTCCAGACAAGCTTTAATTACATTAGGATTTTTATTACATTATGTTTTCTTCAATTCCATTTTAAAAACCTTAAAAACCAAAAATATTGACTCACAAAATAATATTTCTTTATTATTGGTTTTAGTGGATTAAATTGAGAAATTCTCAGTTTAATTGCTATACCATACATATATAAAGTGATTTCTGTAACATTCCTTGTACATGAACATAACTACCCATAGATGTATTAGTTAGTTGGTAATACTAGTGATAGAGGACTATACCTACATTTATATTACCAAAAAAACTAAGATACATACACTTAAGTCATGTAAACAATGATTAACTAAAACACATTGCATTATCATTTTGTGTTACATAACTAATTCACAGTTTTTACTAATATTTATCATAAACACACATCTCCACTACACTTAATGTGCTTTATAATCATAAATTTTTATTGTTTGATGAAGTTAAACATATGGCTTTATTGTATTTTAACTAACAGACTATCCCTTTTACTTATCTTATAAATCAAAAACTCAGTTTTAATTTATATGTGACATTTCCATGTCACACATAAAATCAAATCAAATACTATAACATTCCTCTTACCTATCCTTAATCTAACCTTAATTGGTATAAGCTGTATGTTTAACTTACCTTTACATGCAAGTATTTCTCTCATTAGGTGAGAAAACGGGGAGAGTGAGTAGCACCGAGGCATCAGAAACATAATAATCAGTTCGCTTATTTGTCTCAAATAATGCAGTTCTGTTTCGCAGGACATCAGGTGGGGTGCCAACGCAAACACGGGAGATTGGTTTAGCTCCAATCTATCACGGGAATATGAATATTTTAAAATGGAATATTTAGATTTTTTTTATCTTGCAAAAATCTGCATAATATTATTATTTAAACAAACCCACGATAAAGGTTCACACAAAATCTGTTTTGATCATACTTATCTTTGAAAAAATAAATTATTTGATAGAATACAGAATTGCAATTGTACCTACTTAAAATATACCATAATAATATAACTTAAACATGATCTGAAAATAAGGTAAAGTAGCTTGTTCCAAAGGTGCCAATTGCACAAAGTTCCATATTTTAAGTGTAATAAAACAAATTTTGTAATATAAACATTTAAGATAAACATATTTAAAATGAAATAAGATTATAAAATTGTTTTCATATTTCAGCATCATATACACATTCAAAATGTGTGTCAAGCAACAACAAAAGATAAGATAAAAAAATTATAAACATTCACTTACGCACAAGTCTGAGCAATCCTTATTCTTTCAAAGTGCTGTGTAATTTTAGTCACCATATCATTGGCTAATAATTTTTCCGCATCAACCCTTAATAATCTTTCATAAAGGTTCTGAATGGCCCCCCAAGTGTGTTCCTTAAATTTGTCAACTACAGGATCCGGATTATGAGACAATTCCTTCAGCCAGCGAGTTACAAAGTCTCTTAAAACATAATCAATTAATTGTTGGAGTTGGCTATCTACCGTGCGACCGAATATTACTGGAAGATGAGTCTTTTTTGTTGTATGAGGCCAATTGCTTTGATCTTCCTGTAACATTCAATGAGTATTTTACATTTAAAATCCACTTGAATTTAATTTCAACAGGTAAATTTCACATTGCACACCTTCAGAAATTTGTCCAGCTGTTGCATTTCTTTATCGACTCTATCTAGCAGGAATAACGACGTCTGATGAGGCGAAGATAGGGCGATATGACTCCAGAGTGTTAGGAAGAAAACCGATAAAACCAGCAGAGTAGTGAATATTATTAAATAAACAAGGCTCCATGTTCCAGGGAAATACCATGTTAAAGCCAGCCACAATGGAAAAACGCTCAAAACAAGCCACTTCATAACGAATTACAAGTTATTCTAAAGTTTAACTATTGTCCCCATAATACTCTTCATATTACGCAAATTTAACTTATGCATTAGTCGGAAAACTTTTTCTAATTATCAGGATTATTTACTCTCTTAAATTACTATTTATTTTCTTAGTCTTTTTCAAATGTTTTTCCATATTCCATTTGTTTACCTACATTGCAGCGAGCAAGACAAGAAATTCGCTATAATTTTTTTTCATCAGTAATTTGACAGCACGATTGATTTCTTCTTTATTTTTAAATTGTTTTTTTTTTTGTGGCTTTGGATTTTCTTTGTTCCGATTATCCAAAACTAACTCGTCAAATTAAAATTCGATTCATACGTGGCATACATCCCTATGTTGTTTGTTAAAAAAACGTCAATTGTAAATGTCAAAATACAGAGTCGATTTGCGTTTCAAGATTTTCAAGTAAACATTTGAGTTTTATTTTTAATGGCTATAAAAATCACACAAAATAGGGATTCCAGAAATGTTACACTCATAGATTTATCAGTTTAAAGCATCGGCTGTGAGTTGCAAATCTTGCGTCACGTTTTCAATGACAATATTCTGTAGAAAATTTTGTAGGCACAATATTGCTGATAATGTCCAGACTAAATACAGTTTATTTAGTGGTAGGAGGTGGAATAGCGGGAGTCACATGTGTCGAAACTTTAGCCATATTACATCCAGAAGAGAACCTTATTTTAGTAACAGCTTCATCACTTGTTAAAAATGTTAGCAATGTAAGCTTTTTTGCTAAAACAGTTGTGAAATTTGACGTAAATGAAACTGAGGCAAGTTCTCTTCAGAGAATACATCCTAAGTTAAGAATAGTTTATGATTCACTCAAATCGATTGATTCTAAAAACAAATTGGTTATCACAGATGGAGGTACTCTCATAGAATATAATGTGTTATGTATTTGTACTGGTGGAATACCTAGACTTATATCGGACTCAAGCAACTCCAAAAATATTCTTGGTATACGAGATACAGAATCAGTCCAGCAGTTTCAAAATAAATTAAAGGATGGCAGACGCATGGTTATAGTTGGCAATGGAGGCATTGCATCAGAAATTGTTCATGCCACTAGAGGAATCCAAAAAATATGGGTCATAAGAGATGATTACATCTCAGCCACTTTCATAGATCCTGGAGCTGCAGAGTTCTTCAAAGATACTTTTAAAAATCCATCAAGCAATGAAAACAAAAATACAATTTTACGACGGCATGTATTTACTGAGGAAGACACAGTAATTTCTTTGAACAAGGATTTAAAATCTGCAGCATTGGGACCTGATTGGTACAAAAAATTGGAAAGTGTCAGAAATGCAGAAGGTGAGCAAGAGTTAGAAATAATTTATAAAGTTGAAGTTGAATCTGTTACAGAAACTGATGGTGAATTCCCATTAGAGATAAAACTTTCTAATGGAAGAGTGGTGTATTGTGATTTTGTCATATCAGCAACTGGAGTTGAGCCAGCTGTCAATTTCTCTTGGGATCAAGAACCTAAAAAAGGACCAGATGGGGGCTTGTCGGTTGATGAATTTCAAGAAACAACAATCAAGGATGTGTTCGCAGCTGGGGATGTTGCATATGCTTCATGGGGGCACTCGCCTCATTGGTTTCAGCTAAGACTATGGACACAAGCAAGACAGATGGCTGGCATGGCAGCTAAAGCTATGCATGCTAGGGTCACTGGCGAAGAAGTATTACAAGACTTTTGTTTTGAATTATTTACTCACTGTACCACTTTGTTTGGTTACAGAGTGGTGTTATTAGGTAAATATAATGGACAAAATTTGGGAACTGATTATGAAATTTTAATACGCACCACACCTAATCTAGAATATATAAAATTTGTGCTTCAAAATGGTAGATTACAAGGAGCCATATTGATTGGTGAAACTGATCTTGAAGAAATGTGTGAAAACTTAATTCTTGATCAAATTGATTTGAATCCCTTTGGTGATGATATTTTAAATCCAGATATAGATATTGATGATTATTTTGACTAATATTAATATAACTGTATATGTATATTGTAATATGAAAATTATATTTGATTAAGTATTTTTTAAGTAGTTTTTCTTAATCTAAAGAAATATATGAGGGGTATGGAAGCAAAAATGACTATCACCCACAGATATAATATAATATATATTATGAAATGTCTGTGACAGCGAACAATTTTACTAGAACCCAAAAAAAATACAAAAACATTTCATCTCTTGTTCCCGAATTTTACGGGATGGTGTCCTCGAAATACACGTTAGGACACTACAACCAACTGATAAAATTTGGAAAGAGGAGATAAAATGTTTCTGTTTCTTTTTGGATTCCTTAAATTTATCATTTAATTTTGCACATTATGCCAAACTTTCGTGCATGTTTTAAGCATCTTCATGCATGCACGTGCATAAAAGTAGCTTTTTATGTTGCTTACATTGCGGTTTCTATTCGCTATGACAGATGGCGCTAATAAAGATTTTTTAAAACTAACGTTAGTTACTTATTGTTATGAAAAAGTAAACCAATGTCTCGATAAAAATCTATTGCATAACAGTTATTCGATGTAACGAAACATTGTAGTCGATTAAACAAGCCTTCGCAGTACAGTTTTATAACGTAACATCGCTGTAACAAGACATTCGATAAAAAGGCGATGCAGTATGGTGACGATGATGAAAGGTTTTTGAAGAAACAAAATTCAATGATACGGCTTTCGCACTCGGTTTAGGACATCCATTTATAAGGAGACCCTACACGTATTAGTTTAAAGAAAAAAAACTTTTAAATAAGGCTTAAAATATATTGTTTTTTTCTGTTTTTGCCATAGACTTAGTATAATAAACATTAAGTCCATGGTTTCTTCAAAAATCTTGATGCAGTTCACAGAATATATCTGATTTCATCAATATAGGTCATATAAAAAAGTGGCTGTGACATACAGACAGACATGACAAAAAGAAAAATATTTATTAGGTACTTACTGTTTATACATAATTAATGACGAATCCGTTGTAAGGAACGTATGTTCTTTACTAAAAGTGGAAGTACTTCCGCCGAGCTAGGTGTTATCTGCTCGGGGACCAAGGCCCAACTACCAATCTTGGTTCGTTGTATATATACTTAGTGGCGACGAAAACTCTGATATCGCGATGTAGGATATCGATGTCATGCATTACGTATGGAGCGTTGTTTACTACGCCAATTCTGCTGACGCTGTATTTGTGTCGACTTGTAGGTCATGTCGTAGGTCGGCACAGTACTCCCCCCCTTTGGAGTCCAAGCACGTGCCCGATGCGTGTAGTTGCAGGGAGGCAGCTGCTGCTACGCCGGTGTGGACCAATGACTCGGTCGTAGGGCTGCGATGGCCTGCTTCATTACACGGGCCCGGAACCAGGTGGCTTTGTCAGCTGAGGTGGTCCGGTGCTCTTGTCGTGGCTAAGCTGGCTGTTGAGGGTATGGAGACATGGCCTGATGCGAAGGCTCCGTTCTTCAAAGGCTGCTGATGTTCAGCTCAGTCGGGGTCACCAATGTAAGGAACGTATGTTCTTTACTAAAAGTGGAAGTACTTCCGCCGAGCTAGGTGTTATCTGCTCGGGGACCAAGGCCCAACTACCAATCTTGGTTCGTTGTATATATACTTAGTGGCGACGAAAACTCTGATATCGCGATGTAGGATATCGATGTCATGCATTACGTATGGAGCGTTGTTTACTACGCCAATTCTGCTGACGCTGTATTTGTGTCGACTTGTAGGTCATGTCGTAGGTCGGCACACCGGTTTTGCAATTCGGCTACGGAACCCTAAAACTATTTGAATTTTATGGTAGATTCAAATTGAACAGACTGACACTTGATTTAGAATGGATGTTACAAACATTAAAATATTAATTTCTGTGTTGACTCGCGCTTAGGCATGTACATACATTAGTTATAATCAAGAACTAGAACAATCGATTTCACATTCAAAGACAGCAATGTAGTAACAAAATAATATTATTAACTCTTAAAATTCCAAAAACTTAAAATACTAAGTTAACATACTTAGTCAATATATGGTATATGGTTTTGTATTTCAGAGAAATTGAAATAATTGAAGTTCAACTCGAATCGATGTTCATAAACTACTCGACGAATCGAATAACGATTCGAATCTACATCGACAGCAAAATAATTCATTTTAACTATGCATTTTAATTACCTGTGTCATGTCATGACAGTCATGCATTCCATTTGCTGTCTGATGTTTTTGTCCACTTTTGGTCGTATCTATTTGATTGATTTGTAGTTTCGTGTTTTTTAACTATTTTTGATAGGACGTAACATTTCCATAAATCAGTGCAGTGCTATAATAAATAACTGATCTAAGCCAGCTCTAATCCAATTAAAGTTTCTCGGCAGTGGTAGGACGGCTCGGTCGGACGGTCTTTACACCTTAGTTTTGTTTTGTGATTGTGGTTCTTTGTTTAGATAACAATTGAAGTAGGTTTACAAGATGCCTATATTATTCAGTGTGGTCGCACGGGGAACTGTGGTTCTCGCGAAATATGCTACCTGCACCGGGAATTTCACCGAAGTCACGGAACAAATTCTGTCCAAAATTTCCCCCAATGACGAAAAGCTAACGTACTCCCATGGAAATTATTTGTTTCACTACATTGCTGAAAATAAGTTGATATATTTCTGTATTACTGACGATGTAAGTATACCATTTATTTGACTTTTTTAAACTTGTGTTTAAAAATGTAATCACAACATTCCTGATGCATAATTTCAGAAATTCCAACGATCGAGGGCCTTTTTGTTTCTCAATGAGATTAAAAGGAGGTTTACTGCAGCCTTTGGGGACACCGCCCAGACTGCAATTCCTTATGCCATGAATAGTGAGTTCGCCCGTGTCCTGGCCACTGAAATGAAGCACTATAGTGAATCACGAGATCTAGACACCATATCAAGAGTGCACGGAGAGCTGGATGAACTCAAAAACATCATGGTGAAGAATATTGGTAAGATCAATTTGATTATACTATCAAATTAGAATTAAAAATAATATTAAGAGACAGAATTGATTTACTCTTGGGCTAATGGTAGTTATTAGTATGAAGTTGAATAAATTTTAATTAATTCCAAACAAAAAAATTGATGGATTTGTGAAAATTTAATGATTACGATGGACATTATTAGTAAAGTTCATTGTGTTTCTGGTTTTGATAACAGTTTAATGTTTACACAAACATTATTTATCTCGCTCTTATCATTAACGTATGTATTGCAATGACTTCCATTACCTATGCGTGTTATTGACCAACATAGTGAAATGTGATAAGTAAGAGTCACACCTACTACTAGGAACTAGATGAGTTTTATTTGTTTTAATCTTATCAAGGTGTTTGTGAATTGATGGACCTTTAGCTGTGTCTGTAGTGTAGGAATAAATTAAGGAAGTAATGTAAAATTTAACTTACTAACGATTAATGTAGCAAAAACAAGATATATGATATTTAGTGCCATAAACAAAACTATACCAATCTGTTCACCCCTACACATTGACGGGGAGACATTAGTGGCTGTACAGTCTGAAAAATACCTAGGCCTTACACTCGACAAACACATCACGTGGAAACCGCATATAGAACAACTTCAGACCAAGCTGTCCTCGTTGATGGGTATGCTCCGTGGCACGACTAGATATTTTCCCAGAGCGGTGCGTTACATTATATATGACTCTCTTATTAACTCTCACTTATGTTATCTTATTGAACTTTGGGGATCTGCTGCAAAAACAAATCTCCAAACGCTACAAGTGACACAAAATAAGCTCATTAAACTATTGTTTCATTTGGATTTTCGTATGTCAACTAGCTTAGTTTATAGAAACACAAAAATTATGCCAATAGACCAACTATACAAATATAAGACTTGTATACTAATAAGAAAAATTCTAAAAAGAGATTTACACGCACACATAAGCTTTACCAAAAAAGCAAAAAACCAAAGACATATAATGAGAAATGCTAATAACCTGTGTCTCACAAAACCACAAACATCTAACTACGGCAAAAGAACTGTACAGTATGAAGGGGTCCAAATATATAACAGACTTCCGAATGATATTAAAGACATCCAATCTACGGCATTATTCAAAAAGAAATTGAAATTCTACATTATCAATAGTTTTTAATTTATACTTTATATAGAACACAATAGATACTATTGTTTGAAGCATTTATTCAACATTAAAAAAAAATACTATATTATAATAAATTAACCAATAAACAAATATAATTAAAATACAAATTTAATTCATGTGATACAAATATATTTAACATTACCTGTTGAACGTCATAATTTATGATTACTATTACATAGTTAGATAACGAAGTTAAAAAGATTTTATAAAGTGCAGTCCAAATATATTTTATTTTATTTTAATGAATACACTCACTCCGGAGCCATTGCGACCAATAGATAGGATAAGGCTACTGGCCATTCGATACGTAATGGGTGACACCTAGCATGGAAGAAAGAAATTCATTGTAAGCCTACCCACTATAATGTTTTGTTGAGTTAGTCTCGAAGTTTATGTACTATACAGTAGTTCTTAAGCCTACTAATAATTGGTTTCTGTTTTGAATTAATGTACTGATAAAAAAAAAAAACTAATTAAATATTAACTAACATACGCCGCGGCGCCCGTTCCGGCACCAACGATACTAACAAATATTCTTGTATTTCTCAAACAAATGAATTGTAAATTCTTTTGAGTAAATAAATATCTTAAACCGTAATGTATTCAGTTAATGAGTTTCTACTAGGCTTAGTAGATTGTTTGAAAATCATTTATTGTCACTAAGGCGGAACAAAGTTCGCCAGGACCGAAAGTCTGATATAAAATTTAGCACTATGATGGTCAAAACTCATTTTCTGTTGTGACTGAAATCCCAGGATGATACCAATTAATATAAATGAATACAAAAAATGTTGATAAATTACTGTACATAGACTGAAGTAGGCTTGCATATACATTTTTATATGATGATCATACAATTCATACCTAATTCTACAAATCCTGCATGTGTAATCTAGAAAGGCAAGTCACATCGAGAAATTATAGTTTAGCATTATTTATGTTAAAGTGATGTAATGGTGGGAAGGATAATAGTTATATTTAAATTAATTTATCCCATACAGTGGCAGACATATGTCTATGTCTGAAAACCAATACTCATTAATTAAATAATGAATTGTCAAGATAATGTAGTTGGTATCAAATTTGGAAAACTACTGGAAATTGTAATACAAAACCTTAAAGCTCTTATGTTTATATAAAAGCTACCACTGAGAACACCTTTTTGTAAAACTGTATTAAATATTCTTAAAAGTATATTAAACACATCACATACTTAGTCATAGTATGTGCCACAAACTTAAAGGAATAACACACAAATAAGTACAAACAGGAATTATACATTTTCAAACCATTATTGGACTGTTACAAGCAGTTAGTTGAACCTTGTAATATTTTCTAGTGTTATCTACCTACCTAATTATGCTTATTTATGTATAGTGCAAGGTTAAAGCTAATGAGTGCTTGTTGATCTATGATTAGTATGTACTTAGTTTGATGATGAGATAAAATATTTTGAGGAAAACTGCATTAGTATAATTTAAATAAACATGGTTCTATATTATGGTTGACAAGGTATATAGAAATTTTAAAGTGTAGAACATTTTTCACGTCATTTTACATATATTGTCGGTCCTTCATATTATGCCAAATTGATGCTATCTAATTTAAACTTTATTTCTAATGCAGACTCATTTTACAGTTGGAATGTTGCCCAATGTAGGAAAAGGGATGCCTAGTTTTATTCTAATAAATATTATTATATCATTATTTATTAATTCAATATTATCGAATTGCGTAACCATAAAATAAAACAACGTAAAATTGTCTAAAAGCATTCTTGTATGTTTTTTCTACTTTTTGCTTTAATTACCTTTAGGTATTTCTCAAATGAGAACAGGTCACCTTGTCCCACTAAGGTTATAAAGAACAGACATTACTTTAAATTCTTAATATGTTCATCTATTTTTACTTATTTTTGTTACCTTATGTTGTCTTAGTGTAAGAACATAAAGCGTCGGTAAATATTGTTGTATTGAAAAGTTGTTAATTTATTACAGATAGTATGGCGATGCGCGGTGAAAGACTAGATTTGCTTGTGAACAAAGCTGAGAATTTGGCAACTACAGTAAGTTTTAAGTACTTAATTGATTTTCACGTTCGACGACCTCGGTGGCGCAATGGCTAAGGTAGGCGCCCAAAGCGCGTAAGGTCCCGGGTTCGATTCCCGGTCAAGTCAATTTGGAAAACGAACTTTTCTCAAATGACTTGGGTCTGGGTGTGCTGGGATGACGCCCCCAGTTAGTATCTGTCGTCTGGTACTCATAGTACAAGGGAAAACCTTAGTTTGAGACTAGGTGATTGGTGTGATTGTCTGGCGCATTTATTTATTTATTTATAATTGTACTTCCGTTTTATCTCTTGGTTTTAATCTTCAAAATGAATTTAAAGTAGCTTACTTTAAGCCACTTTAGTTTTTTTTTCTCTGATTTTGTATCTGCAGTCAGTCTGGATGACTATAAGCGGATCTGTTGTGTGCTAATGTTGTTTTGGCAGATGAAGCCATTGCTTCAATTTCCCACTTCAAGTACAGACTTCCTTTTCAGTGGCGGTTCATTACATTCCCTTCAATATGGTCGAGTGAAGCGATGGCTGGCACATACGTCATGCTTGTGAACAGATGCCACCTTTGGGGACTGGTCTGCTTCAGCTTACCTCTTAAAATAAAATAATACTTCATGTTTTTTTCACTCATCAAAATAAAACTATATGACTTGGTCCAAAGTGTTCTACACATAGCTATAAGTTAGATACTGTAACTGATCTGCTGAGTTTCTTACTGGTGTCTTCTCTGTAGATATAGGTTCCTAACCGGAAGTAGAATCACTTTGCATTGTATTCAATGACGATTCAAAAGTGTTACATGTAACCTACTTGAATAAAGAAATATTTGAGTTTGAGTCTTTTCACGGCATAGCCACTTTATTGGTTTACTTTAAAATAACAAAGTGTATTGGCCTAATATATGTAAAAATACGGAACAAAAACGCGCAATACGTGAAGGTCGTAGGTTCGAATCCCACACTGCTATAAATATATATAAATTTATATTTTGTAAAATTTTACAATTTGCTAGTTCAGCGTGAAGCACAATAAAAAAGTGTATTAAGTTTTTTTTCAATGTTTTTAAACTTATAATTAATTTGATTTTTTTCAGTCTGTAACGTACAGAGCTACATCAAGAACGTTACAGCGTTCTTTGTTCTGGAAGAACATAAAGATGCAAGTGATCATCGTCGTGGTGGCTGGACTGACGGTCTACTTCGTCGGAGCCATGGCCTGCGGCGGCCTGGCTTGGAAGACCTGCGTCGGGTAAAATGAAAGTAAAACTGAATCTTTAATAAACGTACCCACTGTTCTAAAGTATGAAGGAACTCCTATAGCTATTTTCTTTGGGAAGTTGTTATAGGTATAGTGGTTATTGTAAAGCGAATATTACTCATATCTAAATGTTATCTACAGCCAATTACTTGTTAGCGTTACTTAGTTTTGTCTATTCCAAATGACAGCGAAGGGGATTGAACAATAATTAATTTTGTACTAGCTGTGCCCCCGACTTCGTTCGCGTGGACTAGGTACAGGATTTCGATTTTTATTTATAAAATTAAATTATTTTTTTAAAACAAAAGCAGCCTAAGTTACTTCTTGTTACCTCAGCTACATACCAGTAAAAGTCGCGTCAAAATCGATCCAGCCATTTCAGAGCTTAACCGGGACAAATAGACAGACAGACAGACCAAAACTGTAAAAAAAAATATTTTGGTATATGTATATATTCACATGCATGTTAGTAAAAAGCGGTTATTTTAATACTACAGACACTCCATTTATTATTTTTATGTATGAGATGGTCAAAACTTTTATGTATATTCAGTTTGTACAGTGAAAAGCATGTCAGACTACATTTTGGACGTTGCACCGCCCTTATGTAGTGGGGGATATGGTTCAATATTCAACTGCAAGTGTTAACCTTGATGTGCAGTAGTTCTACATTGAATACACCAAGTATTGAAAATAATAATTATATTAATTTTTATACAGGTCATGACGTTTATTATTGTACTCACTTTGTTGCTATTTGGAATAGATTTTATGAAGGTTTTGCAATTAATCGTATTCAATAATCCAGTTAACTGAAATAATAAATCCACGGGTGGATGAGATAACAAGAAATAATTGAATAATTTGTCGGATTCTTCTAACAGTAATTTACTTGCTGTTACTTTGATTTCGTCCACTTCGTGTCATATGATGATGCCGGTATACACCTCACATACGAGCTCCATGGCCGAAATCTCAGAAATACTTCAGTATTTCTGAGATTATTTATCTAATTTAGTTCACTAAATTAGATAATATTTTTTATGGTCTTAAATGTCTGGACAAAGTAAAAAAAAAAAGTTTTTAATTTTACCGAGAGCGTACGCTTGTTATAAAATATAATATCAATAACCTATTCAATCACCAATAAGCGAGTCAATCATGAATAAAAGGTCAATCACCAATAAGCGAGTTAATGATCGATAAACGAGTCAATCGTCAATAATCGAGTCAATCACCTATAAACGAGTCAATCGTCAATGATCGAGTCAATCATTTAATAAGTGAGTCAATCTTATAAACAAGTCTTTAAAAAAATAAGCAACTCAATCAACAAATAGCGAGTCTTTGTGTGCGTACCTGTGTTTTCGGATTTACCAAAGATAATATTTCGTCTAGTATTTTCAACCTTTCCGCGTTTATTTGCTCTTTCGGTAGAGGGAGGTTTTTAATACTGAAGTCTTAATTAACTATAAATGACGTAATTTAAATTTTTACATCAGTTTTTGAGTCATACTCAAGATGCAGATGTTTAAAACTTTGTAAATTTCGGAAACTTCTTACCATAATACAACATCGGAAAGTTTTATTGAAATATGTCTTTGACAAAATTAATGTAATTGTTGGATATCGTTTTAATGTTCACACAAATGTATTAAGTATTGGCGTTTGTTTAGTTAAATCTCATGACAATAATATTTTAATTGCGTTTGCTTACTTTCGTCATTTGATTGGTTTTTTTTTCAATGCTACTGTTTGCTTGAATGCGATTTCATTGGTTGCGTAATATTGAATAATATAAATTAATATGTAAATAACCTTGTTAACGTATTGAAAATTTTTGTTTTAGTGGTTAAAATTATGATTCCATTAAGAACATGGCCATTTTCATTTTATACCCTTCAATAATTAGAATAATAATGTATATTGGATCGTCCATTATCATGAATACAAAGATTTTTTTATTAATGAACTAAATGTGTAGAAACATTCCGATCATATTAATGGAAGCTTGGGTGTAATGCAGGGGTAAGGCAATATATGCATTTCTATAATTGAATGTTTACGGCATCCAAAAGACATAGTTTTCAATATATTTGTGGAAAAATATGTTTTCGAGCTATATTAGCATAATCAAAACAATATACCGGTCCCGTGATTTCGACAATATTTTGATTTAGAATAATAATCTCAGAATGATAGTTCAGTCCGATATTAATTCAACGAACATACTACAAGATACAATTAACGTATAATAAAAAAGGTCTTCGTTAATGTATGTTTTATTACAAAAATCGATCTGATGTCATCATAGAACTTCATAAAAGTGGTGAAACACTTCATATCACAAGAACTATGTAAATAAATTCATGAAAAACACCATAATTGGCTCATAATTGACTTACAGCAACACATCATCTGACTTTATTTTATTTTATATCAAATTAGCCCAGTTAGTTTTCGCTCCTGTGTTTCATTCGGTTATTATAAGGAATGAGTTCGGTAACTGTTGCAAAAATGAAATAAAATATATTACTTTACGAATCATGCAATTCCATGACTTTAACGTTGTGTATATTGGAAGGTACTTGCTTTTGATCAAACTATCATTCTGTGATTGATTTGTTTTCTTAAAGTAAATACAAACAAATTGTGTGTGTATGTAACTACGCAGGTATTATATAATTATGTGTATGTTAAATTTAAAAATAATATGTATAAAGAACGCAATAAAAATGAGGTATATAATTAATTTTGTGTGCACTTTGTGGTACTTGTCAAACCCATTTTAATCATGCAAATAATATGTACTGTAAAGTTTTTATTATAATTTTGGTCTATGAGACATCACTTTTAAAATTAAACGTATAATTTAAATGTGTTGATAAAAGTTTGCACCTCGTAAAGATATGTATAATATTGATAAAGACTAGAAAGTATTGTGATATCGAGTTATTTTTATGTATATTGTTTAAGTATAGTTTTAATCGTTTCTCTTAATAAAGTATGTTAAAACTTGTATACCTAAATTACAAGAGCGCTGTTTCATTTCCTGATTCCGTGTAGATAATTTTGGAGTGTCACAATTGACTACTTGACAGTTTTTGAAAAAGTATTGTAAAATGTGCGCCCGTTCATTTTATATCCCAAGCAATTCGATTTATCTGGAAATAATCTAAATAACCAGAGAAAAATAAGATTTTGTGTAACACATTTAAAAAGCGCGCGAAAACGCATAGTCGCGTCTTGTTGCAATTATGACGTCAACGTCCTAGACAACGAACCGATACGCATAGGAACGACTTAATTAAGATAAACGGAAAATGTTTCAATAAATTCTTTATACGATTAGAGACACAATAATTCAATTTCATCGGTAAAATAATCATTGTTTCGCCACATTAAAATAAATAATTTTCGCCGACAGCTGTCATTTCCGAATTGCAAAGGTGGTTTCGGTTTCGGTTCTTTTGTTCCATAGATAAAAAAACTAAAAATTTATTTTGCAAAAATAAAATACTAACTTTTAATTAAAAAGTAAAAATGCAAAATGATTACTTAACTAATAAGCTAACATATGTAACACTTTTCATATTTTATTGATAACACTATCAAGTAGCCAATTGTATAGAAAATGTCTTCGTTCATATTAATTATCAAATTGGAGTAAAAGTACTGCCGTGTTCGAAACATTTTTTTCTTTCGGGAAGAACAGAAGAATGTCTAATCTACTGAAGAGTTACTCTTTGTCAATAACATAATACTAACAATTATCAATTTCCTTTAGATAATAAGTATGATAAAAGTTATAATAATCAAGTTAAGTCTAGTACATAAAGTATACCTACTTTAAGAGTTCAAACATTTGTGTAACTTAAATAGTTTTCTGTTTACTAATAATACCTTTAAATTAATCTGGAAAATGAAGTGAAATTTTTTTAAACAGATACCTTATTTATTTTATGAAGTCTGGATTGTTGGACGGTTAAAATTATGGGAGTTTATACTTCTTAAACATATCAAGTCCAACATATACATACTTATATAACTTTTTTTTTTTATATTGCACTTCACGATTTACCTCATGCCACCTGATTTTAAGTGGTAATGAGGTCCTAGCTTGAGGGTGACAAGTACAGCATAATAAATCTGTAACTGGACTTGTCGCCCTTACCTTGAAGGCTTGACCCCTGCTTCTAATGAAGCACCCCCCAGGAGCTCTCGAAACCTTACTCACACGCAGGAACACAACAACACATAAGTGATTGTTATTTGGCTGCGGTCTTCTGTAAGATGGAGATATTTCACCAGTCGGGCTGCTCCAGTTCGAGCGATAAATCGCTATGCCCTACCTCTCTTAAAATCTTTTATCTTAGGATAATTCTAATTATTAATAATTCTAATTATCTTAGGATAATTCTAAGTTTTTTTGTACAATATCACATACTTACATTGCTCTGATTCTGTGGTAAGTAGCTAAAGCACTTGTGTTACAGAAATCAGAAACAACGACGGTACCACAACACCCAGACCCGAGACAATACAGAAAAGTTCGTTTCCCATATTGACCCGACCGGGGATCGAACCCGGAACCTCAGAGATGACGCGACGCCAAAGTCCGGCACGCTCGCCTCTCGGCTACGGAGGTCGTCAAATATTAGGAGGATATAGGTAATACTTCAACCCACAAACGAATGATTAATTTTATGAAATCTGAAATATGGGACAGTTAAAATGTGCTAATATAAAACATTATAAATGATAAAAGATGGACGACTTAAATATTTCTCGAAGCGAATCTTCCGATTAGGACCAGATCACGCCAGTGGCTTTCTTCTACAATGTACAGTCGCCGTCAGATATATTGGAGCAGATAAAGTGACCAAATACTTCTGAACAGTTAAAATGTCAAAAAGTTCCATACACCATAAGTTACCGATAATATCTGAACATTCATTACTTCAATAATATCTGAGTAGATGCCAATAACATCTGAACACTCAAAACGTCAATATGTGTCACGCACGTCATGTGTCTCATTTAGCTACCTGTATAGATGAGTGTTCAGATATTACTGGTAAGTTGTGTGTACAGAAATTATTGACTAGCATCTGCTCAGATATTATTGAAGTAATGAATGTTCAGATATTAATGGTAACTTGTGGCGTATGAAACTTTTTGACATTTTAACTGTTCAGAAGTATTTGCTCACTTTGCCTGCTCCGATATATCTGACGGCGACTGTACAGGCAGTTTGAATATCTACAGACCCCCATAATACAATTCCACAGGATGTGAATGGCACTATCCCAAACGTTGTACGCTAGCGGTTCCCGCGGCAGATTGATCCCGGGCGCATCCCCCGCGCGGCCTCGCCGCGACGGCTCCGCGTCCGTCACTCGCGCGCCGACCGCCGCCGGAGCGCGTCGCTGCCGCCCGCCCGCTGTGCGACACGTGCCTCGCGCCGACTCACGACACCGGTGTGTGTGTGACTCCGCTGAATTATTCCGTGTCAATACGCCTCCGTCGGCCCTATGCGTGCCTAGCATCGGAATCGCCCGATTGTCTGTCGTGTGCGAATGAATATGTTTGTTCATGGGCATTATTGTTGTTCCCGGGGGAACGGAGATCGTATGGCTCCTGGATGTTTTGTATTAGTGTGACTTCCGTGACTTATCGTGATTAGCGACCGGTTTTGCATTGAATGCATCCTTGTTTGAAAGTTCTTATTGGAATCTTATATGAGTATGTTATTTGTGTTATTGTTTTGAAATGACGACGTGCGTACGCATAAGTGATTGTTACATTTTAAAAGATTAGCGTAACGTTTATATTGCCGTTGAATTGATAGTATGTTAAAATTCATTGAACTATCCTGCTAGAAGGACCATGTTTTTTTTCGTCTAATAATCTGGCCTGATATCTATGAATACAAATGCATTTATTTATTTAAATTAAAGTTATAATGGTTTCGGAGCATAGGCATACAAAAACAAAACGACATGATACAAAATAGGTAAGTCATATGTCGTAATCGGAATACTGATCAAATTGAGGGTCCATAATACTTATCATACATACTAATTAGATACACCGTGTATATGGTGTGCTTGTATATGGTGTTGCGCCTTAATCGACCGTTTATCAATGAACAGAAACGTAATACAAAAAAGTATTGCCGGTAAATCGAATTTATAAGGCCTCACACACACGTCCCGGCAGGTTCTACTAAACTGTATTTCGTGTGCGTGTGTGCGTCCGCGTCCAGTTATTAAAGGGACAGGAAGCGGTGTCGATTTTAGGGAAGGTTACTACGAACGGTTCACAGGTCATTGTTCTTTTTACGTTGAAGCGAGTATTTTTTGTGGCGCGCGCGACATGATAAATTGCTATTGTTTGAGATCGGGCCCTTTTTTGTTGCGCCTGTCTAGGAGACATGTGTTGGGAATGATGGGACGGTGCTAGAGCGCAAGACGATACCTTCTTACTATCTTTTGTAGTTCAGTAGTGTATAATAGACACAGACGTAAAATAGACACTGTCTATTTTACATTCTGCTTGATTTTAAAAGAAAAAAAAAATAAACATAATTATTACTCAAACTCAAATATTTCTTTATTCAAGTAGGTTACATATAACACTTTTGAATCGTCATTGAATACAATGCAAAGTGATTCTACTGCCGGTTCGGAACCTATATCTACCGAGAAGACACCGGTAAGAAACTCAGCAGATCAGTTACAGTATCAGTATCTAACTTATAGCTATGTGTAGAACACTTTTGACCAAGTCATATAGTTTTATTTTGATGAGTGAAAAAAAGCATTAAGTATTATTTTATTTTAAGAGGTAAGCTGGAGCAGACCAGTCCCCAAAGGTGGCACCTGTTCACAAGCATGACGTATGTGCCAGCCATCGCTTCACTCAACCATATTGTAGGGAATGTAACGACCCGCCACATAGCGCCACCAACCCAGTGACATTTTAGTGAGCATGACTACTCCATCTCCCCTTAATTTGTATTTATTATCTAAATTAAATTCATCAAACAACTTTACGACCTGGAGCACGAAGTAGTAACCTACATTTTGTTTTAGATTAAAAAAAATGAAAGAAATCTATAAAAACATAAATATGGTTTTCAATAGAAGCTGCCTTGTGCCCGGTTCCAATATTTGAAAAACGAATCGTCCTACTTACGGATAGTAATAAATTAAACGAGGCGCATGCCAAAAACGTCAGACGGACGACTGATGACAGCTGATATGGAAAGTAAATTTGAAATTAGAATTCACGACTCGTAGAAAAACAGATATCTAAATAATTTCTGACACATAACGAATCGTAGAAACCGGGCAACTATGGGCTTCTCCATCAATTCTGAGCTGATTAAAATATCGAAAAATAAACATTTTAACTATGTAGTTTCAGTTGAAATTCCAGTGCCTGTGATTAAGTACCTAACATAATCCTTGTTAGCCTTCCTGTATCCTTTAGCAGGAACAACACAACCTGAAAACAAATAACACACAGTTAGTAAATAAAAACACATAAATAGTAAAAACCACTTTCCTCTCTTTGTAAATACGAACTTAAAAATAATCCTTGTTTGCCTGGGATTTAGGATTGGATGCGTCATACCAGTAATTTTTATCAAATGTCAAAATCGATGTAGCGAACTGTTGATTGGCTGAAAATTCTAATACGATATGCTATAAGCCAATCAACGGAAACTTGTGTCGTCTCATTCGAGAAATTTATCGAATTGCGCATGATAGTAGGGGTTATTAGTTCGTTCGGTTATTCTTTAGATCAGGTTTAAATCAAAACACGTGCCTGCAAAAGTATCGATAACTTACCCATTCGGATAACAACAATAACGCCCATTATTTTAGATCTTCCCTTCCATCAAGGCGACATGGGTTAATCTTAACGTGCCTCTAAAACTGTCAAGATGACTCACAAAGAAGTCAAAAAACGGTTCTAATTCTGCACGCGGTGCCCCAGTGAGTTCACCAGCCAGTGGTATATTTGTGCTCGAAAATGGATGACAGCTCGCCAGATCTCTCGCTGAAGCTGCGGCGGGGCTCTAGCGATTCGCGGGAGTCTTTCTACATGGACTTTGCTCAGGGTATCGACTCTGATATCGAGGAGGTGACGACTATTGAGCGGGTGATACCGGAGCACCCGGGGGGAAGGACAGAAGGCGACGCTGATACGCTGGCCACTCCCTCAGGACTTGAGGAGAATAAGGACTTGGTGCAATGGTGAGTTCATTTTTTTTGCATTAGTAATTGGTCCATTGGAACAGTGGTTGGAGCTGTGGGTTGTTAAACGAAGGGCTATGGGTTCAAAAAGTATGATGTTTATTTTATAGTGCTGCACACCGCACGCACTAGCACGATAAGTAAGTAGATATGTATTTCTAACCTCATACGGTAGAGGTAAGAGTAAGAGAAGTAAGTAAGAGGTTTACAGAAAAATTCATCGCCTACAATAGCTGGCGTTGAGCTCAGTTGGGAGTGCAGCACACGCGATACGTGATGATCGTAGGTTGAAATCCCACACCGCAAGGAAGACGAAATTTTCTGTTTCTTGCGGCGCCTCGGTCGGCTATAGTCCAGCTGCTTTTTTCAAGTTCTTTGAGAGGTAAAGTCTGAAGTTTCGTTTGCATTATAGGATAGATAGTTTCTGAAAATGTTTGATTAATGTGACTTGCACCAACTGATTTTCAACGTTAGAGCGATATCTGGTTTTAATAATTTTATTTATACATTAAGATTAGGTACCTAATAATGCCTAAATATTTGAATTCTGGTCATGGCGAGGTAAGGAACTTTGTCAGGAGTTTTATTATCAGTAGATTACCGGCCCTGTTGTCTCTAGTCGTACCTATAGATAGTTTATATACAGACAGAATCCAAAATAACATACCTACGGTTGGACTGGTTGATTATTTTAAGGCCTATTTGTGGATTAAGCGGAAACTTACTTTACTACCACTTACGGACTAAACGCTTACATATTGTTGACACACGGATTACCGAGTTAGCTCCCATTACCTTCAACAAAATAAATTTCGCTGTTGTAACACTACCTACAAATGTTTGAACAATGGCCCTTTCAGAGGACTTAACGAAGTAAAGTAAATTACGCGCCCGTCCAATATTGGTCCCGAACTTTCGAACTATTCCTGTAATGGTTAACTTTTAGACTAACGACTTTTCTACACAGAGTCGGCACATACCTTACGCAACTCTCGTGAACAATTACGGGGGATGATAAAGGTATATCAGACAACAATAAATACATTGATCTTATCCTATAAGTAGCTTGCGACTAAACTTTTGACACGTGGTGCGGTTTTGTATTACCCTTTCCTTGTACCTAAAATCACGTGTAGGTACTGTTCGTACGTATTATTTAAAATGTAAGTAGATATGTTTAATTTGTTTAACGGAGTTTAATTCTGAAAAAAAAACGAAAAGCCAATAAAGAATTTGTAATAAAATTATACGGTTGAAGGTGGATTCGGATCGGTTGCAGGAAAGTAAAAGCAAATACATTTAAATAGACTTCTACAAGTTTAATGACTATATAGAGTTAATTTTGAATATTTTAAATAAACACACGCGCGATATGTGAAGGTCGTGGTTCGAAACTACGAGTCCATTGAAACTACGAGCTTTAGTTAATCTTTTTCAGCCAGGAGCGTTCTTCCACCTGGCCAGCCAATAAAAGGATTTTGTTAACATGTAGAATGGAATACTCGTAAGACGATAAAAGATGTTCGTTGGGGTAAATCCTAAATGAAATGCAAGTTTTCGTTGCGTCACAGCTAGAGATCCTCCCCGATAAGGTCCAGTAGACCGGTTATTTAAATGAGCTTGTACGCGTGTGCTCCCCGCGTAATTGAAGAGCATAAACAATGCCAATAAAGATCTGAGGCGTCTTGTAAGTGTGTCAGGGGACCCGTCGGACGGGTCGCTGGCTCCAGGCTTTCTCTAACGTCTCGGGTATCGGTAGTGTTGGGACTGATCTGTATGAAGGTCGGCCGTAGTTCGTTCTTTGACTGCGTAAACGATTGGTTTTGAGCATTGATGTACTTAAAAGTGGTCGATGAATCTGCCGCTTCTTGGCTCCTCCTTCTCATTTTGCTGGCAAGCAATAAAATGATACTACCGGCTTTTTTTGAGGTGGGGAATATACTTTTCGTACCGTACCATCTAGGACGACAGAGGCGTGTAGAGGGACCGCTTCGTAAAAGTGTGGACTACCCGAACTAAAAACCCCACCCACCTTCTCATCGTCTAGCCTGGGGTACGTGTGTCGAAATGGAGGGGAGGCGATTGAGGTTACGCTTGACAAAATGCATAGCAGACATTTGACAAAAGATTTATCTCGGGACACATCGACTGTCGTAATCTTATAAATATGTTTTTTTGGTGAAGTAAGGTGACCAGCGCTCCCGCTCGCACTATACTTCTAATACTTTACCTGAGTGCAGCACTATTCGCACGCCTGCGGTCGGGTCGCGAAATGCACGCGGACGCATAACACGAACTGGCAGGAACGAGGCTTTACCGTGCAGCCTTCTCGTTTACTGATGCCTTTTAATGTAGAACGAACTTGCTCTTGTCTATGATCGACTCTGAACGGGACTTTACGATGCATTCACCTTTAATGGGTAACGTACCTGGTCCTAGGAGTAGGTGGATTTAGCTCTATCTGTGAGTAAGTAACTACCGGTTTCAGTTACATAATACAAGAAAAAGTTTTCCAATCTCCTTATTTAATATTTCTTCGAGATATACGGCCCTATAGACAACGTTTTACTATCATGATAGTTATTGATAGCCTATTATATTAATATTTCAAAAATTCTGCAACGCTTTGTGATAATCCAATGTGTAAACTGTGAATTGGTTCATATTATAACACCGTCCTATTTTCACTCAATAAGCAGTTGGCAAAATTAATTTATTGATTTTAATTTATTGTTTTAATTTGATAAGCGCGATAAAATTTACACAGCGGGCAAGACAAAGTTTCGCAGACCATGTTCTTTAATTTGTTAGGTTTTCGTGGGTAGTCTCCGTTCTTTTCAGACGGGGGATTCCCACACACGCTGCTGTTTTCCTCAACGCAGCAGTACGATGCGCCTATATTTCCCCCCTTAAAATAGGTACATTTTAAAAGTGACTGTAATTATCGTCACTGTCATTGTCTCAATAATAAAATTGCCAGTGCTAATTATCCGTCATTTATACCTTTGTAGAACTTCGTATACTTTTCGTGAATTTTATTGATTTGTTAATGTTTATAAAAGTAATTGCTCGCACACCTCTCATATTCCTCGTATTCAGCTACATTCTGAATATTTGAACTGAATGGAGATTTGCCTCTTCAATTAGATCATTGTACTACGCATCTCTATCCTGAACACGTATTATAGATAAGTTAACTAGTATATAAGATGTGGATGTATTAATAAAGGAAGCTTATACAGTAGACGTTGGTTCATTAACATCGACCCTACACCTACCATGGTTCAGTGTATTCGGGAGTCTTCTACCAAAAATGAAATACCTATTACAGATTCAATGACAGAAGGCAATTTGTAATTCTCATAAACGTTATCAACTCACTTCGAAAGCGAATAAAGCGTTTTAAGAAAACAAAATATAATTTACCTAAGTTCATTATAAAACATTTTTGGTTTCCTGGTCCTAGAAAAATACGTAGCTTGACTGATATTGAAACGGCAAGATTAGTTTATTTTAGTTACTTTCATAGCGTTACGTCGTATGGGATTTTACTATGGGGTTCTGCAGCTGATGTGCAGACTATTTTTGTATTGCAAAAGAGAGCCATACGCGCTATATACGGTCTTAGAACAAGAGACACGCTTAGAGAATTATTAAAAAAAACAATATTTTAACAGTAGCTTCACAATACATTTTTGACTGTATTGTTTACGTACGCAAAAACTTACATTCTTTCACTAAGAAATCAGAATGCCATAATTTCAACACAAGAAATAAACATAAGCTTGCTGTTCCACATCTAAGACTTCATAAAATTAGTAATTCTTTTGTGGGGTTAAGTCTGAAGCTTTTCAATAAGCTGCCAGAAAATATCACTGCATTACTTTTTCATAGATTTAAGTCTCTGATAAAAAATTTTTTAGTGAAAAAAGGCAATTATAAAATAGAGGACTATATTAACGACAAAGATGTTTGGACTTGATAGCATTAAATATGTACATTAGACATAAGCTATATTGTTAATACATTTTTTTTTGCATGATTTATACCTACCATATGTGTCAGTTTTTGAAAAGAGTAACTATCGAGTTTCTTGCCGGTTCTTCTCGATAGAATCAACATTCCGAACACGGTGGTAGTCTACTTGACTTGACGATTCATGATTTTGTAAAAGTTTACATGAATAAAGACATTTTCTATTATATTCTATTCTGAATGTTCGATCTTCAAAATGAAACCTTTCGTTGTTTCGTTTCGTTTTTGGTAGTAGCCTTGTGTCTATGTCCACATGGTTTTTTGAACCGACCAGTGCCGTCCAATTGTGAGAATTCTATAATAGGCGTGGACGCAGCATCTGTTACTTTTTCGTTACAAAACCATCTGAGAGGTCTTAGTTGGCTTGCTCTGATTAGGCGCCATAAAGCTGATAACCAATGATATACTTTCTGTTGGTTTTACCTAATAAATGAGCATAAATAAATATTGGACAACATCACATACATTGCTCTAATTGGCTACTTGACAGTTTTTGAAAAAGTATTGTAAAATGTGCGCCCGTTCATTTTATATCCCAAGCAATTCGATTTATCTGGAAATAATCTAAATAACCAGAGAAAAATAAGATTTTGTGAAACACATTTAAAAAGCGCGCGAAAACGCCTAGTCGCGTCACTGTTGCAATTATGACGTCAACGTCCTAGACAACGGACCGATACGCATAGGAACGACTTAATTAAGATAAACGGAAAATGTTTCAATAAATTCTTTATACGATTAGAGGCACAATAATTCAATTTAATCGGTAAAATAATCATTGTTTCGCCACATTAAAATAAATAATTTTCGCCGACAGCTGTCATTTCCTAATTGCAATGGTGGTTTCCGTTTCGGTTCTTTTGTTCCACAGATAAAAAAACTAAAATTTATTTTGCAAAAATAAAATACTAACTATGCTTTTAATTAAAAAGTAAAAATGTAAAATGATTACTTACCTAATAAGCTAACATATCTAACACTTTTCATATTTTATTGTTAACACTGTCAAGTAGCCAATTGTGTAGTAAGTAGCTAAAACACTTGTGTTACAGAAATTAGCAACAACGATGGCACTACAACACCCAGACCCGACAATATAAAAACGTTCATTTCCTATATTGACCCGCCGGGAATCGAACCCGAAACCTGAAGAGATTGCGCGATGCCAAAGTCCAGCTCGCTCGCCTTTCGACTATCAAGGTTGTCAATTGAAATAGTATTGAAATAGACACTGGTAGTAAAAAATATATACCTGCACTTATAGGTAGTAGGTATATTCTTCTATTTATAGGATACGGAAGTCTTATTTTTAGACGTGCTTAATTAAGGACGTTCTTATGAATTGAAATAATTTTACGATAGCACAGTGAACTTAATTTTGAAATTGGACTTAAAATTTAATCCGACTGTTAGATTTCCAAAGATACGGGACACGTATTTTTGAATTTTCTACCTAATCAAAAAACAAACACCGATACATAAATGAATGTCGTATGACGTCATTAGTGGGTACATTTTAAGCCAACAACTGGTTCTTCGGTTCACACGCACGATTCCGTGAATGCAATGATCCAGTATAAACTCTTACGTAGATGGTCCACGTTGGACCCGTCATACTATTATTTATCCCTTATATGTGATGACTAAAAACGAACAAACCCGACTGTGGTCTTTCTTCCTCCACTGAATAATACTTGTGGTTGTATCGTTCAAACGCCGACATCTGTGGGTGGCATCGCAGCTCCGCGCTAGACTAAAACTATTTTGGATACGGGTTCCCAGTAACTTAGTTACAGGCGGTTTATTTCTCTTTGCCCGTCCGTTTGACACTTTACTAATAGTTTCGTCGGTCACTCATTACGCAGGAAATGGCTCCCGGAATAGAGGGAACTTGTGAAGTAACGCCTAACTGTTATTAGTGTAACTATTACGCGCCTACGGTAAATTGCCGTGATTAAGTTTCTTCGCGGTTAATCGCTAACAAGGCCATAAAATTTAATGAAAATCCCAAGTTCAGTGGTCGTTTTGCGTAATTGAAGCTAGTTGTTCTTGTTTTTGAGTGCATTTATTGGCATTGGCTATTTTTTATTTTTGCAAATAGATTTACGAATTTGTAGCAGTGTGGTAAACTATGTCGTAATTACGTAAGTAAGACATAATGACGAACTTTGAATTTGTGTAAGCAAATCAACAACATAAGGGAGTAATTTGGGTATTCAATATTTTAATTCAAATTCCTGTAAAAGCATTAGATACTAATTTCATAAAGCCAGAACGTTGGTAGGATAGGGTTATGTTCCTTTGGTCTTAATGTCATCAAGAAATCTTATGGTCATACATTTTTTTAGAAGAATCATAGTACCTACTTAGGTATGGGCATGTAATTTTTTTTGTTTTTAGTTCTGCGCTAGTGTATTCTAATTGAACAATTTCGTTTTCTACTTAGTAAGGTAATTGATGACTAAATTGATACAGAACAAATAAACTGGTTTGTGTGAGTGAAAAGGTACTCTGAAGTTCTCAGATTCTTTCAGAATCTCTGTTATTTTATAAGGTAACGCATACAAAAGACACTGTTTGATTACAGACCACTTCTCTGTCCACAAACAACGAACATTTTAATTAAAATTACTTCAGTTCGTTGCTGGGTTAACTTTGCTCCCACTAAACAGCGCCATTGCGTACCATCAACGAACTAGTTAACTCCTACTATGACAGAAGTAGGTAGGCTTATTATGCCCATAGGCTAGCTAGTTATCCGTCCACAGGGAAGGTGAGTTATGGACCCCTGGGAGCCGCGGCCTACCAATTAGTCGCTCGGTCGGTGTACACGGCCGTGGCGTGGTTTGTATTTCGTGCCAACAGTGTTAAACGCCTGCCGCGCTGTTTTGGCTTGCAAACCGAGGTAAATATGACGAGTTAAATTGTGTTTGGCAGGAAATAAACACATGAAATTGACATGGGTTCCTCATTAGCTATGTAGATCAGGGAAATCTCCCTGATCTCTGATCTAAATGAAGAATTTCTACATAGGGTAGATGGCTAAAAATGTCTGTTTGATCCATCAATGCTTAGAATATATATATGTTTGGTCCACTAGACAAGAGAGGTAGGGCATAGAGATTTATCGCTCGAACTGGAGCAGCCCGACTGGTGAAATACCTCCACCTTACAGAAGACCGCAGCCAAATAACAATCACTTCTGTGTTGTTGTTTTTCTGCGTGTGAGTAAGGTTTTCAGAGCGCCTGGGGGGTGCTACTTTTGTAGCAGGAGTCATGCCTTCAATGTAAGGGCGACAAGTTCAGTAACAGATTGATTAAGCTGTACTTGTCGCCCTTAAGCTAGGACCTCATTACCACTTTGCGCGTGAGGCGTCGTTTTGACGCTCTCGCGCTTTAGCGGGGACCAGCCGGCTGCGGGTGTGACACCCCGGGCGGCCTTGCACAGTCCTCCGCAGATGCGCGGGATCGGTTCAACACCTTCGGCCGTTCCCACCAGTCGCCCGACCATCCTGGGAAGACTAGGCGATGCCTCCCCGTAAGGGGCAACAATTCCGCCGACGGCGCTGTGGCAGTCATGGGTAGCCCGGTAGCCCATGGCGCCGTCAATAGGCGATGAGGAGGTGGGGAGGGTTTTTAGTTCGGGTAGTCCCCGCCCCTTCAGGGCGGGGGAGTCCCACACACGTCGCTGTCGTCCCCACGGCGGCGATATGGTGCGTAAATGCATTTTCCCTCCCTCAAAAAAGGACCTCATTACCACTTAATATCAGGTGGGATGAGGTCAATCTTGAAGTGTAAGTGTAATATATATATACATATATACATATATACATATATATATAAAGTTCCACATTTTCCTTAATTTGACTTAAGCCTTAAAGCCTTCCTCGATAAATTAATAGATAGTTTCTTGCCGGTAACTTTTCGGTAGCTATAGGTTCCAAACCGGTGGTAGTATAAAATGATTTATGAAGGGACTATTCATAAGTGTTACTGATCTATATTCATAAAAAGATTATTGACTATTGACCATACCTTGTCATATTAAACTTCCCCAATGGTGAGTCAGTTAAATCGTATATTTACTAGCTTCCTTATTCTAAGAGTTAAATAAATGCCACATGGCATAGAGTTGTTTATAAATTAAAGCTGCTGACATATCTACTGGACATGGGTAAATCCTGTAAATCTCGTTGAAATTGTTGAAAAGAAGTAAATCTATTTTCAAACATCCCTTTGAATGAAGTCAAATAAAACGAATCACAGGTAAAACATGCCGGGGTGTATCGGTTCACGATGAGGATTCGGTTTCAAATCTCTCCTTTGGCAAGGGTGGTTTATTGCAGGGTCTTCACAAGCAATTTGTTTTTCGAACTAAGCTTACGTGATTCTTCGGGAAGCGATCTTTTGGATTTTATTCAGCTTTATTCCATAGACTAGTCGCTTTAAATCTTTTTAGAGCGACATGTTTTTAACCGCTGACGCAAAAAAGGGGTAGGTATTATAAGTTTGACGTCGATGTCTGTCTGTTTGCCTATCAGTATATGCGCGAATCTGTCTGTGGCATTGTAGCTCTCAATCGAATGAACCAATTTCGATGGAGCTTTTTTAATTTGAAAACCAGTTTCCATGCGGTGGTTCTTAGAGCAATTTTTAGTTAATTTGTGTCCAGCAGTAATATTGGTCAACATTTGTTAACAAATTTTATTTCTATCATTTATTGATAAGAGTAAATGCTATTGGAAAATAAATATGCAAGCTTCTAAGGCAACTTTATTTTTCCGAGGCACTCAAAATCGGGAATCTTTTTATTGATGTTAATTACAACAGTAATCTTTATCAGTCGTCTATATAATCCAAACTAGCTTTTTCTGCGCCTTCACTCGCGTCATTGGGGGACAAAAAGTATGTAATCACTTTTCATACAAAATTTCATCCAAGTAATTTTTACGTGAAAGAGCAACAAACGATATCCATACATTCTTTTAAACATTTGCGTTTATTTAGTAGGATGTAGACCAATGAACGACTTCGGTACACCAGTATGCCATAGTACCTACACACCAGGCCTAGACGGCTCTCTGTATCATAGCTTGTCACCTTGTGAATTTAGTAGTTAATTAAATTAGGAGTGGGTGTTACCGCAAAAGCCCGAGTCTCGCAGATGACCACGATGTGTTTTTATTTAATATTTCGCGCTCGGCTGCCGCCGGTAATTTGACGCGAACTCCTCTCAGCTGCGTCCGAATTGCAGCGCTGCACAAGTATCGTAGGGATGCAAACGTTGAAAAAAAAAACAATATATCGATGTAAGTACGTTAACGTGTTCATAAAGGCTGTATTGATTTCCAAACACAATAATAACAATATAACAACATCACGTACATTGATCTGTTAACCACTAATACATTTTATAAATGCATTATATAAAATCATTGCAACGCCCTCTACAGGGCTTCACATGTACCTACTTAATCTTAAAATAATCTGTCAACTTACTCCTTGTGAATTGCAATAAAGATATTGAATATTGATTCTATTCGTGAGTAGCTAAAGCACTTGCGTTACAGAAATCAGAAACAACGACTGTGCCACAACATCCAGACCCAAGATAACATCTACATATATTGTTAATAAAGTTCGTTTCCCTTATTGACCCGACTAGGGATCGAATCAGAGAGGGCGCGAAGATAAGTCCGGCTCGCGCGCCTCTCGCTCGACCACGGAGGTCGTTGAAAGCTGGTTCTGGTTTCAGTAAAGAAATCACCCTTCTTTACTGAAACCAAGACAGATTTTTAATTTGCAAGTGTAGAATTACGGTCGATAGCACTTTACGGTAAACTGTTACAGTTGTTCCTGCTGTAATGCTGTCAGCAGTGAGTCATTTTAGTATTTTTTATTGCTTCCATAAAATTATACTCAACTGGCTCACGCATTTGATTTGATACTTTGTAATGAAAATTACTAAATTTCTTAAAATCGAAGGAAGGAAAGAATCCTACCTAATGGTAGAGTCACTATTTAATTTGTATAAACGATTCGTATTTATTGTAATCCCTTGTTTAATTCCAAAAATATATTATTAGGACACTATCTATAGAGCATACCTACATTTTAAATTTCAAGTCCGTAACTTCAAAAGCATCGAACTTTCAAACAAACTTCCAAACACTGTTTTACCCCCTTAGGAGCATCATCATCATCATCATCATCATTTCAGCCTGTTCCTGTCCACTGCTGAACATAGGCCTCTCCAACCGATTTCCAGCGCGACTGGTCCATTGCCACCTGCATCCAACGAGACCCAGCAGACCTTAGAAGCAGAGTTTCGTAAAATCAGTTCATAATGGATGTCAACACCTTATAAGGATCGTATAAAATTTTTAGCTTGTAGGTGCATATTTCGTGATTTACCGTGATCATGCAGTGTACAAGTGGTGTTTCGCATTTTAAATTTAAACGAAAGATGTAACTGTTTGTAAATATCGTTTTAGACCAAAAATTGCACTGCACCCCTATCTGACGAACGTGCTAGTTAATTAAAAGGAACGTCACTGTAGTCTCATAACCGAAACAGGCACGCGCGCTGATTCCTGCCCGTTTAAATAGCGTTCAATTAGCTGCCGGTAGCGAAACAGACGTGGCGTGTACCACTCACATCGACCTAACGTGCCCAATTCCCGCAATCGAATCCCAAGCTAATACCGAACGTTTTAGAGCTCAATATAAGCTAGATTTTGACAGATTGGCAGAGGCCGAGCTTATGGTGACTGTACGACCGCTGCGTTGCATTTGCGTTGGAAATTGCAATGCAGCGGTTATCACGGGCGATGTAGTAACGTCGTTGTTGAGGTTTTACTATTATGGGAGCATGGATAGTAAATTCCAACTGTGTATCCATACTCCATATTAATATTTTAATTTGAACGTAAATCTGTCTGTCAAATCAATCAATTTTTTATATATTACACTTCAAGATTTACCTCATCGATCCCGATTGTCCGTGGTAATGAGGTCCTAACTTACTCCACTTGTCGCCCTTACCTTGAAGGCTTGGTTTCGACTTCTAATGTAGCACCCCTCAAAAGCTCTGGAAACCTTACTCACATGCAAGAACACAACAACGCAGAAGTGATTGTTATTTGGCTGCGGTCTTCTGTATGGTGGAGGTATTTCACCAGTCGTACTGCTCTAGTTCGAGCAATACCAAACATACATTTTAGTCATAATACCTATTCTCCACTATTATTTAATATTCCCCCTAACAAGAAAAAGGTCCCCGGTGGATCTCAACAAAAGTCAAAAACATTAAAAAAACTGAACATCTACATATCGCACCTCTAGATCTAAACAGAGTCAACTCAAAAAAGTATTTTTTTCAGGAGAAGTGAAAAACCAATTGCCGTGTTCCTGAGTACCGTAGGAATTTCCTGAATAGATTTATGGTGTTCTAATGAAGCTAAAAGAGAAATGTTATTGATTTTTTTTTGGTTGATAGCTACTGATTTAAAAAATTCGATAGTGTGCATAACACAAAATCTGCAATTTTTGAGTTAGTTCCCTTTGGATCTGAGTGTGCGATATGTGAAAGTTAAAAAGAGACACATATAAGATGAAAGATGATCTAAAGATCCCTGAATCGTGCATAAGAAAACCGATTCAGGGATCTCTAGACACTTGCTATTCAGGCAAAATACGGTGCAACAAGGCATATGTTACAGGCAACGCGCTGAAGTGCATTTTATGCTAATACATACTAGCGACGGCAGAACTACCCGTGCAATTTGAACGGCTTGTTTGACTACAAATTGCAGAAGGTTGTACTGTAACAGTGAGATATTGTAACGTAAGAATAATGGATGGATGCTAAGCGTTTCAATTTAGGAAATACAGACTTGAATTTAGAAAATTACACGCGAATATAATAGTGATGTGAAACGAGAATATTACTACCCAAATTCCCAAATACCTTTATTTTATATATACCCCAATTTGTTTTAGTTTTTTTGTTTTTGCCGTCCTGTTTTCACCATTGGCTCTTTTGCTCGTTCCTGAAAAAGTACGAATGTGAAAGAGTCAGTTGTTAAGAAACTTAAAAGATACATTTTGTTAAAAGCTTTTTAACACAGATTCCAGAAACCGCACACTTCAATATTGGGCACAATTAATTAGAGAAAAAAGACCTTGACCAACAGAATCCTACAAGAGTTCAATCTTCAGCTTTGCTCTTATAGTACCTACTTAGTCTTGCCTAAGAATATAAGCCTTACTTATTTTCAAGACAGGTCAATAATATCAAAAATGTTCTGTCAAAGTAATTTTCTTTGAACAGACGAAGGGCCAAATTTCGGCATACCTACCTACTTACACGCACAATAATAAAAATACCACTGATGATAATGAAATGAAAAATACCATTATGTTTCGATGTTTCGTTAGAATTCCCGACGGCGAGGCGATATTGCATAAAATAAAATAAGTTTCTCAAACGTCTTGTACAACTGTCGAGTGTTCTTCAAAATACAATGTGACTGTATTGAAGTACGCAAACACTGTTCGAATTGGACGTCGACAGACGAAATTGCGATTTTATGTCGAGTGTCCCACTTTGACAAGAACGAGACGTATGGAAGAAATTCAGACAAGTGCGAGATGAAATTTCGTCTGTTGAAAATAAATATAGCGTTTCTTTCTGTTATCTGTTTAACAAAATTAAAACGATTAGCTATTTTGTTAGCTGTTTCAAATTTATTATCTAGCATTAAAAAGGAATTTGTCATTTAGATAGATAGATAGTTAGATATACTTTATTGCACAAAAATTTTACAGAAATAGGTTGTACAGATTAATTTTTTTTTTATAATACACTTCAAGATTGACCTCATCCCACCTGATGTTAAGTGGAAATAAGGTCCTAGCTTAAGGGCGACAAGAAGAGCATAATAAAGCTGTTACTGGACTTGTCGCCCTTACCTTGAAGGCTTAACCCCTACTACTAATGTAGCAACCCCCAGGAGCTCTGGAAACCTTACTCACACGCAGGAACACAACAACACATAAGTGATTGTTATTTGGCTGCGGTCTTCTGTAAGGTGGAGGTATTTCACCAGTCGGGCTGCTCCAGTTCGAGCGATAAATCGCTATGCCCCACCTCTCTTATTGATTATGTACAATTTAGGCGGTCTTATCGCTATAAAGCGATCTCTTCCCGACAACCTTAAGGTAGAAGAAATAGTAGATGGCGAGAAATGGGTATGGCCGTGCAACATAAATACATTCATTAATGCTTTTTTCCAAACATTATTCGGATCTAGTTTAATTTAAGTTTCAAGCACAAATTTTGTCTGTCAAAACTGATTGCCTCAAACGAGAATGACCTGTTGCACCACTTAAGGAGTTATTTGTTTATTTAAAAACATTCTTGCACAAAAAAGTACCTACAACAGGTGGACTTACTACTAGGGACATTTTCTACCAGTCAACTCTTGGGTCATGCAGAAAGTTTGTATATGGGTGCGGCACTAATCAAAAAGTTTATATGAAGTATATTAAATAGTGGTAGGTATGATAATCCAACTTAACTTTTTCGGTAGATAACAGATGAGTTGACGGTTGTTAAATTTTAAAAAATATATGGGATATGACAGTTTTGATAGCTCCACATCACTAATTACCGCCAAGTTTAAGTATTTTGCTGTTAAAGCGGTAACTGACGACTTGACGGCTGTCATAACAGTCATATCTCCTTAGAATAAGGAAAAATATATCTATGCATATCTCATACATTTTTGAAATTTGACCATTGTTAAGTCGCCAACTACCGTTTAAAACCGGTAAAAAAAAAGAAAACTCCCAAGAATATAATCTATTATTGAAACTACTTTTTGAAAAACTCCCAGGAGTATAATCCAGTACTTAAACCACTAATCTGAGGGGTTCACTGGTAGGCATTAAGCCTGCACTTTTAAAACATGCAATACAGTTTAAATAAATAAATAGACCGTAAAACCGTTTTAGACCTTCTTTTCGATGTACAGAACCCTCACGTGACAGAGGTAAAAGGTTTTAAGGCTTCGTGTAACTGTTAGAATGGCGGACCGCAATAAAACACCTGCAATCCCGTCTCCTTGCTTGATCCCTTCACCCTTCGGTAGGGCTGCTACGTTCTGGCTAGAAAACCGGACTGGGCGGCAAGGGTAGTGAATACCCCACTAGAGGCCTGAATTATTAAAAATCTACTTTCAAACTTTTATTAAACTCTTGCTGGTGGCTTTGTTAGCCTTTTGCGGATAAAATTTATAGGATACATCGTATCCATCCATCTTAATATCATCCAAATCCATTATGTGCTATTTGAGTAAAATATGAACAACATCTTTAAATCCTATCATACACATTTTCACAATTATAAATCAATTTAATTAAAACATACCTAACTTTATACGAAACATTATCAACTTCGCGTAAATATAATGCTTCTTTTTTATTCTGAAAGATTTTCAACGAAGCTGACCCAAAAGTAATCTATACTTTTGGGAGCCCATCCAACAAATGTTATTTTTAGCCGTTTTTTGCAATTACAGTTAGTACATATGTCTGTCTGTTTGTTTCGGCTTTCTAAAATGGCTGGACCGATTTTAATGGAGCTTTTACTGGCAGCTAGATAGCTGATGTTATAAGAAATAATTTAGGCTACTTTTATTTAAGAAAAAATAAATTTAAAATCATGTAGTACACGCGAAAGAAGTCGCCAGCACAGCTAGTTAGGTACATAAAAGCCTAGGAGATAAAATCCCCTGTTAAATCTATCACAATGTACAAATAATATTTATGCATATCCATCCAATTTGAGGGCACCCGCGAAGGCTTAGGGATTGTTTTAATATAAAATTAGTCACCAATAACTTGAGGCATCCGCGATACGCGAAGATCGTGGGTTCAAATCCCACACTGCGCAAGGAGATAAGTAAGTCTGTTTCTTTAAAATCTTTTATTTTATTTCTATGTGTGCATACATAATTTTTACAAAGTGAAGAAACAATTCACTACCTAAGGAAGTGTTTATTTTTTGAGTCGTAAGCTGGAGCAGACCAGTACTCCGTGTAATTTAACGTGAATCCAGTAACCCGACTTTGTCCAGCTTTATTCAAACGCCTGGTAAATACTTACAAAGGCAAAACAAAGAAAATTCTCAAACAACTTTAAGGGAAAATATAAAAACGTGCGGCGAGAACTTGATTGCAATAACAATTAACTAGATAAATGCGTCAGCTTAAGCTCTTAGCTTTCATTTATAAAGAGCGTTATTTTAGTTAACTTGGCAACATGTAGGTACATAGCTTTTCCGTCTGCTAAAATATGATGTTTGAATAGCATTTAGGTTAAAAATAATTTTAGATAGATGTCGGGAATATCTCCATTATTGGGTTAATCTAGTTTATTCTAAAATATTGGTAAATATAAGTAAGAAGGTATGTTTTCGGGCGTTTCAATTGAATATTAGAAGAATTCCTATAAATCTACACATTACCGAATGACGACGTTTACAAACATGTGGTATGTTCAGATTTAATCGCGTCTGATTAAAATATAATTTATATGAATAAAAAAAACTCATTCTCATCACACGTCCTATTTTTATCGCGACGCGCGGGCGTGATTTGAATTTATCTTTCTTACAAAATTACCTTAATGAATTGTGTGATAGAAAATGGCAATTTTATTGTAGTTAATTATTTGTAATAATTATGTACCTAAATAGAAATAAAAAACACATATTTTTTGTGTTCAGTTAGACATTTTATTAAAAGTTACTCCTACTTTCATATACTATGTTTCAGGTGAATAGAGTTGTAGTAGAAATTAATAGTAGCCATTAACAGCGCTATCAGCAATTTGGCACCGCGAGTAATGTTCCGATGTACAGTCACGAGCAATTAAATGTAACAGTTGAGCTCTTATGACGATACCATAAGGTTAAGTTTAGAATGAGGTTGTGTACATATAAGGGCACGTGAATGTACAGCCACAGAATAATAAAAGTACTAACTTTACATTATCTGTTTGATGTTGCTCGTATATAACGTAATCCGAAATGTTAACATTTTAAATAATGATATATTTATGGTAAATCAGAAAAAAAACAATGAAAGTTAAGACATTAAATAGTTCTGAGTCCGTCAAGTGTAAAGTTGCTCATTTAATCGAGTTAGAATGTAATGATTTTACAATTGAGCTAATATGGTCCATATCTAGGAGTATACGTACCTATTAATAAATAAATAATAAATATTAGACAACATCGCATACGTACATTGCTCATATTCTGCGGTAATTAGCTTAAGCACTTGTGTTACAGAAATTAGAAACAATGACGGTACCACAACACCCAGACCCGAGTCCATATAGAAAAGATCGTTTCCCATATTGACCCGACCGGAGATCAAACCCGGGACCTCAGAGATGGCGGGACGCCAAAGTTAGGCCCGCGCGCCTCTCGGCTACGGAGGTCGTTGAATTTTAAAGAAAATTGAAATATAAATCAAATTGGAGTTTCTGTTTGTAATTTTGAAATTTACTACATGCATATGTATACATGTACATATATACGGTACATACACCAAAATATTTTTTTTACAAATTTTGTCTGTCTGTTGCAGCCTGTCTCTGAAAGGGCTGAACCAATTTTTACGGCACTTGGTAGATAGTTGATGTAATTAAAAGTAACCTAGGCTACACTTACTTTAGCTAATAATAAATTCAACATTCTGTGGTCCACGCGAACGAAGTCGCGGGCACAGTTAGTAAACTGATATATTTTGAAGTTTGACGTAGCTATGTTTACTAACATATAAAGTGCTTATGTTGAAAGTAGCTTCGTATCTAACCGCTAATAAAAAGCGCACACTTCCCAGGAAGGGGTGCTCGCTCCAGCACCGTCATAATATTTTACTCATCGCGGGCCATAAATCAAACATCGTTCCTGTCTGTGTTTAAAATAGGGGGAGGCACCATTAAGCGTAACCCCACACTAGCGTTCTTTGAGCGTCGACGTCGACGCAACGCCGACGCGACGTCGACGCAACGCCGACGCGACGTCGACGCAACGTCGATGCGGCGCCGACGCAACGCTTGCGCCGCGGCGCGGTCGAAATGACGAACGCCAGGACTGCGCTCCACAGGCGCCGCGCCGGCCCGACGCCTGCCGCAGCGTTTATTTTGACAACAGTACAATGATCAACACAATTGTTTCGGCCCGCCCGTGTTTTAGAATCAATAGGCAGAAGACTTTTTAGCTGATAGCAAATATGGATGTAGCTTAAAATACTAGCTCATATTGCCGAAGAAACCCATTTTCAATTAAGTACTTTTAGTTTTCGAGAAAATAAATGCTAAAGTTGCCTTTTCGTGCCATGTGTCAAATAGGTAAAATATATTTTTTCCTTTACAAGTTGAAAGCATTAATTTATCACTGCAATATAAAACATTATATTGTGTGTTCAAATCTTACATTTCCATTTTCGAAATGACTGTACATGACATCAGCGCGGCGCGACGCTCGAACGCGATGTGCGGAGGACGCCCAGCGCAAGCGCCGCTCAAACGCCGCGCCGACGCTTGGCGGGCGCTGCGTCGACGCTGAGCGGGCGCCGCGTCGACGCAACGCCCAAACAACGTCGACGCGGCAAGACGCTGACGCTCGAAAGACGCTAGTGTGGGGTCCCTCTTACGGGGCGGTGAGTCGGCAGATCTGCTGCGGTGTTGCAGTCACTGCTTTATTAGAAGCCGTTACAAATAGTGGAAGGTCCCCTTGACTTAAGCGTCTTTGTGCCGCAAGCTGATAGAGGACGCGTACTTATTAATCCAGGGTTCGATTCTGGGGTTAAAATATGGTGACTCATTTATGTCGTGAATTCATGTAATGCCAACTAATAGGAGCTGGTTGACCGACATTTGCTCGGTATTTTCTTTTTCATGAAAAATCAGACAAAACTACGTTTGCCTATTAAACCTAGCAAGGTTGATTTCTTGCGCCCAATACCATCTACATACTAAATTTCATGACAAAAGATTGAGCAGTTTAATAATTGCTACTTTAAAGATATAATATAAATCCTAGTTTAAAGATAAGAAAAACGGTAATATACCTAGTGAATCAATCTGATGAATCAAATAGAATAGCATGACCATGAGTCATTTTTGATGAATCAACGCTCAGGCTCTGGGTTTTGAAAACTGAAAGTAAGTATCTATCTTCTCTTCATACGAATAATGTCGAGTTTACCATAACGACATTATCACTTATGATATACAGGAACTAATAATCTGAGTACGTTTACTCATGCGGATTTATGCACTAGACGTAAATTTCTACCTAGACTACCCAGACGCAAATTTGAGTGCACATATTCATCTTCTTGAATTTTCATTCTTACAACCTTCAAAAGTTATGAAAAAGCTCGAATCAAAAGAAAAACCACAAGCTAAAAATATATATAGTCAGTATTTTTTACACGGCACAACCACAAACTCTAAATAGTTAAATGAAACAAAGGAATAAAAGGACCAAAGTTACTTTGCGTTTAATCCCTCGCCCCCCCCCCCCCCCACGTGTACGAGTGGGTAGGTACTCGGGTAAAAATAATAAAGTAAATCTGAAATTGAACCCATTTTTCGTCCTGTCCGTTTCATTTGTTGATCTTGCGAAGAAAAGGTCTGGAATTCTGGATTTAACAAAGTGCCTCAACTTGATTTAGGGGAGCACGTCTCTGAGGGATTAGTAACCTGATTATGTTCTTAATATTTTTAGTGAGGTTTCGAAATTGTGTGTTAAAATAGAGTTTATATACAAAAAATGGACAGCGATAGACGCAGGATAAATATCCTGCATATTTCATTTTTGGTTGTGGTTCTGCTGGCTGTCTGATTACGAATAGCAATTTTTAATTGTCAAACTAACTTCGTATGCGAATAAAGCGGTTTTCAAAAGCAAAATAATTATTTATACGAATCAAAAATTACATTTTCTTTTCCAAACTTTTAATTAAGCTGAAGATTAATATCTTTAAAAACGATTCCTTTCGGTTGTTCGTTTCGTTTTCGCCTTCAGGATTGTCCAAAGATCTTAATATTTCACACAATATGACATACGACCGATTGGAAATAAAGGTTTTAAAGGTTAAATTTTCTACTAACAATAAAATCATAATAAAACCTTGTCTCCTATATCTAGCACGAAGTCAAGTCTCGTCGTTCGTAGAAAGGCTTGAGTACGGCCTCTCTTTGTTTCTGTTGTCTCGCATCTTCCAAAGCTAATATTTTTACAAGATTAAGACTTTGTTCACTGCTGCGTTATATTTTCCAGGTGATTAAATTTTTCAATTTTATATACAAGTGTACTGACAAAAGGTATAAACCAATGTACCAAATATGGTTAAAATAGGGTTAGACATTTTACCTATTAAAAAAATGATAGAAAATGTTTTTATCCATGTAAACTTTTACTAAAACATTTATGAATTGTCACATTCACATTTCTGAATCGGAAATAAAATATTTGAATATATACATAATAAATAATTTATTCAACCAATTCTTAGTAAAAAAAAACCGATACACAAATACATAGTTTTAGATTTGGGTACTTGTTACTGATTAAATATATAAATAAAATAAATAAAGCTTAACCATAAACACGTCAAATTGCTAGGATAATATTAGTCGTAGATATGTATAAATAACGCTATAGAGAAGAACTAAAATTATCCCTAGGTATTTGTTAACCGCCGAGAGCTGCTTAATATTTTCAGGAATTAGTACAGAGAAGGTAATTCTGCGGTCGATGGAGGCGTCCTGTTGTAGTCATAGTGGAACAAAACATGACAGTGAAGAAACCTTCTTGTGTATTGAGTCAAAGATCAAACCGTCTTCTCTACGTACTAGCTTTAGTTCATAATCAAAATAATCACAATCTATCGTACTCTCATGTGGGTTACAAGTAACACGACGTATTAATTGCCAAAATTAATACATACCGAAAATTAAGCTACCTTTGGTGCAAAACCTATTTCTACTATGAACAGTATGGCAAGATGCTCAGTAGTGAGGTATCCGAATATACAGGGTCTTTCTAAATTAGCTGCGTTCCTTTTAATGGAGGCATCTATACGTTGTAACAAATACGTTCACAAAATTTGAGTAGGTGTTTTATCATGATTTTACAAAGTTATGTTTTCTAACAAAAGTAAAAATTCAGTTAACCTTAAAATAGACATCATGCTGTATCTTTTACTAACACATCATAACTGCAGGGTATTGATTGTGTACATGCATACAACTCACACTACTACTGTACGTACACAATAGGCTGTTTGGTAGTTTACGGCTTACGCACACACGGAACGACTATCAGCTGATGCCCTACTGTGACTAATGATAGCTGAAAATTCGGATATTATCCGGCTCTCTCACACATCTAGCGTCCGAGAAAGAGCGAAATAGATGAATACAGCGGAAAATGCTCATACCTACTAAAGGCTTGCAAGAAAATGACTTACAAAAACGATGTGTGGGAATAGACAAACTGTAATTTGATAGAGACATATGTTGTTGCAAACTAATCTAAAGCCGGTTTTTATCGAGGGTATTGAAAGGAAAAGCATAAGTGAATTTTAATGTCAATTAGGTTCAAGAATTCAAACGCGTTTCACATGCCAAGCGGTTAGTTCTTTTACTTTCAAACAAATTGTCTCTTGAAGCGAGCTTTAACTAGTTCATTCTGCATCAGTATCAACCTCCAAACCACTCGTGTGCATTCAAAAAATGACAATTCTCACTTCCATTGGCAGCAAAAGACGTCGCAAAGAAGTCTAGTTGCTATTTAACGTATAATCAGTGCGTATATTGGTTTCCATTTAATTTTAATCTAAAGTAAAATTAGAAGTGACGTTTAGGAAGTTTGCTCGATCGATGCGAATATTGACTTCGCTGCCTTTCGTTGTACTGCGCCCCACGCTGGAGTTTATGTACCGGAAACAAATCGCCCTAGCTGCGGTGGCACATTGTTTCGCCGGACCCTACGAATCCGACTTATCAGGAAATATGGAGAGTTCCATTTGTGGAGGTCCCGATCCGATTCGGGTCGAGATTGATTTTGTTTTTTCCTTCGTGCGGTTCACCTGAATTTGAGTGCGTGGTTGTCAATTTGTTCTTATTTTCGATCCACAAATTGTGTAGTAATTCTTCCAACAAAATTTAAAATTTTTCTTATGATTTCGACCTAGGCGGGACTTATTTGCAAATTTAATGCTTTAGGGCTGATTTTACAATCGTCAAATAAAAATTAACAAGACGATAAATAAAATATTTTTGGAATTCCGAACGTTATTCAGAACGAAATATTATGTCAACATTAACTGTTGCCTGCGACTTTGCCTGCAATATTTCGGGATAAAATGTATCCCATATGTTAATCAAGTACTCATGTCATCTATCTTCCTAAAAGTTTTCATCCAAATCAGTTCAGTAGTTGTTGCATAAAAGAGTTACAAACACACATCTAGAAGTACATTCATTTAATAAACTTTTCCATTTATAATATAAGTAGGATGTGAAATAAGTCGTATTGTATTTAATTCGACTGTTATATATTTACTGTTATATAGTTTATGCAACAGATAGGTACGAACCTATCTGTTGCATAAACTATTTTGTGTTAAACTAGAAGGTTGTAAAGCTTCAGAAGCATGAAATCAGTTTCTTGATATGAAATTGTTGTATTGACTTTATTCATTCCAATTACGAGTACTGTAATAAAGTAAATCTAACAATCTTGGTGGCAAATAGCGAAAAATGTGGGCACCTCGAGCACCGGCGTCGCTGATATTTTATGAAACCCCACTTCGTCGCTCGGGAATTAAAGACTTTTCAAACTGAAATATTTTACGTGCCGCAAAAGTTTAAAGCTGAGAGGGTGATTCACGCTATTCTTAATTACTTACTTTCTTCTATGTATATTTACACTGAATATTTCTTTGCAAATTCCGTTTATTTGTTTTTATTTTTTAGCTTTTACTACCGACATTCTTATGATAAACAACTTTTAAAACTCTAACAATCCTTTAATATTTTTTTACCATCGCGAGAAAAAAACGTGACGTGATTTTAAAATTAAAGTTTTCATAAGCAGAAAATGTAGACTTTTATTGTAGTCATTTATAATTTGATAAAAAAACAATTATCATTTTTAGCAAAGCACCACTTCGGACTTCCCCTCGATATCTCTTTGTGCCAGCATTCGATCCTCATCTGTCATTAGATTAGATATATATAAAAAACCTGAACTGTAACTGCAGCTACACCATGAACTAACAAGGAGTTAGTTATACCTTCCATCATCAGCGAGATGACGACAACCCGACGTAGAGCCTTTAATAACATTGGCAATTATATAAAAAACATTCCTTAAACATTTTGAGGGTTGCCCTCGATTTCTCCTGCATTCTATCATCAGATTCTTATATGGAACCACTTGACAGGTTTACCCTTTCAAAGAAGAATATAACTTACCTAATTCATTAACGCGTCTTTGTCATTTAGGATGCGCCACAGGACTAATTTTTATCGAGTTTTTTTAATGTAAACGTAAATATTTTTTTTCTTTTTTATATTACACTTTAAGATTGACCTCATTCCACCTGATGTTAAGTGGTAATGAGGTCCTAGCTTAAGGGTGACAAGTACAGCATAATAAATCTGTTACTGGACCTGTCACCCTTACCTTGAAGGCTTGACCCCTGCTACTAATGTAGCACCCCCCAGGAGCTCTGGAAACCTAACTCACACGCAGAAACACAACAACACAGAAGTGATTGTTATTTAGTGTATGTAGTAGTGTGTCAAATGATGATTGGGTGAAAACACAAGTGCGGTGTGCTATCTACCAATCAACAAACGCAACTTGTGTCTTATGAAATTTGACGGATTATGCATGCCTGTAGGCTTCGAATAGTTGGGACAACTAATCAAAATAAAAAAAAAGCTTACTGACCATTTGAAACCTTTGACGTAGAAGTTTGTTCAACTAAGCATGACCTGTCCTCTTAGTAGTAGTATTTACTGGTCGTATAAGACGGTTGGTTGGCCGTGTCCCGGGGGCAGGCGGTGATTGGATTGTTACGAGTCTATTAGCCAGAGGACTGTCTGCTTCCCGTAAATAAAACTTTATAGCTCTCTCAACCACTTCATTTGCTGAGGCTCTAAAGTCGATTCTTTTGTTTGGATCCTTGGTCTGACTTAAAGTGCCCTCGATCGTAAAGAACTGGTTATTGTCTTTCATCCAATTTGAAATGCTAAGACCTATCAGATTTTATACTTTGCTCAGAAGCTCTGTGCTTGTGGTGAATTTAGATGTTAAAGCGATGAGAGTCTCGTTTTTGTTTTCAGTATTTTTATTTGTATTTGCCTTTTTAGTGACATAATTGTACTTAAGAGTTGCTGTCTATAATTGCTATGTCATGTCACACAAATGCGACAAACAACCACACCAATCGCCTGGTCTCAAACTAAGGTTTTCCTTGTACTGTGAGTACCACACGACGGATACTAACTGGGGGCTTCATCCCAGGATACCCAGACCCAAGTCAATTTAGAAAAGTTCGTTTTTCAAATTGATCTGACCGGGAATCGTACCCGGGACCTTTCGCGCTTTGGCCTTAGCCACTGCGCCACCGAGGTTGTCAGCAATAATAAACATTTCTTTCTTTCTTTTTATTCTTACCTTTTAACATAAATGTTGTATATTTATATTTTTTATCGCATAAGTAATGAATTTGAATACAAATTGTTACCATTTACTGAAAAATACGTAGACGCCCTTGTGCAGAAATGACAATGATAATAAGGCGAGAGTGAAATTCAATAAATAGCAGATAATTGAACAAACTATAGATATATAGACCTCTAAAATATAAAGATGTATCACTAAATGTGTTGCTAAACGCAAATTTCGCTATTTTTTTATATAGAATATTCCTTGAAGTACGAAGATGATTCTAACGTGAAAAAACATTTTGAAAAAAGTTTGAATGTACTAGGATCGTTTGCCTGCAAAGCCCCTGTGGGCCTCTAGTATGATATATCAGTAAATGAAAAGATGTGGATAATCATGACAGTCTATCTAAAGCACACACGGGCCCACCCAAATCAATTTGGCTCACTCAGGTGGAAAGCTCAGATAAGGAACTGAGACAATATTGACTCGGTCCCCTCCGTAAGAGTTTGCAGTAGGTATTATTGATGTAAGGAACGTATGTTCTTTACTAAAAGTGGAAGAACTTCCGCCGAGCTAGGTGTTATCTGCTCGGGGACCAAGGCCCAACTACCATTCTTGGTTTGTTGTATATATACTTAGTGGCAACGAAAACTCTGATATCGCCATGTAGGATATCGATGTCACGCATTACGTATGGAGCGTTGTTTACTACGCCAATTCTGCTGACGCTGTATTTGTGTCGACTTGTAGGTAATGTCGTAGGTCGGCACATTGAGATAGCAACCGAACATTAAGCTCGCAGGTATCAACTATCGGAATGAATTTTTTAACCATCAACGCAAAAACACGACGTCTATGATTACTTAAACTTTATGATTTCAGAGTTCCAACTAAATACTTGGTGTAACAGGTCCCTGGACAGTTTCCTATCATATTATTGATGTAATAGGTAAAAGACAGGCGAACAATGAACGGAATGTAATTACGAAGATACCGAATCTTGGCACCTCCTGACTTTTGTCATTAGACGCTTAAATGGAATTAAATTAAACGACCCAAGTACCGAGCCATTTGTCTTCCTTCGAAGAAAGCCCGGAACAAAAGATTCAATGAAATGCCCTTGCCAGAGAACATTCAAATACCATGGTCGCAGTTGGTAAAATGTAAAAATTAAGAATATTAAGTAAATATAAGAAAAATAGCAAATCAAGTATGTGACAATCGCTTAATGACAGAGAGCTTACTACCAAAAACGAAATATATCAAAAGTTTCTTCTTTCAGCTTCACATTAGTTAAAAAAACTACCGAGTTTCTTACTAGGATCTTCGTAGTAGTTCCGAACTAAGTAGTTGTAGGGTCACTTTTGACCTGAATAAACGATTTATATTTGTTACTTGAGTGATTTACGTGTATATTTTTCAATGTAAGATTTATGTTTTAGAGAACTAGATTTGGTTCGTCTTTACCAGTAATAAAAATATTATAAAATGCACATGGTAGAGGAAGTATCATTAGTAATTGGTAATCAAATAGAGTTAAATCTGAATTGACGGATTTATTTATTGTTGCCCCTCTATTTGTGATTAATTGGCTACAGATGTGCGTGGGACGTGAGAGAACAGGGGTTTGCTAGGGACGTCCTCTAATGGAGTGTAAGGCTATTTTTAAGTGTTTATTTTCGTTGGCGCCTGTGAAAATAATTCCCTTCTTAACAGTTATCGTTGAGTAACAGCTAAAATTACTTAGGGTTGAATAAGATTCTTGTTTGTATTCACAAAGTGCCGATGTTCCGAAGTAAAATTTATCTTTAATTTTATGTGAAAGTGCAACATAATCTTATGCATGATCAATTGGTGTTTAACTGTAAAATTTCTTATGCATAACAGAACCATGCAAAATAAATTAAGCTATTTTCTTTTGCATGGTCTTTCTAAAAAAACAATTTGAAAAGATATGTCAACTCTTCAGGGAACCTAAAAACAGGCTGCTACCTCGCCCAGCAACTCTCAATCGACATTCAGCGAGATAATGAAGCCAGCGTTTGGGTACAAATATATTTTTTAAGTCAGTTTCAAGTTATTTCATATCGTTAGAATTATATCAATAAAAACATCACAGAAAAATAGCCTATGAATAATTAAAAATTAATAAATAAAAGCGACATACGGTCACATCAATCAACTGATCACAAACCTTAGTTTTCCCTTATTCTTTTAGTATCAGATGGTGTAAACTAACTGATACTAACTCACACCTAGACTCAACGATTAAGAAAACTTCGTTTCCTAAATCGATCTGACTGAGAATCAATCTAAGAACGTAGTCGCTGCGCCACCGAAGTCCTCAATTGTCTTTATTCTCAATGTTCTTGCCGTCAATAATTGTGCAAGAAAATTATCGGTACCACTTAAATATCATTAAGAAATACAACGTACGTAGTCGCGGCTCATGATATTACCGCCGCAAACGTTTTTATGAGCGATGTTAAATGTGCATGTTAAAGCTAGCTTATAAACGCACAGTAAAAGTTGCACCTCACTTTGTGTATAGCGCGTGAAGCAGCCACTTACATCCATGCTTCCAGCTAATTAGCCCTTGTTAATAGGAGGTGGATGGTCTCTCTAAATTGATACACCGAAGGGAACAGGGGTGAGATTGGCTTGGCAGGGCGTGCACTGGATATTGTATGAAGGGTAAGGGCTCTGAAGTTGTCTCCGAGACCTCTCGAGCGTGCACCACGCAGCCTGCGCTTAAAGAGGCTTTGCTTGTCGCGTCGGCTTGATAGAAAAACCTTGCTCATTCATTAAGGCTTGCTTGTGACGAAGTATCTGTATTTGAAAGGAAAAAAGAAACTATTACTTAACGACATCACATACTAGAGCCTTATAAGTAGGTACCTCAACAGAAACCGAGATAAAAAGAAAAAAAAGAAAATAATGAAATTTAAAAAGTCAGCGTCTCGCCAAACTGGCGGTGCAGACAATGGCAAGTCGTATGTGTGAAATAGAAGGCCTCACGCAGCATAAGTCATGGCCCACGTCGCAGGCCATGACGCTGGTTCACAGTCGACCATACTGACTGATTACCACGGACGCCAGCGAGGTCTTATATTTGGTAAAACCGTAACTATGATCTAAGGGTATTAGAAATGCTTCCCCTTGTTCTATGTGTACTTACCGTAAGTATCAAGCTACTATAACCTGCTCAAACTCAAGCTTATCAAAAAAAATCCCAAATGTATCTAGCTAGGGCTTTCATGCATCAGGCCTTAGTCAATACGCGTTATACGGGTTGTAGGAAATATTTACAATCTAAGGATTAATGTCATGTTTACTTAATTGTTTGATAGGTATCTTTAAACAAAATGATTCGTCATGGCGCATCTTGTGTAAATTTTATGAAATCCAGGGCGATAGGTGCTGATTGGTTGAAAATACGAGTGCTGTGTGCAATCAGCCAATCAACTGTATTAAAACTTTCGACGATATAGAAAAGATAGTTTTCCACGTTCCCGGGAATCTGCCCCAGGACCTCATAGATGATGCGGGTCCGGCCTTTTCGCCTCTCGGCTCGGAGGTCGAAATGAAACCACAAAATGAAATTATGTCGACCCCACACATTCGCGTATATCAAGGAAGTTGTTTAACAGGATATTATGCAAATAGGCCCGTTCCCAAGGAACATATCCGTCTGCTCCAGCATCCACTAAACGACGCGATTTATGATGAACTTGGCCATAGAACGGCCTCTCAGATGAAGAATACTGGCTTTTATGCTCTGGGCTTAAGGTTCAACATGTGATGGCTGATAAAACTGCTTGCAATGGCGCGGGCGTAGATGTAGTCAACCTCCCAATTTGTGGAATTGCTCACGCTATTCTCGTCTTTATTCCGAGGAATAAAAGATCGCAACGGGAGGACTCATGGGGGCACGGATGAAGGGAGACCACTCGTCGCCGTTTCGGTAGAAACTGAATGCGATAAATTGAGTGTAATAAATACCTTTCGCTGACCCAGTAGCCGATACTGAAGGAAAAGGCATCGACTATTCATTAGCGAGTATTACCTGCCTCCCATAAATACGTGAACAGGATACCAAGAAAATCGATGGTACAGTATACATAATCAAAGCCCAGAGTCGGGTTCCTGAATCTATTACGATTTGGCTGAATCACTATAGGTTCTTTGTAGCTTAAATGAATGTGTGAATTGGCTACTTGACAGTTTTTGAAAAAGTATTGTAAAATGTGCGCCCGTTCATTTTATATCCCAAGCAATTCGATTTATCTGGAAATAATCTAAATAACCAGAGAAAAATAAGATTTTGTGTAACACATTTAAAAAGCGCGCGAAAACGCCTAGTCGCGTCGCTGTTCCAATTATGACGTCAACGTCGTTGACAACGAACCGATACGCATAGGAACGACTTAATTAAGATAAACGGAAAATGTTTCAATAAATTCTTTATACGATTAGAGACACAATAATTCAATTTAATCGGTAAAATAATCATTGTTTCGCCACATTAAAATAAATAATTTTCGCCGACAGCTGTCATTTCCGTATTGCAATGGTGGTTTCCGTTTCGGTTCTTTTGTTCCACAGATAAAAAAAACTAAAATTTATTTTGCAAAAATAAAATACTACCTATGCTTTTAATTAAAAAGTAAAAATGTAAAATGATTACTTAACTAATAAGCTAACATATCTAACACTTTTCATATTTTATTGTTAACACTGTCAAGTAGCCAATTGTACTTTGCGTAATAAGTTAAAAATAGTGTTCTTACTGGCGTGTCAAAACTATTTATAAAAAAACAATACCACTAAAAAGATTTATTATAAAGCAGGATATGTAAATTTTGGACAATCAATCCGGACATTCCATTTGAAAAATATCACGAGTTTTAACATTAAAATGTAAAGTTATCGTATTATAAATAAGTTGCGCGGTTGCCATTCACCCGCTTGGCTAGCTAGGCAGCAATAAGCGATGTGTAGACGTTTAAATTCCTCAACTCGAGCGAAGCTTGGGCCGATTGCTAGTTAAAATAATAATTCTGTAACATTTTTGTAGCATTATGTTGACGCGCGCGACTGTTTTCTGCTCCGTACAGAGTTTAATCGAATAAGATTAAAGGTAAGTAAAGTAAAGTAAAGTAAGGTAGGTAACTCTGACAAGCACGAAGATGCTCTTCGTATCTCGATACATATACACTTACTCTGTATTTATATACAAAAAATAAATTATGATCTCGTATTTTGTCCTAGTGCCCAATAAGATTATCAGCACGACCAATATATTTGTTTTACAAGCGCGTAAAACTGTTTCATGGAACATTTTATGGACTCATGTGTACAATTTTCCTACGTTAGAAAATTACTTTTTCGTTAGAATGGTGAAGGCTTAATTTTAACTGAGGTTGAGAGTTTTCCTCAGAGAATTCAAAGAGGTTTAACTAAATCAGGTTAACATTTGTTTTTTTTGGGTAGGAGATTATACGTTTTGTTTTATTAGCTGCTATTTTTTTTTAATTTAAGACTATTGTAATGCCTGCTGATGGATACAGGAGTGTTGACTATAAAGTGACTGCTTTTGTATAATACGACATTTAACTCAAAATACGGCAAAATATTTAAAATTTTGTAATTTTCTGTTCACGAAACCCAGTAAAAATTAAGCTCTGATTGATTAATTATTGCAAGAAACTTAATAAGTCCTCCCGAGATTCTCACAATGATGAGAATGGCATCAACCAATCTGCCTACAAATTCGGCATCAACAAAAACTCTAAAGACACAAAGCATACCGCAATCCCCAAATGTCTGTGTCACAAAACAAGCAACAGAAGTTTCAACAAATCCGATCAAGGCGATGATGGCCGCATCACTGCCTGGTGGCGTGACCCTCGGCTACCGGCGCAATGAAGCCAAATGAAGCCATTAGCTCGTCACGCCGACTGCGGCCACGTGAACAGGATGTTCAGAGCGCTCGTAAATCGAAATTGACACAGCGACAAAGCGTCCGCCATTGAGCGATTAACGGCCGGCAGGATAGCTTTTTCGAAGGAGATTTATAGACCGCTGCGTGTTGATGATATTAAAGTTCACACGTCGGTAACGTTCCACTTATGTGGGAGTACTGCGTTGGTCAAGTGGCCTGCTGCCTAGGTACAGTACCGGGTTATAGTCCTGGTGTTTGATACACAGACTGAGCAAAGTATTATTATGATTTTTCGAAATTGCACGGGTTTGGCTAGCGTGGTGGTTAGCCAGTATCCAGCATTGTAATGATGACTTCATTTCTATGATGTAGCCCCTAAGGGTCTTGCCCTGCAGTGGTACATTATACAGGCTGGCTCTTTGCTTATTAGGCGGAAGTCATTGTTATGGGTTTCTTCTTCTTTTGCTTTTTGTATTGAATGGCAATTGAGCTTCTATTGCGAAGTATACCTGCTACTGAATTATCTTTATCTTTATTAAGGTAAAAATGTATACTACTCGTAAACACGGATTTTCGGTGCTCTATAGCTTTCCTAGGGTTCCGTGGAGGCTAATATCCAGTCTAAGCTCGTTTCAAGGCACAATCAGGTCTGAAGCAAGTTGAAAATTGGGGTTCTTGTGCAAGATTTGTTCGGAAACAATATCGAGTTAACCGATACATGCCACGGTACGGTTAATTTAGTGATATTAATTTTAATAATAATAATACTCTTTATTGTAAATCACAGGTAATAAATAAATTATGAAAATTTGGTGTAAAAGTTTATCTGTGTTCCGCCTAATAGGCATACAATAATATGGTTAATACAAGTAAATCTAAAATTAAATTACATGCACATGTTTTAAATGATTAATTTGTATAATTTAAATTACAATATAAAATTTAATTATTTATATTAACATTGTCGGATAGAAATTCTTGGATCGAGTAATAATATTTTTGAGTAAGATAGTAGTGTAATTTCATTTTAAATTCAAAGAGATTGTCGACATTTCGTATACAGTCAGGAAGTTTGTTATATATAGGAGGAGCATTACAGAAAACGCTTTTACTCATTAGCGCTGTCTTATGAGTTTCCATAAACAATTTGTTTCTGTGCCTATCTCTAGTCCGAAATTTAAACAATTTTTTATTGATTTTTGAAAATCAGCAACCTCGTACACGTACAAACATGGGACAGTCAATAATTTTAATTTTGAAAGTACAGGCTTGCAGGGCTAATCACGAGCATCTTCGTACTTCGAAAGACTCTTTAATGTGCTTGTTCTGGCAGATATCAATAACTAACTTGACATTATAACGCATCATATATCATAAATCGCTCTGATTCTGTGGTAAGTAGGCACTTATGGTACAAATATAAGAAACAGTGATACCACAATACCCGAAACAGTAATGAAAAGTAAGTTTTCCATATTGACCCGACCAGGGATAGAACCAGGGACCTCAGAGATAGCCCAACGCCATTCGAAATTGTCATATGCAGGATTATATCCTTATCTCTATATATCCTTCTCGTATATATCGTATTAGCCTAGTCACTAACATTTGGCGTTGGTTATTTACGTCACCCTCATACACCAACCAAAAAACAAATCGCCACTCTAACATTCATGATATTCGACAGTTAATATGACTTAGAAGCTGCCCCCTGAAAGCGGATATCTTTCCAACACTGTGATGAGATTTTCATTACCAATATCACGAAATATGTGCAACAGCTGTTGCTACAGCTATATAGCGAGAGATAACGGCTTTGGTTCGATGTCCTGTAGTACGAACTACTTGCGATATGGAGATAAATAAATGTTTATTACATAAGTATTTTTATTAGTTTCCAGTTAGATATTAGTGATAAGAATTGGGATTATTAACAGGCTGTACACTGTCCAGTCTTCAAAGAGAAATAAAACTGAAAATAATGTTTTGATTTAGGTTTTAATCAAACGCTAAAAATACAAATCTTTGATAGGTACATGTCTTTCATATTCCCAAAAAACTTTTCCAATGTTTGGGAATCATATAAAATGACAAATAAAGTTTATGTCTGTAATCTTGTAATAATTAATCAGGCACCCGAATGCTATACATTAATAATTTTTGCTTTTTACAAAAACACCAGGGAATCTGCATCTTATCAAAGCTAAAAGAAAAAGTATTTCGGTCGACAGATTTGCGTTTGGTTTTTCACAGCCGCAGATAAAAAATATGCTATAAGCTCGTGACAACCTACATCCTATCCTGTAGGTTATACTAGTAGATATTCTTGTAATAATTTTAAATTTAGACTTTTCCGTTAGTTATTTTAATTGAGTACATTGCTAACGAAACAGGAGTGTCAGCCATCAAAAAGCACAATATTCCCTTGAATAATATCTCAAGAGGGTAGGGTTAAGCTTTAAACCAGGCTACCTGGGATCCATTTTCTATCTGCATTAGCAGAAATTCTTTCCTTTTATCTTGTTTTAAATACATACAGACAATAAATGATTTGTTTTTGTGTAAATTATAACCGTCAATTTGGATGTATGGGTACATAAACATTCACGCAATTATGATACAGTGAATTTGAATGAAATTTGGCGGTTAGACGTATTAGAAACTAGAATTAATGTTCCTGTCGCGTAACTGCAAAAGGCGAGGCATTGAAATATCGTGTCGTCCTCTCAACGAGTTATGGATAAATTTACGTTATATTCTTATAAAATAACTTTCAAAAAAGTTACTCCACAAGTCGGCCCATACAGTGTAAAGAAAAAGATATGCAGGTTTTTTCACCTTCTAATCAGAATCTTACAACAGCCGACATTTATGAACTATTCTTACGCGTGCTTTATGAACTATTCTTACGCGGCTTTGCACATGCAGTGACGGTATGGTAGTTTTTATTCCTAAACACGCGAAAATAGTCGCGAGCAACAGCTAGATAATCACAAAACATAGGGGGGCTACATATCCCCTGTTTACACATATGTCGTGTCATTTATCTACATAGTTCACATTGCAGCTCACGGACATGCGCCCGCGCAGATTGCGGCGATCTCCGGCGCGTGATCGGCGACATCCTCCGCGCCCCCCACGTCCTTCGGCCGCGGCTAAATGCTCACACGATTTACTCTGTCTGTTCAGTCTTTTAAGTATGTGGTTCTAAACATATTAGGCAGAGGGCACTTTCAGATTGATTTAACAGAAAAAATATCGCCTAAGATAATTTGCAGTTAGCTCAGTTGGAATAGCAGCAGGCGCGATACGTGAAGGTCGTGTTTGAAGCCCACTCCGCAAGGGGAGATGATATTTTTCTTTAAAATACTTCTGAAGCATAGTCCGTTTTTGACGATGTCAAATGAATGCCATTGAAGGTCCTCGGCACGTGCTTCAAGGCGCAAACATGTATGAAGCTAGATGTATTGGAGACGAGTCACTTGACAATCGATGCATGCTTATACACAGCTGGTCTTCTCATGGGAATAGTCCACCTGACGTAAAATTTTGGATTAGGACGTGATCCTGTTTTTGCATATTGAATAGCAACTAGATATACCTATTTGAATCTTATTTTAGGACTAGGTATTTTATAACTTTCCAAGAATTATGTGGAGATCAGTGATCCACTTTCGAAGCTCATTTGGGCCCAAAGTAAGTTTTACCTACACGTGGTGTAACCGCTCATTTTATTTATCACTCACTTTATCTTTAGTTAAACTTATCTGCACAAATCGGTATCAAATCTGCTCACTTCACTCTAAAATGGATTGTGTCAATCCTGGAATTCACTATACTATTATAAAAAAATGTGCACCCATGTTTTTACTTTCATTACCATCCACCTAGTCTGTCTAGCTCCGACTGTAAAGTTTATCGCTCCGAGGCAAATGTTGTATTAAGAGTTAACGTGCACCCGCAGCTTTACCTGCATGGACACGTAAACCTTTTTCACGACTCACTTCACCCATTAGTGAAAACTGACAGAAAATCTGTTTGATTGTTTATCCTGTTCCCCGTTCAAACAGATGCGATAGAGGAGTTTGTTTTACCAACGTAGTCTTTAGGTAAAGTGAATCGTTCATTTAAGCCTGTCGCTTGTTTCACTTTATCTTTGACAATTTTGATGGTGGATATATAGTAGCTATTGAGAATCACAGAAGAATCATCTAGATCTCTAAAAAACCAAAAATTCCCGACATAGTTCGCCCCATTACGCGTAGACAGTGCTGATAGGCTGGTCACTTGAGCCGCGGGGCTGGTGGTCGTTGTAACAAAAATATTCTTTAGACTTAAAAGAGACCCTGGAATGGGAGCAGGAGAGTTGAACGTCAACTGGCAAAATTGACGAATGACACAAGAAAAGTTGCGGAAGAATTGGATGCAAGCAACGCAGGACCGTTTGCAATGGTATACATGCAAATTTATACTCAACAGTGAGTAGGATTATTTTAAAGAAATAGAGAGTGGTGGGTATTTGGCCTGGATGGAGATTAAAGGAAATTTAGTTAAAGCTTTAGAAAGCTATTCTTTATTGCAGGCAACAACCAAAATTAGTTGATTAGTATTGGTTAGATAAAGTAGAGTTGGTCAGTTACCAACTGTCAACACAGAAAGGAAATAAATACTAAAACAATGGATACATGCCCCGTCAGTCTCGGTCAGGTGACCTGTCAGTTTAGGCAAATTACTGTGGTGAAGATAGTACAAAGGCGTGCCCACTTATTCCAGCCACTTTACATCTCCTGGGAATAAAATTATAAAAGGAACGACGTAGGAAAAAAAAGGTCCAATTATATATGGTTGTTGGTGCTATCAAAGGCCTATTACCAATTTAGTGGAGAGGCGGCCTCCTCTTCCGCCCTCATGCTGCAATTATGGTGGTACGAAATTGATGCAATTCAGCACCGGGCTGGGCAGTTACGCGCGCGAGTGACGCCGTGCGCTAGTGTGGGCTGCGCAGGCGACCCCATGCAGGGAATTTCGCACTTCATCGGTGAAATTAAAACAAATTGCGACTTTGAAATTAATTTGAACGTCTATATGACTTGTTTTTCGGAATAAGACTAGATTTATATTTCGAGTAGTTCAATTGCGACTCTTTAAAAGGTCTAGAAATCTACTTTTCTGGAATTAGACCCAATTCCTTTTTCATGAAATACTAAATATTCCTTCTTCTGAAGTTGTAATTAAATTAGTAAAAGTGGAAGTGCATTAAATTTTTATAATCTACGGCGTTTAAGCTTGATGCAAATGTGAAGAATTCATCAAACTCTACAAAACGATGGTTTGATAGTTAAAGTGTGTTTGAGTAAAACAAGTGTGTGATAAACAATGAAGATATCAGAGACTGTCGTAATTCAGAATGAAGATGAAACTGACGAAATGTAAGTTATCAAAACATTTGAATAGACGGGGCAGTGATTTATAACATGTATGGACGTATCACAACGAAGCACATCCGGACTGGTCCACCGTAGATTTATAACAAACTAGCGACCTGCCGCGGCTTCGCACGTGTACTACCGTCGCTTTTTCCACATTTTTGGTGATGCTTTGCTTATATTGGTCTTACCGTGAAATTTCTCGACAAATGGTTAATCTAATACAAAAATAATTTTGCAATCGCGCAAAATTAACTATTATTAGTATCTAGTTCTTGAGATTACCGCATTCAAACAAACAACCGAACTCTTTAGATTTATAATATTAGTAGAATTTTTTTTTTCTTTGCTTTTATCTGCAATTAGTCCCCGTACTATGAGCAGATGTTATGTTTGACCAAATATTAGTAGATATAATAATAAATAAATATTGGGCAACATCACATACATTGCTCTGATTCTGTGGTAAGAAGCTTAAGCACTTGTGTTACAGAATTCAGAAACAACGACGGTACCACAACGCCCAGACCCGAGACAATACCAAAGAGTTGGATTCCCATATTGATCCGACCGGGGATCGAACCCGGAACCTCAGAGATGGTGTGAAGCCAAAGTCAAAGTATAGATTGTGGCCTCTTTTATGTATACAATTTGCGTGTTATTCCGCGGAAGGATTCGCAAAATAATTTGGAAACATGTCACAACATTCGAATAAAATTTCCGCTCGAACAAATAGCGCCCGAGATAGGTCGCGTTTGCGCTTGACAAATTGCCTCCGACTCGTTTACATGCCCATTATCAGAATCAATCGCAGGGTACACTTGTTGCCTCCAACCCCCTGTCATGAGCTGACATAACTGGTCATTAGCAGGTAGATCGACTACAGGTGTGAAGTACCCGCCCGCCCCACATCCTGTCGTTTTCCTCCGCGCAATAAACAGTGGCTGTCCTAAATAGGTGGGGTCGTCGACCGGCTACAATGGCCGCTGACAAGGGTGGCCAGGGCTGCGATTAATTTTAAAATGCAGCGGAATGTGGATACGGCACGCGAGGCGCCGCTAGCGACGCGGCCTCGTCTGTCAACCGCGCCTCGCGCCATTATAGCGGCTGCGGTGGGTAGTTGGTAATTAACAAAAATGCTTTGGATTGTGCGGTTGTACGGACTACACTAGCAGTTTCGTAATGTTGGGACCCGGGAGTGATATAAAGACGTGTGTTGTCAACTCGAGTATAGTTTAATGTCTCCTTGTACTTACTTAGGGCTAATACCTATATACTAGATTATTATACGTGTGGAGAGGTGAATCACACACTACAGTTTCATTTTAGTTTATATGGCTACGACATAAGTGCGGTACAAAGTCCAAAGTTTATAGTCTGACGGTGTTTTCGGCCGTATATACCAAAAAGTCCTGAAAAGAAGGGGATTCAAGTTTAGAAAGTCTATGTTATATGTTATCCCTGAGGTATCGGGTTCAGTTCCCGGTCGGGTCAATATGGAAAACGAAACTTTATAAATAGTCCCAGGTCTGGGTGATGTGATATTGTCATGGTTTTTTTTTTAGTTTCTAATTCAAATCCGTATTTGTCAGTTTATGAATATGGGGACTAATATAAATCTAACTTTCGTTATACAATTAGGTTTCAACAAACACTTTCGACACGTCATTGACCTGACATTGCAAGAAACTTGATACGTACGGAACAGTAGGCTCAACTTTTTACTATGCGTTAATTACTTTTTTGACCAATTCAAGTATGAATGCAGTTTGAATGGTACGATCTAAAAATACCAAAATCTTCTCCCAAATGGGGCAAATATGAGATAATATGAGAGAGGCAGGGCATAGCGATTTATCGCTCGAACTGGAGCAGCCCGACTGGTGAAATACCTCCACCTTACAGAAGACCGCAGCCAAATAACAATCACTCCGGTGTTGTTGTGTTCCTGCGTGTGAGTAAGGTTTCCAGAGCTCTTGGGGGGTGCTACATTAGTAGCAGGGGTCAAGCCTTCAAAGTAAGGGTGACAAGTTTAGTAACAGTTTTACTATGCTATACTTTTCGCCCTTAAGCTAGGAACTCATTACCACTTAACATCAGGTGGGATGAGGTCAATCTTGGAGTGCATTATAAAAAAAAAATCTTCTGAAGACCGTATCAAAATTGGTTTAACCAAACGAGAGATAATCGCGGACAAACACAATATTTAAAATAACTAAATAACCTTATTTTTTTAAGTCCGTTAAAAATAGGTTTTAGTTTATCATGCTTCATTCGAAATCACAGAAATATATAACAGCGCCATAAATGATAAATACAAGTTTATAAGTATCCAAAACGTATCCCCACTATTTGGAAACTTAGAAAACTAGAGCCTAATATTTTTGAAAGAGATCCACTGATTTAGGCGCTTTAATTAAAATCATGCCATTGTTATTAACGCCGAAAGGCTATAAATTATGATCGACGTTCAGGAAATTATGCTTTCATCAATATTTCAATGAATTCGTTAATGCTAGCAAATTTACGTTAAAATAAATCCGCTCTACAGGTGACGGCGGCCATGGCATTATAGCTACTCGTGATGGAACACCATTTTAATTAATGTGATGTAATTAAAGCTTCATATTTAATACAACAAAAAAAATTATAATGCTGCTTATTATAATCCATATTGATTTTATACATGGGAATGTTTATATTTTATTATTTGTGTCTGTCCGTCTTTCATAGCAAAACAGAGCAATTAATTAGCGTGATAAGTGGAGATAGTTAAAGGGATGCTGAGTACATAAGCTTCTTTTTGTCTATTTCTAATTCCCCTACTTTTTAAAAGGGGAGGTTGAAGATTGTATGCAGCATTCCGCAATTTTCATGGTAGAAAGCTAAAAGTTGGTATGCTCTTATTAGTGACTAAAAAAATCTTGAAATAATTTTTTTTTAGAAATATCCTTAGCGACCCCTTAAAAGAGGAAAGAAGTAAAAACGTTTCTGACGTTCGTGAACCAGCCCCAAAATAAAAGGATATGAAATATTATCCGCTAACATAGAACATTTGCGGTTTGAAATCTGTTGTGAGGTTTTTGTTTTTGTTGTCTACGAGAGTACCTTCACACGTCACGCACGCCCCTGAATCACGTAAAAACATTTTTTCTTTCTTAAAACATACGTAAAAACATTTTTTCTTTCTTAAAACATAATCACCGACATTTATTATCAAGGGAAATAATAGAAAGGGAAGAGATAAGAACGCGTTTCAGCGGGATTCGTTGGGAGCATCTCGGATTCGCACATAAATTGGCTTCCAGTCAGTCGGAAATGTAGAATACGAAATTGAAACACAAACACGCTGTTTAGCATGTTTTTTGTAAATATAATAAACAGGTCATTGCGAATGGAACGTTCTTGATCGCAAATCGTGGGTCGAAATTCGATTGTTACACATGAAGTTTATTTAAGTCGAATTTTAATTTACAAGGGGATTGTTTTAAACCATCTCGGATTTTCATACGAATTGACATCCAGTTAGTCGGAAATGTAGGGTTTAAAATAAAAAAAATAAGCTTTTTGTCAATATATTTAAAATTTTATTGCGAATGGAATGGATGCGTTTTTAGTGGGTTGAAATTAAATTGTAATATTATCTTATAAGTCAAATGTAAATTTGCAGTGCCCTTACAGGGTGTCACTTGTTCAATTTACTTAAATATTGATAACACCCTGATTACCATGTGACATATTAATAACTGAATCTATTCGTATATTGGTGAAATTAATTATTTTGCAGGAAAGAACTGTTGCACCACCCCTTTATTATAAAATCTAAGCGTTTAAATGGTGTCGAACCGATTTTGATTTTTATGTTCCTTTAAGAGGTAATTAAGTATTTATTTTAAGAGGTAAGCTGGAACAGACCTGTTCTCAAAAGGTGGCACCTGTTCACAAGCATGACGTATGTGCCAGCCATCGTTTCACTTTACCATATTGAAGGGAATGTAACGATCCGCCACATAGCGCCACAATCCCAGTGACGTTTTAGTGAGCGTGAGCATGACATTATGTTCAGTTGATTTTGTTACACTTTCAACTGGAAAAAGACTCGGCTAGAATCTCAAGACAAAGGGCACACTGAGACATTGTCTCCGAGCGCAAGGCGGCAGGCGCGACGTACCCATGTTATTTCTCGCGTATTTTTGCACACGCGCGGCACAATAGTCGCCGGCTTGTCTAGAACAGCTAACAACCTATTCACATCCGTTATTACGAGCACCGAGAGCAAAGAGACCGATATACTCGTATGTAGATATTATTTTTCTACATTTACACGAGCTTTTATTGCGCTCCCTTTTAGGGTTTCTTATCCAAAGGGTAAAAACGGGACCCTATTGCTAAGACTTCGCTGTACTTCCATATAGTCAAAAGTAATATCTTTTTATTCATATATGTTAATTACATGGGTAATACTTATGAATAATCTCTAAACAAATGTAATAAAGTTACCTCGGATTCTGAACCTATAACGTCTGTCTGTCACCAGGCTGTGTTTCAAGGAGCGCGATAGCTAGATAGTTGAAATTTTCACAGAGTATGTATTTCTGTTGCCGCTATAACGACAAATACTAAATACAAAATAAAATAATTATTTCATATAACAAACGAGGTTTATTTGGGAAACTAAAACAAGGTTACAATATGTGTCTTATGTTGAATAGATAAGTACAGAACCCTTCGTGCACGAGTCCGACTCACACTTGGCCGGTTTTTTTTAATGGACCAAATCTCTCGTGTCTATACAACGTGCTGATTCCGCTAATGTCAAGTGTTTAGAGAAACGTGTTTTTACGTAAACTGCAATGTGGTAAGAGCTTATTCATTTCTGAGATGAGATCTTCATTCTCTCACAACTCCTTAAATTTCGCTTCCTACTTCTGTCCCTTATTCATAAACGTCACAAAATATTTTGATTCAGATAATCTACGTTTTGCCTTTGTCCAATCGTATATGCTAAGAAGAGACCGGAAACGTAATGGGTTCCAATTTGAATAAGCTCCTTTTCCCTTTTCTGGATATTTTTTGGGTTTTTTAGATGCATATAAGACGAGATGGAATAGTTTTTGACGATGTATACGTGTTTTTTATAGCCTACATAAATAAATGAATTGATTATGATTATGCACAACGAAAATAGTTTAAGGCATTAAGATAGGTAAGGTTATAGAGCCATAAACTGTAAAAGATAATGTGTAAATTTACTGTTGAAGACAAGTAGCTTAGGCCAGAACACTGAGTTACTTAAAGGTAATCAAACTCTATTGCATACCCGTTATGGGTAACTGTTGAAACTTGACTGCTAATGTAAACATGAACTACGTAAACACAGTTTTTGCAATAAATGATTTTGAATGCTAGAATTCGGACAGCCTTCATCTAGACATTTTAGCTGGTTGTAGTAACAAGATCTCTGTGAGGTTGGTGGACGTAAAAACTTAAAATGTTTGAGCTATACAGATAAATTGTGTATTGAATAAACTGTCTAGAACAGAGCTTGAATCGATATTGTATGATAAAATCATTCGAGTTAGGCAGATTTAATTAGGTCACTTATAAATAAGGATACGGTACTAAGTTCGCTGTGAAATCATAATTAATATTGTGCTCAAATCAAACTTCAAATATTTATCTGGATTCCCTTTATACGTTTGCTGTTATAACTCTGTACAGACAATATAATTATGTGGTGATTATTATGATCATCTACCTTGTACTTATGCGTACCATTAATCTCATAAATCAGTTCAAAACAAAACAATTAACCACGATAATTTGGTTGAAAAGCTCTTTCAATAACTTTTCCCGTAGATGGCTACGTGCAGTGGCGTAGCGTAGGGGGTGGGAGGGGGGGGGGGCATGGCCCCGGGCGGCACATGAAAAGGGGGTGGCACACCGACCTCAAACCTTGACCAGTTGAAGCGAGAGTAACAAAAATAGATATATATAAATACTTATTGCTACTTTTGAGGCTACGTCATTTTCAATACATAATTTATGTTAAATAGGTTTAAGAGAAAAAAAAGTACACTTAAGTCGGTCTTATTGATAAAAAGCGATATCTTCCTTTGGTATAGGAAATAAGATAGCGAGAGATTGTTACGGTAAATTGTAAATTAAGAAAATATTTTTGAAAGAAAGAAAGAAAAATATTTATTAGGTACATACTGTTTATATAATAGTTAACTTAAATAATGTAGAGGAACTAACATAGAAGGTACCTAAAAGGTCTATAAGGTGTATACAATAAGTAACGTGATAAATATACGTAAGCTTATAAATACCCATAAAAAATAAACCGATGTATATATATCTGGCATTTGGTTTCAATTTCTGTTGGCCCCAGACAAGGAAACCCATACTACGCTACGTAGGGTTGACTGTTTATTAAACAGTAATACAGATGGTGGTGCGACGTTACAGTACACACTGAACTTTGATGCACTTAAAACATTTTTAAAGCAAAAAATATTTTTTCATTGCATTTTGAAAATTTAACTTTTGCGCCTACTACCTGTTTTTTTACATACCTGTTCATCATCCTTATTATCCCCTGCGTGAACAGTCAAAAGCACGATCTTTGTTATGGTCATAAGAGCTATTATCGTATGGCAACTGTTTACCGTGATATGCTGTAAAATTTACGTCAACTACGCGAGGAGACGTAGAAAAATAAAAAGTCCGCATGGCGTGAAAATAGTCTGGTAGTACCGCCGCCCATTGATCACGACGACGCGACGGCGCCACGCCAACGAAAGCGAACGCCGCCAAAACTACCTTTCGAAACTGAACTGAATACCCTTGACCCTAAAGGATGGTTTACTTTGATTTCAATTGTTCCTTTCAGACGTTGTGGGTCTCGGTAAATGTTAGTACACTCTGTGTACAAACATGTAGACCGTAATAGTATTTGGGGCGGGTCGGATCGGAGATAAGATATTTTTCGTTTGCAGTTCCGTTTAGTATGTTAAAATAATTAAAGTATTTTTTTTAATAGAAGTCTGCACTAGTAGAATTAATTACTAAATTGGGTTGTTGACTGGCTAGTTAACTAAGGTACTTTTTAGTCAAATCCTGTTGCGTCTTATAAAATCAAAGTCATAAATATCTATTCTAATATTATGAAGCTGAAGAGTTTGTTTGTTTGTTTGAACGCGCTAATCTCAGAAATGACTGGTTCGAATAACATCATCTATATCACGCTGCAACTATTAAAAGCGAAGAAATAATGGAAAATGTGAAAAAAACGGGGAAAATAATTCATCCTTGAGGGCTTCCCTTGCGTGCGCTGCGAAAATGGTTCCAGATACCAAAAATATATGTATGTAAGAATTATTCCTATTGAAATGATCTAATCCATACTAATATTATAAATGCAAAAGTAACTCTGTCTGTCTGTCTGTCCGTCTGTTACTCTTTCACGCCTAAACGGCTGAACGGATTTTGATAAAATTTGGTGTAGATATACGTTGAATCTCAAGAACGGACATAGGCTATTTTTTATTAGAAAATAAGGGGGGATGGGGGTAATACCACCTTTGAAAGTTTATATGGAAAAATGTTTATTTTTGAAGTTAGAGATATGAAATTTGGCACAAATATAGCTCGAAACTTGGATTAAAATATAGACTACTTTTTGTTTCGAATATTAGGGGAGAAAGGAGTAAAACCGACCATGAAAGGATGTAGTCCACGCGAACGAAGTCGCGGGCACAGCTAGTAAATTATAAATGCGAAAGTAATTCTGTCTGTCTGTCTGCCGGCTTTCACGCCGAAACTACTGAACCGATTTAAATGAAATTAGGTACACATATATTATAGAGCCTGAGAAAGGACATAGGCTCCTTTTTAATGCCAAAAAAGGGTTGTTAAGGGTTGAAAAGGGGGGTGAAAGTTTGTATGGAAACCGAAATCCACGCGGACGAAGTCGCGGGCGGCCGCTAGTGTGTAATAAAGTAAACATGTTACATTCAATAATGCATTGCGACATTACAATTTGATATGATGGAAGTAAAATTTAATTGTTTGGTTCAATAGTACTTAATAACAATTTTGTTTAATGACATAAAAAGTAAACACTTGGCAAAAATTGTTTTTCTGAAAACACGTTAACTCAAATCTTGTCAGATTTTAACATTGACCACTTTTCTTGTTCTGTTGACGACCACGTCGGTGGCGCAGTGGTTACGCGTGGTTGCGCGAAAGGTCCCCGGTTCGATTCCCGGTCGGGTCAACTTGGAAAACGAACTTTTCTAAATTGACTTGGGTCTGGGTATGCTGGGGTGACGCTTCCAGTTAGTATCCGTTGTCTGGTGCTTATAGTACAAGGGAAAACTTTAGTTTGAGACCAGGTGATTGTCTGGCGCATTTATTTATTTGCAAAACAATATTTTCTAAAATAAGCCTCTCATTTCGCTTTTCTTTCACGTACCGTAATAAAGCATACGTACATACAATAGCTGGTCAGACTACAACACACTTTGTAACGCCCTTATGTGGTCCGCATAAGAACTTATTTCGAACTAAAAGTGTTTACCTTGGCGAGATCTCGACTAATACCTACCCTACAAGAGTTCGTCTCAGGATTACGAGAATTTCCCGCTAATGGGTCAGGCCATTAGCGGCATAGCTTCGCCGGCATTTACTCTTTATTTGGTAAATACACCATTTTTCTTGTTTGAATCGAGTGGAGGGAACGATTTACTAGTATGTACTCTTGAAATGAGCATCAATTTTTTTTATGGGAAGTCTTTCATTGGGTTCGTCTTTAACAATGAATGAAAGGAGTAATGGATGACAAAAATCTTTTGAGTTCAATAGGTAATTACCAGAAATTTCGTTAAAATTTAGTGCCACGTCGCTTATTCGCACAATTGTGACGTAACCATACCAAAAAACGTGTTTTCTTTGTATTTTGTATGTCTCGGGTTTGGGTGTTGTGGTACCGTCGTTGTTACCGATTTCTGTAACACAAGTGCTTTAGCTACTTACCGCAAAATCGGAGCAATGTATGTGATGTTTCTGTCCAATAATTCGTCGGAGTTGAGTTGTGTTGGAACTTCCCTCATAAAATATCCTCAAGAATTTTTATGTGTTGAAGGCTGTAGTTGATGACGAAGCAATTTTCAAATCATTTTACGCTTACCAATGCAACAAATACAGTCCATTTGCTGAACACAAAAAACGACCGCGCCCTTACCTAATGGCTGAAACATGACATGACCAAAGTTAAAGTATCAAACTACTGATCAAAAGTTGTGTTTTCTTTAATGCCAATAAAACGTGTTTGTAAGTATACCTGTACGTTTAACCTCACTCACTTTCGTTGACACTCCATCTGGGCCGTGACAGGACGATAAAAACTTTTGTCATAACAACCACAAGTAGGTTTACCTCCACAAACATTATATTTCAACGGGCATGCGGCTTAGGAAGCGCCACGCGAATATATTTTATCGCGCTCTTAACAAATGTCAAAATCAGTGCGTCAACTGCTGATTGGTTGATAATACGAGTACAGAGTGCTATCAGTCAACAGTAGACCGTATCGGAACTTTTGTCGTTTCATTTGAGAAATATGACTAACTAGCTGTGCCCGCGACTTCGTTCGCGTGGACTACATCCTTTTATGGTCGGTTTTACCCCTTTCTCCCCTAATATTCGAAACAAAAAGTAGTCTGTATTTTAATCCAAGTTTCGAGCTATATTTGTGCCAAATTTCATATCTCTAACTTCAAAAATAAACATTTTTCCATATAAACTTTAAAAAGTTGTATTACCCCCCTCCCCTCCTTATTTTTTAATAAAAATTAGCCTATGTCCGTTCTTGAGATTCAACGTATACCTATACCAAATTTCATCAAAATCGGTTGAGAGGTTTAAGCAGGAAAGCGTAACAGACACACAGACAGACAGACAGACAGACAGAGTTACTTTCACATTTATAATATTAGTAGGGAAGTAGGGATTGTACATGCTAGTAGGCCAGGAGTTTGTACCGAAGAAAATTACTGAACATGTGCTTAAAAGTACATATGAGCCATCCACTTAATATTAAGTGCGTATTGGGAATAATTAACTAAACTATGTAGGCATATTGGAAAATATAATGTACAAATTTCTGATTCTGCGGCAAATACCTAAAGTACTTGTGTTACAGAAATCAGAAACAACGACGGTACAACAATACCCAGATAGAAGACAATATACAAAAGTATTTACCATATTGACACCAAATCCGAGCCGCTCGCCTCTCGGTTATCATATGGAGGTCGTCCTATGCATTGTAGTAGGTACATATTCCAGCAAAGGTATTTCAATTTTGTGATTTTCTCCAGCGCCGCTGTAGCCGCCCACCCACTGCCTGCAAAATTTTTAACAGGGTTTTCAATACTTTAAGTAAGATATCGATTGAAATACAAAATTAAGGAGCGTTCTACTTTTACAGTGTCAGATTATATACGTATGTAAGTACCTTATAAGTCACACGTAAAGTACCTGCTCTGTATAGGCGTGTATCATAAGCGCTGTATAATAATCCACCGTTTTTACTTGTGTAAGCGGCTTCGAACCCGCCGAGTATAAACCAAAAACACGAAATTTTTAATGTACAGACAGGAGTACCTACCTGGCTAATAGCAACGGAATTGTTCCTGAACATAAGTGTGTACTATTATTAACTTTAAGTCTTCCAAATAGGGCTCAAACTTCTCCATCCTCCATTAGGGACAGGACCTAGATTATCGGACGCTATGAAAATGTAGAGGGCTGCAACAACAAAATTATTTCAGCTAAAGCCACAATTACACACTCATTTGCAATGTGGAATTAGATTTTTGCGGTTTTTGATACAGGTTTATAAAATGGCTTAAGAAAATGGTACTTACTGCCTGCTTATATCCACATATGGTAAACAAACTATGTGACAATTCCTGTTCACATGTATTTTCAACCCCTGATGCGAAAACGACGGGGTGTTTTATGTTTAACGTGTTTGTATATGCGTGCCTGTTTGTGACATTGCAGCTTCCGAAACAATGAACCAATTTGGATTTTAGATTTTCTGTTTTAAAGTGAAGTGAATTATTTGGTAGTGTTTTTGGCTAAATTTGATAGAAATCGGTCCAAGATGGCCGCCACAAATAATTTGGTTGTGTGCGCAGTCATGTCGCAAGAAAACTATGCAAAATTATTTGTATTATTTCTGTATATTCATATTGATAGATTATATACATTAATAATCGCATAAAAATCCGTTGCGTAATTTTAAAGATCTAAGCATATAGGGACATACAGAAAAAGCTTCTTTATTTTATACTATGTATGTAGTAATAACTAATTAGCAAATTTTTAAGGTATTCAGTTCTGGCGTCATAAATTGCCGACATTTTGATTATCTAGTAATATGCATACTTGGTGTTACTCCCACAATCATGACGAACCAAACACCTCGCATGTCAGAATCCGTCAAACCGTTCAAGCTGTAGCGTACCAAAGAAATGGACATAGGTACATACCCACAATATAAAAGTCGGGTTAAACGAACTATTTGCAACTCCTGATAGTTCATATGTCACGTGCATCGCCCCGATTCTCTCGGAAATGTTCATAATGATCACGGCTCTCGTAACTCAATCACGGCGCGTTTATCAGAGTTGGATCAAAGTTAAGCCCTGTGACCTTTCGCTCCCCATGTGATTAGCTCTCAAAAGGACACACGCGCTGAATCAGCCCTTTGAACAAGTTCTAATCAAACTTTGCAGGAGTGTGAAGGGAAATATGGCTGTGTTGTCAACTAGATTGGAAGGTACGGAGATTCTCATAATATTACGTTGGAAGTTACGTAATAACCCCTCTTTAGCAAAGTCTTGAACCTTAATGTTTTGTACTTTTGTTTCATGATTAGTTTAGTACATAGTAGGTACTAGAGTAGTTTATGTTGAAACCAAAAACAAGATTAAGAACTTAATTATGATTTTTTTTGGTTATTAACATTTACAGTAGTCCAGGGCTATAGTACACTGTTTGAATAAATAACGTCTTGATTATTATGTGGCCTTTAGTATTCAATGGTACCTATATGGAGTCCATTATACAGATTGCCGCCTTTGGTTCTATACGACTCACTATACCTTCTTTTTTTATATCACATTCAAGATTAACCTCATCCCACCTGATGTGAAGTAGTAATGAATTCCTAGCTTAAGGGCGTGTACATCATAACAAATCTGTTACTGGACTTGAAGGCTAACCCTGCTATTAATGTAGTACCCTTCAGGAGCTCTGGAAACCTTACTCCCACGCAAGAACACAACAACACCGAAGTGATTGTTACTTGGCTACGGTCTTCTGTAAGGTGGAGGTATTTCACTAGTCGGGTTGCTCCAGTTCGAGCGATAAATCGCTGTGCCCTACCTCTCTTAAATCCAGTAATATTAAATTCAGTATTTTTTATTTATTCAATTAAATAATTGATGTATTTAAAGTTTATTCCTCAAACTTAAAGAAGTAAATAAGGTGAATACAATGCCTTAAAATATCTCTGTTACTATAAAAATATATAGTGAAAGGGCGTGATTTTTATGAATTATCTGCAATAACCAAACACGTCCACAGATAAGAAATAATTTGTAAAAAGATTACATTGCATAAACATCTTTAGTACCCTTAGTTTTTTAAGATTTTTATTACAGCAATTTATCTTAGTCTGTGTCTCGACTTCTTCCTCAATTTTATAAGCTTAATTTGTAATTCCTGGTAAAAACGGGATAATCTTGATTCATTGTCCTGCCAGCATGTCTGTGTAGACAACACTTTGCATACTAATACAACTGCTGGGGTATTTTATGATGTTTAGGGGAAAACATTCTAACATGATTTTCAAATAATTAAAATACATCTATGTACAATCTAGAAGGAACTAGCAAAAAAGAGCCTAGAAGTTGAGACTACACTCATAGATATTTTAACTATCAACAGACTGTTTAATAACCGAAAAGTGTTTCCTCCTTACTTTGACATGGATTCCTTCAAAAGGAGCGTGAAGAAACATCTTGCGGGCCAGTATGGCGATGCTAACGGACAGGATATTTTGATATCAAATCCGTTGTCATTGCGATGTCTTGCTTACCATCAGGCTGGGAGGAGCCAATATACTGCGCTACAATAAAAAAAAAGTACTGCAAAGGTATTCAATGAAACTTTTTAACACACTCTCTGATTTTAATTTTATTTCTCAATTTATTTATATTAAAGTTATTATCTTCATATCTTCACAATACTCAATCAGGTCGATGTGGAAAAAGAACTTTTCTGTATTGTCTCTGGTTTGGGTGTTGTGGTAGGTACCGTCGTTGTTTCAGTTTTCTGTAACACAAGTGCTTTAGCTATTAAATACAAGATTAATTATTATCAGAAGAGTCAAAGCATAGTTATGAAACCGAAAAGGTACCGGGTTCGATTCCCAGTCAGGTCAATTTGAAAAACGAACTTGTCTTGAGTTGGGTCTGGGTGTGCCGAGATGACGCCCCAGTTAGTATCCGTTGTCTGGTGCAAACGAAAAAGTACAAACGAAAACCTTAGTTTGAGACCAGGTGATTAGTGTGATTGTCTGGCGCATTTATTTATTTTATTTATTTTCTTGATAGTATTGCCGACATCATTATATATGCGACAGAGTAAACCCAATATTTGAAAACACATCATTTTTATATTTCTGTAAATTATGTGATGAGCTCCTTCATCATTTACTTCTACAGGCACATATAGTTCAAGCTTATGAAATTTCATGAAGCCTCTACCTTTTGAGGCTGACAAGCTTTCATAACATTTACTGTATAAATTCCTTTACTCAGAATTAACATATCGTTATATTTCCATGAATATTCAATCATGGTGGCGACGGGCTCAATATATTTACCTTTTGGATGTTAATTAGAGAGCAAAGAAACTTGTGTGTGTTCGTTTAAAAGCATGAATTTAATCGAAATAAATTGTGTTAGAACGTCTTCAAAACGTGAGTTACAGGAAATTGCTGTGGTGACTAGGCTTCCGAATTTTCCCAAAATGAAACTGGTGCAACTAAAAATATGTTTAAAAATCAAAATTGTTAGGTAAGTTCATATATCGTTCTGAGGAAGGTAGACCACATATTATCATGCTGTCATTTTGTGCGTAAGAAGAGATTATGACATCAAACTTGTTAGGGTACCTGAAAAGCGATGAGGAATAATGTTCAAGGGCATCGAACCACCCTTTTCAGGGCAAAAGATTCCCATACACACCGTTATACAACGCCTCGGACGATGGTAAGGTGCTGCAATATCAATTCTTGTGTGAATGAAAGGTTTTTTTTTGTAATACACTTCAAGATTAACCTCATCCCACCTGACGTTAAGTGGAAATGAGGTCCTAGCTAAGGGCGACAAGTACAGCATAGTAAATCTGTTACTGTACTTGCAGCCCTTACCTTGAAGGCTTGACCCCTGCTTGTAATGTAGCACACCGCAGAAGCACTGGAAATCATACTCACACGCAGGAACACAACAACACGGAAGTGATTGTTATTTGGCTACGGTCTTCTGTAAGGTGGATATATTTCAGCAATCGGGCTGCTCCAGTTTGAGCGACAAATCGCTATGCCCTACCTCTCTTAAAACGTATTGAAATATGTTGTGTTACTTAGATCAACAATTAAATAATTTTTAAATTGTATTTGAAATAGAAAGCTACATCGTTCGATAATAATTTAAGCTCCTTTCAGCAAAGTATTACGCGAGTGAAACTGCGAGCATGAGTAAGCGTCACCAATGACAGTTGGTATCGAACTTTGCCAATTTGTTTTTTCTACAGATCCGAAAACGGGACATCCGTGCATCAGAGCGATGATTGGTGAGCTTAGCTGTGATCTGTCGTTGAGTACTGCCCCCTTATTTGGGTCGAGAGGGCCGGGAGGGGGAGAGGTGCCGATTTAATCAAAGCTCCTAGTAAACATAACCGGAGGGACGGACGCGGATGGCAATTAAATAAAATATGATAGGACGTTTCCTTCCAATCAATGATCCATAAAGCTCAAAGTTTACTTTTGTCAATTGAACGACAGCTGATATAAACTAATATTATAAAGTTGAAGAATTTGTTTATTTGAACGTGATAATGTCAGGAACCACTGATTAGAATTGAAAAAATATTTTCTGATAGATAATCAATTTATCGAGGATGGCTTTTGGTTATGTAACATCATGTTGTGGCCAATAGAAGCTAAGATTCAGAGGAAAATGTTAAAAAAATGGAGATGGTACGTGTGCGTGCTAGTGCTGGCTGTTGCCGGCCGCTAATGTATATTTCAAAACCTTTGTTGTTGGTAAGCTGCTGCTTAGTGTACCTACGTGTCGCAAGGTTTTATGGAAAAGCTAGACAGTCTAAAATTAACCCGCCTCGGACCTTGCAACAATATATCTTAAACAGACTGAGAAATCGGACCAGCGACAATGAGAAATACAAAACTAATTAAAAGTATAAACTGTTTTAAAAGCGCTAAAATAAAACAATCAATGTTAATTTAAAAGCCCTAAAATTATTCTTTGCATTTTTTTTATAAGTTTAGAGGTTGTCGCAAGAATTTTCTATTGGATTGGGTGAATAATAGTAAGTAGGTACTTGATTTGATTCACTATTATAATTTTTGGGAAATAAGTGCAGTAGAGTGCTACAAATGATTACATATCAAGTCCTATTTGGATCAAAAATTATAACCAAACGCAGAATAGGTAAACAAATTCGTCCAACCTGATAATTTGTCCTGTGAGCGGGAGACAAATAAACAAAACAATCCTTCTACTCGGTAAAATGACCGCTACCGGATCAAACATGGCATCCGAATCGCGTGCACTCGTTTTAATCTCATGATCTGTGCACGGGCCGTGATTAAAATAAACGTTGCATGTAATCCGGGTAAACTGTTTACGACGCGACTGGCTCCGGAAATCGAAGGCGGCCATATTGGAGCCGGAAATGGCAAACTCGCCGCCCCCCCGTCTGTGGGCTCCCTGCTAACTGTCTTTGCTGATATTGGAGGTTCAATTTCCCAAATTGATGCGCGTTTGTTTGTCACGACGAATCAATTTGCGTATCTGCAGCAATCAAATTACCCTTCATAATGGGTCTTTGCGTGTACCTATACATTAACTGTGCTATGTACCAGCCCCAAGACTCATCGTGAAGAAAAATTTTACGTACCAGTATGGCGATGCTATCGAATAGGATATTTCGGTATCAAATCCGTTGTCATCGCGATGTGGGTTCCTATCTTGCTTACTATCGGTCTGGGATGAGCCAATCTACCGTGCTTTTATAAAGTAAAATGATAAAGAAAATATTGTTTTCAATTTGGGAATTGAATACGGAACCTCGGAGATGGCGCGATGGCAAACTCCGGTCCGCTCGTTTGTCGAGTACCAATTTATCACACAGCTCCGGAACTAGTAGACCGAATGAATCGGTTAGACGCCAGACGTTATTGGATACCTTAACAATTAGGCATTAAGGTGTCCTATAGCGTCTGGGCATAGGTCCCACGCTAATATGCGGTTGCAAAGGGTAGGCCAAGCTTGGGGACGAACATACATTTATATGTAGTTGTGTTTTCTTGCTGTATCTCTTAGTTGGTTCTCAAAGACACATCTCATGTTGTGTCGGTGTAATGTATGTAAAAGAACATGTTGTCAATACGCCTCGATCCTTTGTAAGGTAATGGGTATGATCATTCAAACATATTTATTTGACTATCTCACATGAGTTGCTCTGATTCTGTGTTAAGTAGCTCAAGCACTTCTGTTATAGAACTCAGAAACAGCCGGTTCCAGAATACTCGAGAAATATAGAAAAAGTTCGTTTTCCATATTTTCGGACCGGGAATCGAACCCGGGAACTCAAAGATGGCGCCATGCCAAACTCAAGTTTGCTCGCCTCTCTGCTACGGAAGTCGTCAAACGTTTTGGCTATGGAGAGTGGTTTTGTGCTTAGTAAATATAGAACTATTCTTCTTGGTTGGAATAATCCCTACTAATATTAAATATATTATAAATGCGAAAGTAACCCTGTCTATCTGTCTGTCTGTTACGCTTTCCCGCTTAAACCTCTCAACAGATTTTGATGAAATTTCGCATAGGTATAATACGTTGAACCTCAAGAACGGACATAGGCTACTTTTTGTTAGAAAGTAAGGTTTTCTATAAAAGCGAGTCATTTTTGACAGCTTAGTGAAAGTAAAAGTATGTAACTTTATAGTGTCAGGGAGGTATGCAAAAATTTTAACAACTGAATTTACCCCAAGTTTTTTAAAGGCAAGAACACCTTATTATTTTCTCAATTTTGTAATATCAATGAAAAAGACTAGAAAACTACACAAACCTAAAATTATGGTTAAGAATCGCAGTATATAACATAGGTTGCTCTTTATCAACTAACTATTGTACAGTAAAAATTGGAGACAGAAGTCGCCCAACTTTAATTAAAAGGGGAGACTTAAAACACTTAGTTCGTCGTACAGGCAGGTACCTAAATTAGTTTTTTCCAATTAAAAGTCCTCTCTATTTTCAGTTTGTGCAACGAAAACTGTAGGGCTTTACTGACGCCACTTTCGTGACAAAACTTGTTAGTTTTGTTTTATTCTCAACCCAGCACCCTCTCACCTTAAAAATACTGGACAATTTGTGTTATTTCTTTAGTGGGTCTAGCAAGCTTTAAGTCTTTAATTGACACTCTGTAGTGATTGCGGATAAACTTATCAGACATGTGCTATGTAACCATAACTACCTTACTACTGGGGTACTAGCTGTGCCAGCGACTTCGTTCGCGTGGACTACATCCTTTTATGGTCGGTTTTACCCCTTTCTCCCCTAATATTCGAAACAAAAAGTAGTCTATATTTTAATCCAAGTTTCGAGCTATATTTGTGCCAAATTTCATATCTCTAACTTCAAAAATAAACATTTTTTCATATAAACTTCCAAAAGTGGTATAACGCCCTCCCCCCCTTATTTTCTAATAAAAAGTAGCCTATGTCCGTTCTCGAGATTCAACGTATACCTATACCAAATTTCATCAAAATCGGTTGAGAGGTTTAAGCAGGAAAGCGTAACAGACAGACAGAGAGACATACAGACAGACAGAGTTTCTTTCGCATTTATAATATTAGTAGGGATGGTCAGCTCCTGACTGAGTACTTAATTGATTAATTAAACTTAATTTCATCACTCATTAAAACAAAACTATGACTTGCTCCCAAGTGCTGTACTCATAGCACTAAATTAGATATTCCTACTGTAACATATCTCCTGAGTTACTTGCGGATAGATTTTCGATGTTTTTTTATAGTAGCGCAGTATACTGGCTCCTCCCAGCCTGATGGTAAGCAAGAGAGGAACCCACATAGGTATATATATTGTCCACATAAGACATAGGTTCCGAACCAGATGTAGTGTCATTATGCATTGTGTTCTATTACGATTCAAGTGTTTTACTTATTTGAATGAAGAAAGATTTGATTAATAGACTGTTCTTTTCCACTTTCCTGCATAAATATTAAAAACATAATGTTTCTCATAATAAATAGGATGATTTTATTTTGAAATATTGTGAATGAGATCACGGGTAAGGTTAGTTTTTACAATTTGTCGCGCCTATGTAGACTGTCAAGTGGATTTCGTTTTCCTCTTTTATTCTGGCAAGCCACAGCTCTACCAGCTCTTTCTCAATCAACCATCACCACATATAAAGAAAATAAAAATGCGCCAGACAATCACACCAATCATCTGGTCTCAAACTAAGGTTTTCCCTTGTACTATGAGTACCAGACGACGGATACCAACTAGGGGCGTCAACACCCAGACCCAAGTCAATTTAGAAAAGTTTGTTTTTCAAATTGACCCCGGGAATCGAACCCGGGACCTTACGCGCTTTAGCCGCCTACCTTAGCCGCTGCGCCACCGAGGTCGTCATGTCACACACACATATTGCAATGTTTAATCTCCGCTTTATCAATACTTAACCTAACTTATTATTGTTCCAGTTGCTACTCCATACCCGCCAACAACATGTCGGGCGGGTCGCACGTGTCCCGGGCGACGTTCGGGGGCGCGGACTCAGTGTCGGGGGGCAGCGCGGCGCCCCTGCCGAGCCCGGCGTCGGCGGGGGCCGCGCTGGTGTCCCCCGAGACGCTGAGCCGGCACAGCAGCCCCCCGCCGCCCCCGGCGATGCCGATACACTCGCACCCAGCGCCTTCCTGCTCCTCGCATCGGGTTCACATGGATTCTTCGTTGAGGTACTTATTATTGAAGGATTTCTCCATATTTTTTTATTGCACTTCGAGATTGACCTCATCCCACCTGATGTTATCTTAAAATTCTGTTGTGGTCATTTATGTTTACATAAACTTGTTTAGTACCGTAGGTCGCTGTTATGTTAAGGGTGTTAAGTTAAGGGCAAAGATACGTGTGCTTACGCTTTTGTTAGTCTCTCGGCCGATCTTTAATTTAGTTCATGCAACACAGAAAGCCCGACATACTTCACTAAAATTAAACTTATTTAGGTCACAATTAAATACAAGTTCTGGTTTTCTCTAGGCTGCCGTCTGCTGACTTCAACATTTTGCAACACTTTGTTTTCGAATTTGTTTTCACAACCAGTTTTATAACTGAACATTTCGCTTCATTTAAATCAACAATTAATTGACAAAGGTTCTTAAATGAGCAATCATATAAGAAACCCCTTCACCGTTGCAAAGTGAGACGATCGTCTACGTCGCGGCAAATTTGTTGTTGCACACCGTTCACAAATAGAACAATAATGACCTTTCGGCTACCCTGGGGAAACGAAAAAATGGAATTGCGATTTTTGAGTTCCTTTGTTGGCGGGACGCGGCAAGTTTACAAATAGCTAACATGAAAGGCTGGGGGAGTGACGCAGCCGCGTGTGAGCGTCGGGACGCTGAACAGTTAAATTGTTCAATCAGATATCGGCTCTTAATTGGGAAACTCAATTAGTGTGGTCGAGATTATTCCGGACGTGTGATGCGTTTTATTTGATGCGGTAGAGGCATGATGATTGCACGCACGAAGTTTGGTTGATTCACTGATAAACTAAAGCTATATTTATTAAAATCAGCCATGATTCGTGGTCCGTGGTCGCGTTCGTGGTACTTTGGTCTCGCAAAAACTAAGACCTATATAGCTAATGTTGATATGATCGTGGAGGTCCAAGGAAGGTTTAAATGGTAAAATAGTTTGGAAAAGCGTTCGCCAGGAAAGCGAAAAATGTATACAAACAGCTAACAAGTACTAACCGTCAATTTGTGCGCTTTTGTTTTATGAAAGCTTTTACAAAAGACGTGAGTAATTAAATATTTATATCAATATCAGGAAAAATACTCGTTTCAGCACTATAAAGTACCTATTAGTAACAAGCGAACACTGGTATTACCAATAATATTTTCTTCATTGAAATTTTAAAATTCATAAAGACTAAGTACTTACTGCGATTGTATAAAACCGAAATGATAAAAAATATTTAAACTAGAACTAGGTGGATATTCCAGAATATAAATTCGCGCTCCTCTCTGTTGAACCAAGTGTCCTAGGTTCGATGCTCAACCAAAACAAAAAATAATTTCATAAAAGTTTGAGTTTGGCCTTTTGTTCATTTATATGTAATGAAGGGTCGGTGATATGATACCATTGTTTTTGTATTCATTGCACAAGTGCTTGAAATACTTACTTTGCCGTAAGGTTTGTAAGTCATATTGTCTTACATTAATTTTAACGAACTGCAAGTCATCTCGTCTGATGGAAATTAGTAAACTATGATATTGATTTTTACAAGTCTTAAATATAAAAAACAACAGAAAAATTACATCTCCTCTTGCAGTGTGGGATATATAATCAAGTTAAATATGATATAAAGCTTATTGTTCAAAGCGAGTGTCAAGGGAAACTCCAAACAGATAAACAAGGCCATGCTCCCCTAGCTGTGCAACTTCCCACTTGTTACTCAGCGTTATCTCCAAGAATGGGCCTATTCCTCGAGGATGAAATTGCGGCTTCCGGAATTAGTCTGTGCTCCAAACTTAGCTCCTAAGTTTAAGCCGAGGTATTGTGTGCGAACTTAATTGATTTATGTTCACAATGGTACGCTTCGGTGCAATTCGCTAATTAATGCTATTACCCACTTCGGAGTAGAGATAAGGAGACGCTACATCTTTGTAGAAGTTAGGATTGTTTTGAAACGCGAAAGTTTGTAAGAATGTTTGGACTTTTACAATTTTTTACAGTGCTTCACGGCGTACTAGCAAACTATACATTGATTTCAAAAGAAACAGAAAAAAATCATTTCCCCTTGCAGTGTGGATCTCTAACCCACGACCTTCACGTATCGCGCGTGCTGTTCTTCCAACTGAGCTAACCGCAAGTTTTCGTACATAAAACCTTTTTCACAGCTATAAGGGACAACAGAGGGCATTATTTGTAAAAAAATTAAAGGATTATATAAATACCTTGTTCCAATAATGAAAAACGAATCGGTCTACATAGTTACGAATAGTAATAAATTATACGAGGTGTAAGCTAAAAACGACTGACTGCTGAATGATGACAGCTGATATGGAAAGTAAATTTGAAATTAGAATTAACGACTCGTAGAAAAACGTAAAATATTGGAATCATGCATTAATCGAGCATCAAAAAAATACTAACCTAACCTAAATAATAGTATAATAGGATATAGATTAAATAAGAGAGCCACTCAGGCGACTTGTCGCTCCAGCCAGTATTTCGCTCCATCCATCCATCCATCCATCAGCCTCTTTTTGTCCACTGCTGGACATAGGCCTCCCCTACAGAACGCCACAACGCGCGGTCCTGCGCTATCTGCATCCAGCGGCTCCCCGCACATCTGACGATGTCGTCAGTCCATCGTGTTTTAAATCTTCACTGGACCTTCACATTTATTTCAATACCAAATATATATTAGCCAAATCGATCCAGCGTCCTGGAGCTTTAGCGAGACTAATGAATAGCGATTTATTTGTATATACATATATACGTATAAAGACTACCTATCCCCACGAACATGATCAACATTCCAAACACAGCGGTAGAATACTTAATTTGTGCTGACGATTCGTAAGTGCTTTTGCAAAGCTTACATGAATAAAAATGTTTTCTATTCTATTCTCTACGATTAATTACCTATATCAAAACCAAAATCAGCTAAATCGGTATGACCAATATTGAGTGTTAGTAAGACTAACGAACCAATTGATTTTAATTAATATAGATTACAAAGCGCGCCTAACCGATAGTTATACAACGAAATGATCTTATAAGGATATATATTTAAGAGAGATAGGGCATAGCGTTTTATCGCTCGAACTGGAGCAGCCCGACTGGTGAAATACCTCCACCTTACAGAAGACCGCAGCCAAATAACAATCACTTCTGTGTTGTTGTGTTCCTGCGTGTGAGCAAGGTTTCCAGAGCTCTTGGGGGGTGCTACATTAGTAGCAGGGGTCAAGCCATCAAGGTAAGGGCGACAAGTCCAGTAATAGATTTATTATCCTGAACTTGTCGCTTTTAAGCTAGGACCTCATTAACACTTAACATCAGGTGGGATGAGGTCAATCTTGAAGTGTAATATAAAAAAAAAAAGAAAAATACCCTAAAAATGTCAGAAAGAGTTGCTTGTACACGTAATGTTGTTTGCAAGTATTCCTCAAGATAGTAACAGCATTATCAGCAACTAATTACTGTCTGGCCCTAGCCTGTTCACGCCACTCGAGGCCGTTCTTGGATCTTATATAACAAATAATTACACTAACCCTTTGCTGATTACATAACAGTGTTTACTTTACTTTACTTACATCATGACATATACTATGATGACAACATAACATACATTGCCCTGATTCTATAGTAAGTAGCTAAATCACTTGTGTTAGAGAAATCAGAAACGACGACGTACGGATCACAACACCCAGACCCGAGATATTATAGAAAAGTTCTCAACTGGGAATTGAACCCGGAATTCAAAGATAGCGAGACACGAAAGTCCTGCCCGTTCAAACTTAAATATTTCTTTGTTCAAGTAGGTTACATATAACACTTTTAAATCGTCATTGAATACAATGCAAAGTGATTCTACATCCGGTTCGGAACCTATATTTACCAAGAATACACCGGTAAGAGTGATTTATTTATGATTTATAAAGAGCTTTCATTAGATATCAAATTATTTTACGATAAAATGAGCAACAATTTGTATACGCGTATTATGCCTTAGCCAATAGCCAGCCAATGACGACGCTTCTACACACGCGAGGTCAATCTTGAAGTGCGTTAAAAACGTTTCATAAATATTACTGATGTAATTAACATAAACAAAAAAATATTATATTGAATTGAATTGAATTAGTAAAAGTCCCCATTCAACTAAAGAAAGAAAGAAAATACATTTATTGACTATCACAAAAAACGAACAAATACAACGCAAGATAATAATTACATAGATTTAAGTACCTTGTGAGGCCAATATGGGTTTCACCTCAGCAAATGCCGCTACGGCATTTGCTGAGGCAGCGCTGGTATTCTGGTGAAACCCACTGCTTGGAAAAATAGCAAGAGCCCTCGTAACTCTTGCTAGTTCCCCGCGCAAGCGAGTGGCGTTAGTTCACCTACTTTCAAACTTTAAATATAATCGCAAACAGACAATAACAAAAACAAGCAATGAAAATCACGTACTTAATGATCAAAATATTACTGAGTTATTTACTCTTATTTTCAAATTTGCAAAGTAGAAGGTATAAGTACGTACATGGTTTACACAGGGCTTCATAGAAGATCTAAAGTCAATCTTCTCTTGCAGGCTCTCCAGTCCCCCGTCGCTATCGCTGGGCGGGTCCCTGTCGCTGCAGCCGGTGCTGTACGGCCCAGGGGGCGCACAGTCGCACGCGCCGCTGCCCCCCACCCGCCGCCCCTCCCGCCCCTCGGCCTCCATACAACACGTGCACGTCATCAGCCCGTGAGTACCACTTAAAACAAATCCTTCATTAACGAGGAAAAGTAGGAGGTGTAACTTTTGTTGTACAGTCGCAGTAAAAGTAAGAGGTCCAACTTTGAGTACAATCTCAGTAAAAGTAAGAGGTCCAACTTTGAGTACAATCTCAGTAAAAGTAAGAAGTCCAACTTTTATGTAGTAAGAGGTGTAGTAACTTTTGTGTACAGTCACATAGGTGTAACTTTTGTGTGAAAGACTTGAGATTTTATGACGTCAGCTTAAAAGATCCAGAATGAGGTGGTATACAACCTTCGTGGTGGGTGGCTTTAGATCCTGGAGGTCAAGAGTTGGAACCCCGCAGGAAACACTTTCCTGTTTCGTTAAGTCATGCAGGGTTGAATCACCTGACTGTCCCATATAAAATGATGATTCCAAAAGGTACGTCAAGCTTGTGGTCCCGATTATGTTCATAACAATTTGGTTTTACTTGAAAGGCTTGCAACCCGAGATGCCCATAGTACCGCCACTCAGGTGTAAGGTCCACCGACAAGTTATAGTGGGTAGTCCCCACTCTTTAAAGAGCGGAGCCGGGAGTAGGGTCTACTCTCTTATAGTCCCACATGCGCTACAATCACCCTCAGCTGTAGTTAGGTGTTTTGCTTAGTAAAAAGTCAACTAGCAATCGTTGCATTAGGACGCCGATGGAAACAAATCAGGGATATGGGCAAGAAGCAAGAAGCAAATGTATAAGGTTAATGGCCGATATTTTAGTGAGTTTTCTGGATTTACTCATTATGTCCTAAGATGACGTTATCACGTTATGGATCATATGCGCGTATAAGAAGACGTATTTTCAGTGATCAGTACTACTGGGTAGTCAGAATCATTCTAGATGGCATAGACTGAGTGCCATTGCTTCAGACCAGGAGCCTGGTTTTAATTTGTGGTCATTAGAAACAGACTTATAAATTGACATTTGCAACTACAAGTTTAATTTGTCAGACTGCGTAAAATCACCCTTCGAACCATGGAGTTAGTCCCAATAAACTTAACGAGCTGCAGTGTGATTAAAAACATCGTTTCTGACATCACAAAGACTAGTAAACTTATAACGAACGCAGCGGATCCCTAGCACGTTAAACTAGGTCAATCCTTTTAATTATCTTCAAGAGGCGGGTCATAAGGTACTTATATCAATTATAGGACCGCTTGAGAGCATTTTATCGGAAATATTGCAGGAATTTCCGAGACAGGTCGTGCCGGTCCGCTCCCACAAGGATATCGGAGTTTATTATCCGCTATATTGCTGAAACGACAATTCCATTCGAAATCATAGAAAACTTGATATTTTACATTGTTATGACAATCTTGTAAGTGTTTACTTCAAAGCTGTGGCATGAACTGTATTTGTTCACAAATTGCCTTACATAAAGTACAAATTTTTATCCGGATGTCACAAAACAACAGAACCTTCAAAAATGTTTGCGACGAAGATATTTAAAAAGTTATCTAGGTTTCATGTATGTTATGAGATAAGGCATTTCTTGTTGTGAGTTCATGACCATTTGTAACTTCAAGCGATGCATTTTATATATCATTTGCCCGCGACTTCGTCCGCGTGGCGTGTTATTGTGTCATTTCAGTATTTTTCTCGGTGTGTGTCGAATGTAAATAATAATGAATGTTGCATTCAAAAATTTTAAAAAGTTTTTTTTTTTTTTGAGAAAATACATTAAAAAACAACATAACAATTATTCTGAATCTGGCGCTAGTGCAGTATTTTTTCATGAAAAAGATGTTTCCCATTCCCATGAAGCTGTACATTTGCTAAGATACCCATATACTAAAAAATTTCAAGCCTCTAACTCGCGGTACAAAAGTTTTTCCCGCTATTCCCGTTCCCATGGGAATTTTGGAAAATCCAATCATGACTTAACTTTGCATTCACTAAGGTATATGCATGTCAAATTTCAATCATCTAACTTACGCGGTTTAGATTTTTTCACACAAAAGTTTTTTCCCGCTAACTCCCGTTCCCGTGGGAATTTCTCAAAATACAGTCATAACTAAACTTTATATTTACTAAGGTACCTGCATGCCAAATTTCAAGCGTCTAACTTAAGCGGTTTAGATTTTTCATACAAAAGGATTTTCCCGCTAATTCCCGTTCCCGTGGGAATTTCGGGAATTCCTTTCTTAGTGCACCCCTACGGTACCTAAGCTACGTCCCTTCCAAATTTCAAGTGCCTACGTTTAGCCGTTTGGGCTGTGCGTTGATATGTCAGTCAGTCAGTCAGTCAGTCAGTCAGTCAGTTTCTCCTTTTATATATATATATAGATAATTCATTAAATCTGATTGCATACTGAAATGTGCTTGGTAAGAAATAACAGCTAGGAAGAGTGTTATTGCAAATAAGTCTGAAATGCTTTTATTTTCGCAATGAAAAGTCGTTTCTGGTGCTACATTCACAATCCCGTCGCAATCTCCCCACGCGTCCAGTTACAAATTTCACATAGGTTCCCTCGCCCTTCCAAATGGCCATAGAAGCGAGTTCAAATAAAAATACACTCCAGCCAATCATTGGGCCGAGCGGAATTGCTCAAGTGAAAAATGCTGCCGCTCAGAGCCGCCGTAATAAATTACAAGAATACGTAAAAGCTTGGTGCGATGCAGCCCGCCACAGTTGCGAGGAAACCAGTGTGACGCCGGGGCTATGAATTTGACTCAAGAAGCGAACATATTCGTCACACTTGTGCACATTTGCCACTTTTCATGGAATTCTGCAATTTGACTAATATTATAAGACTAAAAGTTTCTTTGATTAGATGGATTTTAGGAGTCTATTACGTAAAATTTATTTGATGGCTATGGATAAAATTGGTAGCTTGGCAAACTAGATACTTGAATTTCAAATATGATACTATAATGTCAAACTCGTATGTATTAAGTGAAGTGGGTATATTATTAGCCTATTTATTATGTCCCAATGCAGGGCTAAAGCCCCCATTATTGAAAAATTTTCCTTTACAATCTTGTTATCTTTAGCGGCTTATTCTTTAAAAAATATTTCACTTAGGATTTTAAACGTAAACTGCTGTTTTAAAGCTTTAAGATCGACGTGTTTAGCTGTGCGTTATTTTGATTATTGTTTTTGCCACAGATCAATATTGAAATAATTGTTTCTTATCGCGTCAGTTTGTAATAGTTGAATTGTTTTGACAAATCTGAGTTATATCTTAGCAATTAAATATGTTGCTGAAAATTAGTGACTGTATTATTGGAAAGCTACAATCTAGTACAAACAGAACAGGCCCGTTAGACATGTAGTGTGACCCTGACTCTGAGAAGAAAAAATGGCTACGAGTTCGAATCCCGTTTGGATGTTTGTGTGATGAACATAGGCATTCGTACTCGTATCACACATGTTTACAAACGTCTTATAGTATGTTAACCATAACAGAAGCTTAGTTTGGTTTTATCGTCATGCAAGCTAAGATTTGTTTAGATTAATTAATGACCACTTTTCATTGTTTTTACTTTTTCTGAAGTCATAAACTATGTTAATGAGTATTGCCACGATAAGACGTTTTGTCGACGGCAAGCCACATCACTAGGCTCCACAATTCGCACTCAGAGGGGAAATTACATTTTCCCCAGCGACTGTGCACTCAATGGAAATCTCTCAGCGGTGTCACAATGTAGTCTAGTGGTCGGGATTAACGGCTACATTTCCATAGCTTCAGGCAGGCGTAAACTAGGGCCTGTGGACAGGGCCGAGTTAAGGGGGCTGTTTGTTTTCTTTGCGTCCGAAATTCTGAGGAAGCACGTTAATTTTATGAGGCTCTGAAATGATGGTAAAGTTTTTTTGCAACCTCATTTCTAGAAAGGTAAAAAAAATAACTATTTTACAACATTACTATTTTATTACATTTTATATCTTAATTAAGGGAAATTGCTAATATCAAGAAATATATTTTACTAACGTCTTTTTAATGGGGGAAATCTTACGTGAACCTATGAAATAAAAATACAGGCGGGTACGTATTTGCATTGAGCAAAATTTATGAAACTAATACATTTTTAAAAAATATCTACCGAAGACTGTCCTCTATACTCATGAAAATCTTAAGTTCAAATCCTTCCCTGCATCACCCACTTTTTAAGCAATCATTTTCGGTAAATATTGTCGCTAATTGCCTGGTCTCATTGTGTTTATAAGCCTGTTTAATTGAAAGCGAGAAATATTTTATAAATCATAATGAAGCGGGTTCACTGAAAGGCTTTCAAATTGTTTTATCTTACCGCACAAGTTTTTTTTTTTTGTTGACGGGGGGAAATGCTTGATGCACCGTACCGTCACCCCGAGGGAGGGTGACTGCGTGTGTGGGACTCCCACCTACCTACCTACCTCGGACTACCCACTAAAACCCCCCGGTTGGACCTTCATCGCCTTAATGGCGGCGCCATGGGAGATCGGCTCAGCCTTTAATTCCACGACGCCACCGGTGGAACAGCCGCTTACGCGGCTCCGTCTACTCCCCCCATTGTGTTGGGGGGGAGTCTGGGGATGGCCGGTCTAACGGAACCATCCCCACCTCGCAGTGGAGGCCGGTGCAATGCCAGCTGAGGTGCCCTCACACCATCAGCCGGCCGGTCTCCACGCGGTAGCTGGGCGCGGTCATATCGCCGCCGCGCCCTCAGCGGCCTTCTTCGGCGGCAGGCGGGAGCGGAGGGGTCGTCCTCCCGCTCCCGCTCTGTGGCCTCCTTTTGCAATATGACGTCTTCGCAGAAGGAGGCCATCCCATCCCATGCCGTACCGCACAAGTACCGTAATATTTGCAACCAGCAAAACACACCCCTTTGATCAGGGTTGCTCTCAAACGTAGCGATTGAAAAACGTAAGAAAGGGATCTTCAAGTTAGACTACGAGTAGGTAATGGTGAATTCCGGTTTATTCAGCGCGAGCTGGTTACGGACGGTTAAATTAATAACTATCACTACATAGTATTATTTTTGCTGTCTGTCAATCAATGGAAAATCCAATGCATAATTAAAAAATGCAAGTGTAAAATTAATCCAATGCATAATTAAAAAATGCAAGTTTTTTAAATAAATATTTGTACATATTGAATATTGAAAAAAAGCCACATACATAGCTCGGCTGCGCAATTTTAAAACATAGTAAGGGACATGGCACAAAATGTTCAGGAGAGCGAAAAAACAGCTTGGCTACTTTAAGAGCGTGCCGCAACTAAAGTATAAGACTTACGTTGACGAAAGTTGGCTTTAAAGATGTGGCATATCCTTGGCTTTCAGATAAATATAATATCCAGGATTTATATTTAATAGTACACGTTAGAAACCACTTACTAAAGATAAATTTGTTTTTAATTGGTAAATGATGACTAAAAAACCATTTTAAAACCTAGCAAAGGCCTTTACTAGGTTTTTTTCTGGTTTTGGATAAGCTACAATTTACAATATGACAAGTAAGAAACCTAGTAAGGGCATTAAATATGTTAACTACTTTAGACCCTATGGTTTCACTAGTATTATTTCGAGTAGATTTCACAATCCTGTGGAAATAAAGATAATATGCAGGTGCCCTGCATAACTGTTTTAGGAAGAATATAACTTTAATTGGTCCAAAAAACAGTTTAAGGAATTTTGAGTTGGTACATCTTGATCTGATGTTGGAGTTCGATGATTGCAACAGAAACATGATTTTCCTTGAATCGATAGAGCTGAAATTTTATAATATGTCTACGTAACTTGGTAACTATAAAAAATATGATACTATGATGCTATCCTGGGCAGCAAAACTATTTTTACTGCAAGTAAGCAAGGAAAAAATTATATTAATTGCAATAAGGTATATTTAATTCCACTACATAAATGTGTTTTTCCATATTCCCTTCAAATAACAAGATCAGTACAAGGGAGTATTGATGAGGTTGATGAGGTTAGAAAAATACAAAATATTTACAGATTCAGAATAGTTTATACAATGAACAGCTGCTTAAAGGTTATTTTTAACAAGAAAAACCGATTGCCCCTCGATTTTTCTAGAATGCCGTCATAAAATCCTGGTAAAGTATCGTAATAAATAAAATTTTAGTATCTAATCTGTTTAGCTACTGAAAATCTTTAAAGTCCATTTAGTACCTAGTGTTTACCAAACTTTCAGGACTTATATAATAGAGATTAAATAAATGCGTAGTAAAACATCCTACAAAGAGACTCGAGTGAGTTTACCCTCTTAACAAATTACGTCATAACTTCTTTGTCCCCGGTTTCAATGAATCCACGCATATCCTCAACATAAAACAATGCTGTAAGTAAATAATTGGATAAATCGCGCTTCACACACAATTAGCAGGACTCTTAATTTTAAAAGGGAACTCTGCTCCATTCGTTTAATTAAGCTCGTTTGTTCCTCCAATCCGAAATAACGAGCAACTCAGAGAGGTCGCCCGACAACGTTATTGTGTAACTGATTTCGCTATAAAATTCACAAAGGTTGGATGCTACTGTAATGGGTAGGGTAATCGTTTGACTGGCGCTGGAACAATGGTTAGCGCTCTTGCTGTTGTACAGCCAACAACACGCCAAGGTAAACAATTGTAGTTCGACATTAGATCATACTGGAGCCAAATCGCAAAAGACCGTGAAAAATGGGCATCATTGGAGGAGGCCTTTACCCAATCTGGGGTTCATGCAAAGGATATTCCTTAATTATAAACTACTAACATTAAACAATAATTACGAGGATAGAAAACGAACACTAAACATAAAGATATATAACTAATACTAAATATCTATACTATATAAATTTTCTATATAAAAAATAATAATAATAATAACATTAATATTAAGATAAAACTAACACAACAATCAGTTAATACTAATAAATAAGATTTGTATTAATATTCCATTGTAATCTAATATGCATGAAATAAAGGCTTTTTTATTTTATTTTATTTTAGAAATTTTAAAAATGAGCGTTCTCCTCTTCAACCAGGCGATGCAGACAATGGCAAGTCGTGATGTCCACAATAAAAGGGCCTCACTCAGCATAAGTCATACTCTTTGTAAATTCTTGTAAAATCTGTAAACCTTCTTACCCCGGTGGTTGGTGGTAGATAGCGGTAACTGGCGGCAACTAACAAAAACAATTCGCCGAGACCGCAAATCCGGAGCAGGGTCCGCGGTAGTGACGTCACGGACGGAAACTTCGGTAATTATGTCCCTGCCTCTGACTTCCGGACTAACTTGCTTACACAACTACCCTCCGCGATGCACTGCATTATTCATGACACAATTCCTTGGTTACATGATATTCAGTTTGAAAACCACAATAAATGAGTTTTCGTCATTTTCAAACTGTCTTGTTAGCTTCCCATTTTAAACGTTTACAATAAGTTAAAGGGTCAAAACGCGATAACATTTATTAGTAGTTAATATGTCCTACTTACTGCCCGACGAGTCACCACGAAACCACGATAGGATACTTTTTATCCCCATTTAGCGCGAACGAAGTCGCAGCCATTAGCCAGTTTTCAAATAAGTAAATCATAATTAAGTAAATTCTTCATTAGGCTATTTAATTAAATGAATAGCCGGAGATGAAGAATCTCTAATATTAAATTTATGTCCAATATTTCATAAATATGCTTCTAATAATCTTATTGAAAGCATTCAAGCCTACACCGAGTATTGCCACTCAAATTAATCTTCAGCTTAAACAGCTAATTGTGTGGAGCTGATTACGAATAGGAAAATCCTTTTCCTCCTTTGAATCTAATTGAATGTTGTATGAGAGCTTTAACGTTGAAATGGGTAAAAGTGAATTTAGAAGCGGTATTCATTAACTTCTTTGGAAGTTCAGACCACAGAAACGATTTTGCTCACCAATTAATTTTTAACACAAATTTGCGGAGGGAGATTTTTTGATTTGAATGAAGAAGTTATTGGTGGAGTTAGTAAAAATTTTTATTTTGTTTATATCTCATTAGAAGAAGTTTTAAATGAAATAGAAAGAAGTGTTTATGTAACTAAAATGAATAATTAATAAATAAAGAAAATCCGTAGCCAAGAGGCTCGCCTCTCGGAGTCGGGCCGGACTTTAGCGTTGCGCCGTCTGAAATGTCTTGGGTTCGATTCCCGGTCAGGTATATATAAAATAACATTTTTTTTTATCAGAAACAACGACGCTATTGTGTAATGAATTGATTTCTGTAACACAATTGATTTAACTATTTAACTGCTTCAATGCAATCAGAGAAATGTATGAGCCCAATGCATACATAAAACGTTTGGAATCGATGGATAACAAGTTTGGCCAATTTTAAACAAAACACCATGTAATATTCTTAAATTAGCGGTTGTTACGTCGAATTCAATAAAAGTAAATATAATGAAAAGATTTTCTGAACAACTACAGCTCACTAAAGACGTAGAGAGATAATAATAATATAAATGTTCTCTTAAAACTTAGATAATAATATAATCAGGATAGTCAAGTGAGATACTTATAAGTCAAAACTCGATTCCTTAACAGATCTCAAAGAAGATAGCAATCTGTATCATCACGACTTTACTTATCAATAACTATTAAACACTTTCGGTACATTTTTAAGATAATTTGGCCGATCAACACAGCTGATGAAACAATGTATAGTCCCCTCTCACGGCATTGATTCCTTAAAATTCGATGTGAATAGTGACTAAATCCCAATTTATACGAAATCTTATAAGCGGACAACGTCTAAACGGCCGCATATTTTATGCTTATGTACAAGTCTCTTGTATAGGTTTAATTCTTCTTAAAAATAGCCTAACAATTGCGCACAAGTAGTCCGGTCGAGTTCGAACGAAGCGGAAACACTCGCTGCGAATGTAGCCATATCCTTGTCAAAAGCAAGATTCCGGTGCAACGTCGCAGCCAGCGCCGTTGCGGGAGCCAATAACATGCGGTCGCCATGGCAACGCTCACGCCAGAGGGGGCCTCTCCCCTTGATCCTCCGAGGGCTGGTGTCCAGATAACCAAGACCCGTTGAACCATTACTCAGCACGTGGACCGCCTTGTTGGGAGCAGTTTGGAAGGCTCTTTAGAAATTGGTCGAGGAATATTTAGTGCTTTTTGGTACATGTCCATGCGAAGCAGCATCCTTGGCTTAAGGTGGTGATTTGTCAGCGATGGATCACCTCCGGGGAAAGCGACCTTTGTTTTTTACCGTCTAAATCTTGAATGAGAAAATGTTAAAGTAGGTGCATATTTTCATCCCAAATTTAACCATGATTAAATGAATTGATTAAAACTTAACCATAGGTTTAAGTGTGAACTACTTATCGGCTGCCTGATTTCGCAAGATATAGCTTTATGATAATGATTTTAAGACCTTATTTAAGTTGGTTTGATCTAAAACTTAAAAAAAAATCCTATAATTAGCAGGTTATAAGAATTCGCAAAAAAAATTACAACTTTAGGTTAGGCTTATCCTACAATTATTATCTACTAGCTGTGCCCGTGACTTCGTTCGCGTGGGCTACATCCTTTCATTGTCGGTTTTACCCCTATCTCCCCTAATATTCGAAACAAAAAGTAGTCTATATTTTAATAGCGCTATATTTGTGCCAACTTTCATATCTCCAACTTAAAAAAAAAACATTTTCCCATATAAACTTTCAAAGGTGGCATTACACCCCTCCCCCTTACTTTCTAATAAAAACAACGTATACCTATGCCAAATTTCATCAAAATCGGTTGAGAGGTTTAAGCGGGAAAGCGTAACAGACAGACAGAGTTACTTTCGCATTTATAATATTAGTAGGGATAATTGCAAAAGCTTGTAGGTATTAGAGGATTGATATGTTTTGCAAACATGCATGCTAAAATACAGATTTAGATACAACTTTGTACATAAATAAATGACGACCTCAGTTAAGTAGTTCTTTATCTCAGAGGTGGATCCCCGGTCGGGTTAATATGGGAAATTGACTTTTCTATATTTTCTCGGGTCTGGGTGTTGTGGTACCATAGTTGTTACTGATTTCTGTAACACAAGTGCTTTAACTACTTACCATAGATGCACATTGTATGTGATGTTGTTGAATTTAATTAATTTATTAAGACGCTACTTTATATCCTAAAATGACGTGAACAAAATTACGGACAGACAGATTATTATTCAGGTGTAATTTTGTCGAGTGTGGAGGCAATGATAAAATCAAGAATATTTTTGGTAAATTACCTCGAAAAAACGTAAATTGTAGACTTGTCTATTATCTTAGACATACAATTGATTTTATTTATTTACCCACAAAACAAAAACTTCAGTTTGTAAATAAGATTACGTCTTTCTTCGTCCGCCATGAAAACCTCATTTCCTTGTGCCCTATTGATTCTCGCAACGACTTCCGCACCTCACCTTCATTTGGAATGCCGAGGAAGCGATGTCATGGTTTGTTTTTTAAATAATAAACAAATGAAGGTGCCTGGGCTGTTTTTCTTTTTAATGCACAATGCGTGTCTAACAAAAATTATACTGACAACTAATGACATTGTATTATCAGCTCATAGATTCTTAAAAAAACATTTTATTTTTCTTCTCGCGAAGGTGATGCATAAATGACAAATGTAGGCACGGTCGCAAGCACGTCATATATACACTTTGGACATTATCGCCCCTATGTTGCGGATATATGGGGGACTGGTCTGCTCCAGCTTTCCTCTCGAAAGTAAAAACTTACTTGAGTCCTTATTTGTTTCATCACTCATCAAAACCAAAACTATATGACTTGGTCCAAAGTGAGCTACACATAGCAATAAGTTAGATACTGATACTGTAAATGATCTGCTGAGTTTCTTACCGGTGTCTTCTCGGTAGATATAGGTTCCGAACTGGAAGTAGAATCACTTTGCATTGTATTCAATGACGATTCAAAAGTGTTACATGTAACCTACTTGAATAAAGAAATATTTGAGTTTGAGTTTTTATGGATTAAAATGGAACTGCTAGTTTACTTTGCTGTTCACTATCCAATAAAATACAAACTTGGTAACCTTTTTGAGAGCCTGGTGTTCATACTGGGGTTAATACCTGTGAGGGGCACCTAGGCCATCACTCTACGACCCCCAAACTAGTATGTTCTTAGTACTTTTATGTATAACTAGCGACCCGCCCCGGCTTCGCACGGGTGCAATAGGTACTAAAATATGTACGTATTATACAAATAAATATTGCAATATGCAAATGAATAAAATAATTTATTACATTGACTCCTCCCTTACCCCAGTGACGCTTGGAGCCTTCATCGCATGCTGGCTAGCTGAGCGCGGTGAGCGGCAACCAAGCGACTTTTTTCTAATACTTGCATTATTAAACTCATGATATCTTTCGAATTAAATGTCTGAATTGAATAATTCAAAAAGTTATATAAAGGTATTGAAGCTATCTTGAATATAATTTATTTAAATAAGGATTAATACCAAGGTACAAATAAAGAGCCTTTTAAAGAGGCGGCATATTAATTAAATTTTTAGATTAAAAAACCGCTATAATAGTTCATGATTTTGTTCTATCATCAATAGTTTTCGCAGCGCACGCGATGTAAGGAATTTTTCAGGTCACCTTTGGTTACATTATTGAAGTTTTAGTAAGGATCCCTAATTTTTTGAAAATATAATATAGCCTATGTCACTCGTGGATAGTGTAGCTTCCCAACGGTGAAAGAATTTTTGAAATCGGTCCAGTAGTTTCGGAGCCTATTCATTACAAACAAACAAATCTTTCCTCTTTATAATATTATATAATATTATAGTATATAGAAAATAAACAATGGTGCTCATTTTGAAGGCTGTGATAGTAATATACCCATAGCACCTCTTAAAAAAAAGGTGTACTGATTGCTAATATAGGAGCTTACTCAATACAAATTAGACCATGTCATAAATTTATGGGTAATATGTTAATAATAAATATTGCGTACCTTACTTATTGAAATGGCTAGCATATATATAGTACAGATTACTTCAATAATATTTGAGCAGATGCTGGTCAATAACTTCTATACACACAACTAACCAATAATATCTGAAAACTCATCTACACAGGTAGCTAAATGAGACACATGACGTGCGTGACACATATTGACGTTATGAGTGTTCAGATGTTATTAGCATCTGCTCAGATATTACTGAAGTAATGAATGTTCTGATATTAATGGTAACTTGTGGTGTATAGAACTTTTTGTCATTTTTAACTGTTCAGAAGTATTTGGTCACTTTGTCTGCTCCGATATATCTGACGGCGACTGTACATTGTCAAGTCTGGGTATTGCAAAATTAAACAATCTAGCATGCACCATAAGTGTCATTTCTCGCATAAGATTACCTATGTTTTGACGCTGCTGATTGGCTGATAGCACACCGCACTCATATTTTCAGCCAGTCAGCAGTTAACAAACAGAATTTTATCGATTTTGATCTTATTAAGAGCGCAATCGAATTTACTCACATCCTAAATGAGATGGTCTGTTTGGATAATTCATGATGTATCCATCTTTATTCAAAGTATCAAATAATTGAGTGCTATTTTATTCAAAAGCGTTGCCGTTGAAATTGCCGCAATTTACAGCGAAGGCAAAGATAGAACCCGTTATAATTACGAGTGATGAGAAACGTCTGCACGTTTGTAATTAGCGGCTTGAGCCTTCTGTTGATGGAATTAAGTCAGAACGGAGTAGACCCTCGCTAATCAGAAGGAGAATAATGGTTTCTTGGAAAACATAACACTGTTTTTGGAACAATTGTATTAGTAAATCTTCCATGATAGTTTCTTCATCGTGAAAACTGTACCGTTTGCCTAGCCCAATTGATACCAATAGTGTAATTTTGCAAATTCAAACCAGAGCAGGTAGCTTCATTTGTTTCATTTAAATGATTTATTAACATTACTGATACATTCAATATGAAAAAAATATTTCCTATACTCATAGATGAATCTACTTTATCTAATGGAGTTATCGACCTCTAATTAATATATACCAAAACATTCTTAATTATTTTTTTTAATTATGACGCTCGTATTCCATTTTTAGTAAAAACTAGTGCCCGCCGCGGCTTCGCACGCAAACCCGTTTTTATCTCATTTTTCACTGATTATTCTTAGTTATATAGCCTAATGGAAGAAAGTAAAAAAAATAATAAAAAAATATCCCTTGTCCTTCTCCTGGTTTTAAATTACCTCCCCACTAAGATTCGGCCATTCTTGAGTTATAAATAGTCTAACTAACACGACTTTCTTTTATATATTTTTTTAATTTTAGTAATTAATTGTTGGAGGCAAGAAAAAGCGTCAATATGAGATTTTTCTGTGTAAAAAGCAGATTTGATTCGATGAAATCGTAAATATTAATGTCGTCCATTTCTTTTTCTATTTTAAGCTGGGTATAATATACGAGCATAAATAATGCAATTATCCCACACTGGGTCGTAAAAGTGGATTATGTGGCCTTGACAAGGATAAAACAAAGGCTTCTCAAACAAGGATAGGGATTGTATTGCAGGTAACTTCCGCTATCTATTTGTTACTCGGCTGAATGGGCTGCGGACGTTCCGTTGGGAAATAACGTTATATATTTTTGTATTTTTCTTGAAGTTTGTGTTTTCTTTGCTGTGGAAAATGAGGTTTTATTACTAAACTACATGCATTCGTTTGAAAACTAAGTGTAAGTATACAGTGTTAGTATAAAATGTAGCACTTAAAACTTAGTTACTTGTTACTGGTATTGCGAATTTAAATTAGGATAAAATATTTAATTACAAAAGTATTCAAGGATAAAAAAAGGAACATAAAAACGATAATGTTATTACGAGTTTATGTCTGTTTATAATTTTAAGTAAACTTGTTATTAGATCACAGTTTAACCACTAATGTTAACACGAAATCTTTTCGGCCAATTAGGGCATTGTATTTGTGCAATATTCATTTTTTGGCGACCTCCATAGCCGAGAATTGGGCGTCATCTTATTACGCTCGCCGGATCACCATGGGAAACGAACATTTCTATTTTGTCTCAGAACTAAAACATTGTAGGTCCTTATTTTCCAACCTTTTTTGTAAAGAGTTTCTTGCCGGTATCTTCTCTTTAGTTATAGGTTCCGAACCGGTGGTAGCTTCATTTGCTTTATATAGAGACTGTTCATAAGTATTACTAATGTAATATATGTGAATAAAAAAGATTGACTTTGACTTTGACTTTGACTTTTATTGCACAAATTAACGCAATAGGTCAAGCGTATCTTACTATAAACCCCGAGCAGTAAATCCGAGTAAATCCATTAAGCACAGCGGGATACATTAATGGTCTGGAGCGGACAGTGTCACTGGCTCATCCCGTTAATCTGCGGGAATGATGCTAGGCTCGTATTCCATTGTTTCAATCGACAGCAGCCATTTATCCCGGAACGCGGCGAATTTCGTTTATTCTCTCGCGGTGAACGATGGGGCAAAATTAAATTGCATTTTTGCAGCGGCTTAAAAATATTTTTCGATGGACCATATTTCAACTGCAGGAAGTTTTTTGTTTTTCCGCATAGGATTTTCTTTGATTCCTTTGGATGTTTTGAAGTAAACTTTAATGTGCTATGCATGCAGTGATAGTTCATACAAATACATTCTTGCGATGTGTCAACAAATTTGGTTTTTATATTTTCTTCCTTTGTTTTCCAATGTTAAACGACCAAATCACAAAACTTCTAAATAAACGCCCTCATTAGGTACATTGCAATACCTTATTTGTTTAGGAACACGATATTATGGTTTCATGATGTCATATCGTGTTCCTGTTGCCCAAGCTGCTCAACCTTATTTATTCCATAAACTTCATAAAATAAGTTTATTCAAATTTTGATTTCCAAATTGATGAACGTTCGGCATTAGCTATAGTCACAGGAATGGTTAGAAATATTAAAAATGACAACACTTCAGAGCACTTTGATATTATTATAATGATTGTTAAGAATTATCATTCTCCTCTGACCAAGGGCACCTTCGGTCTGGGGCCCCGTGGCACCTGCCATCCTATAGTTACATCACTGTGTCTATTTAGAGAGCACTTAAAACGTTTAGGGCTGAGTTAGCAAGAAAGTGTACCTAGTCTTACATGGAAAGCTTTTCTTCGAAGACGTCTCGGTCTGAAGAAAATCCGCATCTTAGTGGATTAATGGAAGTTCGTTTTCCTTACAGACCCGTTAATACTTTCAGTTCTTTTGCTGCAAGTATTTTTCAAAGGCTCAGCATATGTTTAATACATATTTGATGTTAAAGGTGTCAATTTTGTTGACATGAATTAAATTAAAGTGCTGTTATATTTAGTTTTCTATTCTTTACGAAACTAAAATAAGAGGATTACACTATGACCTTTGTGTATCATGATGATAAAACAGTCACATAACATATATAATTTCAGTTGTGTAAGGAGTAGGTAGGCGTTGTGGCGTTCTGTAGGGGAGGCCTATGTCCAGCAGTGGACAAAAAGAGGCTGATGGATGGATGGATGGAGTAGGAAACGTAATATGATGCAACAAAAAAATAAGATTATTTCGTAATTTGTGCCACCAAAATCATAACCAATAAATTTTAAAGCAACTGTTAGACTTATTACACAAAAGACGCTACATATTTCATACTTCAACATGATAGGTGGAGTGACGATCTACACAAGATGGCTGGCAGGGGCTGGATGTGGAAAACCCTGTGGCGATAAACCAAAGTGGCGAATTATTGGGGAGTCCTATATCCAAAAGTGAACTGTGATAGGCTGATGATAATGTAGAAGATGGGTTTTTAGTGCAGTAGCAGTGTACAATAATTTAAATTGTGTTTCGTTGTCAACAGGAGCGACGCCCTCGCGACCACGCTGTCAGCGCTCTATGGGAAGCTATTGGTGGTGATGGGGGTAGCCTTTCCCATGGCCGAAGTGATCTCCACGTATATTCCACCATCTTTCTATGAGGTAACGATTACCTAACTTTAGTATAGCAATGAGCCTCGATGATTAGGTACTGAAATAATGGTTTGCTTTTCTGCTGCTAAATTAAACACACTGCTGACTTATTTAACACTATTGACGGTATCCATTTTTTTTCATCTTCATTTTGTGTAAGTATTTTAATAAATTATATTTTTTACTGCTTTCTTTTCCCTCAAAATTAACTCATTTAAATAGGTTTATGCTACTCGCTGACCTTTGTGTAAATCGTTCAGTATGGTCCACTGAAAATCATGACCGTGGACCATAACATATGCTAAATTTAAGATATCACGATTTGACATTTTCTGCATCGCCTGCATTTTTATGTCTTACGTTTATGTCTTCAATCGTTCCTGTTTTGTGAACTGTCTTTGAGTAATAAATATTTCTTCCATTCTTCAATAACATGGAGATAGTTTTCTGGAACGCAATTAGTCATTATAAAGGATCGATGTATAGTGGTGGACTTCATAAAAGATTCACAAGAATAAAAATCAGATACGTAAACACAAATCTAGTATCTTGATAAATGTTTAGCGAAACAACAATAACAGCACTCAGCCAGTTGATTGATCAATGTATGAAATGGGAAAATCAACTCAAAGTGACATTGGGATAACGTATTGGTCGCTCTACGAGTATTGTATTACGTTATGCGTTCTACTTGTATACTGTATCGAGCTTAGATATTATTTCTGGGTGTTTTGCTCATTATTTGAAGGATTAGGATATACTGGTTATCTCTATTACTCGATGAATACGTGTGAGTAGATTATGAAGAATGTTTATATCATGACTCAGCTAAAGTTGTGTAGGACGACCTCCTTGGAATGACTACTTGTGAAAGACAGCAGGAAGATACTGGTGTTGATAAGGGGAGGCTTTCGAGCAGTAGTGGACTTGTTTATACTGATAACGATGATATCGCATGCATACATTTTCATTTTTATTTCCTTATTGCTTCCTTCTAAGGAATTATTAGATGATAAATGTTTGGGAAGAACCCAGTTTGGGTTCTTATTCGTTCTGGATTTCTTTGTAACAACCATTTAAAAGCTGGTGTTTTTGTTCCCAGGGTTTCTACCTATACCTGTATATTGGCAGCATGGTGTTTCTCCTGTATATGTATGCTGCTTTAGTGAGAGACCGGTCAAAATCCTCAGCTGATACTGCAGTCGTCGCCAGTAAGTAATTGTGTTGTTAATTTTTTTTTTTATTTTTCATAAATTTGCCGTAATTTTCTCAATAGAGTCTACTTCTATTGATGACTTGCTGATGTTTTCCTAAATCGTATTACCTTGCTTTTATTTGATTTCACAATAATAAGTTGACAATCGATATATATAGCTCGTTTTGCAATCCAACTTTAAATATTGCGAGAAAGCAAATGTTGCAAACCAAATTACACTCCCATTTCATTCTGCAGAAGTCGTTTTTAAATTGCAACATTATCCGCACTAATACAGCAAAGGTTCAGAAGCGGTGTCAGCAAGAATTGCCGCCAGCAATTTTGAGGTTCAAAGGGACTCTTTTTAGTTTCATTTGTTCAGTCTGGCTAAGAAACTTTGTAAGAAAACGCGTTTAAGTTTGGTAAAAACGGTGAGTGAAATCGCCTTATTTGCATTTATTGTTACTTGACTATGGTGAACTTTTAATTCGCAAGTTATTTGGACCAGTTGTATGGCATGCTATTTATACAAGTATTTTGATATTTTAGATAATTTTTAACAATAATTGGTCGAAAACTTCGACAAACGTTTTAATAACTTGAATTTGCTATTTAGGTACCTCTTTGATCAAGGTTCCAGAGAAAGTTATTTTTAGTTCAATAGGGAAGCCAAGTAAAATTAGATTTTTAGTCTATCTGTTAGATGATCCAAAAATATGTCCTAATCGTAAAATAATGGCGATACATTGAATTGAATTGTCGTATGACGTCATTACGTCGTTGTAACGAGCCCCAACCCCGCAACTTGACATCTAAAGATCGCAGTATTTTTTTATTAATTTAGCAAATGAAAAAAGAGTGTCTAATATTTTTTTAATAACTAATTATCGAACCAAAAAACAATCTGGTGTTTTTGACTCGGTCCACTTCCCTAGTGTATGTAGGTACGTTTTTTATCTAAAGTTTTTTAAATATCACATACACCCAAACATATGAATACAATACACGTAGGCATTACTGACTAATAAAACCACACGTCGAAAGAGATTTTGTTCATCTATACCTCAAAATCAATTAGGCAAATCCAATATACGCTGAAATACGTGAAAGCCGATTTCGTCGAGCTTTTGGAACGTAAACAATGCTTTGACGTGTGACATAATACCTACTTTTCCCGATTTACCGCATATTTTACCCTTGTTTTTGTACAAACGCCCTTCTCGTTGGCGCTGGAAATAGTGGGGTGATTTTTTCACTTCAGCCGCGCTTACATTTGTTATTCAAATGACGTGAAAAGTCTCTGTGGGAGGCTAACTAGCGTTTTTTTTTGTAATTTTATAAGCAGTGGGTTTTGCACAAATAAAATGCAAAATTATGCATGTTTGTATGCAGGCATTTCCATTTTCATAGAGTGCATAGTGAACAAGTTAAATGCAGGGTATTTTGTGTAAATGTTTTGCGTACTTCATTGCACAAAGAGCAATAAGTTTGGCCCAAATTACCCTAGAAGGGTATAATGCAGGAATAAAATGTACATTGTACGAGGTTATTTATTCAACCCTTAAATGGCGGGTTATATACCTATAGGTACGCATATTATTTGCGTAAAGTATGGTTGGTTTTAGGTTCACATGGTGTGGTTTTTAAGACAATTTTGTTTTCCTTTTTTTAATTTAGGACCTACTACGATTACTATAATTTGCCATTGCATCACAATAAAGTGGACATCATAATTACATAATGGTCACAAACGAAAAAGATAAATTATTTCCAGGCTCTCTTATTTGATATGCATAATTTGTGACTTCATTATAGATAAAAATGAAACGCTTTCTTTAATTCTCAACGTTCGTTTAATAGAGTTTTTTCCTTCAGAAACTGATTCAAGCTCATCACCATCCGAGTCCTCGTCGTGCTCGTCGCGCACTGCACGTAGCAGCGCGGCGGCGGCGCGCGTGCAGCCTATGCTTGCGGCTAAACGCCTCTCGCTTGGTTTCGCGCTTTCCACCCGTACACACCACTATGGTAGCTTCTACTTGCGAATGGGAGCAGTTGGTGAGTTCCAAGTCTATACCTTAAGATTCAGTGTTGGTCGGCCAAATATGAGTTTATCAATTTTGATTAACATCCAGAGCACTAGGCAGAAATCAATCCCATCTGGTAATACCTATTAAATTTAGGATGGATAAAAATAGGAGTAGAAGTTCTGACACCTATGATTAATGCAAAGCTTAGGAAAACGAGACACATTATGGTTAGCTAAATGAAAAAATTACGAATGCTGGTTTCGAAACACCTAGGCATGTATATTATTTCCATTTGTATTTATATCCGAATAGATGTGTAACAAACAAATGCATGTTTTTGTAGCTTTCGGTATTGGGTCAATGATCTACTCGGGCCTGGAGTTTGGGCAGTACTGGGAGCTGGAGCGAAACACCAACTGCCACAATGTGCTGCTGGCGCTCACCCCTGCCACGCGGATGGCCTTCATCTTCATACAGATGTACTTCATCTTTCTCAACAACGAGGTTCGTGGCTCTTTGAACTTCATAATTTAAGGGAATTTTTACCTCATTCAGTTTTGAAGATTATCAAAGTTTACTTTCTGTTTATGATACAGTAAATACAAATAAAAAAGCCTCGGCCTGAAAATTTTATTAACAACATTATACATATAAAAAGTGTTGGAGAGAAGTAATTTGAAGGAAAGCAATATGTTGGCGAATTATTTTAGCATATTTTATCAAAATTTTATATCGTAAGTAAAAAACTAAGTGAAGCACTTTCTTGAAACATTTTATACCTAGTCAATACTATTTGCAACGATGTCTAACCTCTGACAGCAGTTGTTTCTGTTTATGTAAGCAACAGTTGCTTACTTATGTTTTCTTCTGAATTTCCAGATGAAAGTGTACAAGCATAAGATTGTGGCGCGGTTCGGTCTGATGCACATGGTGGGCACCAACCTCAGCGTGTGGCTGAACGTGCTCGTGCAGGAGACCAAGCACGAGATCCTCACCTTTTACGACCCTGAAAACAAGACTATTGGCTTGTCGCACCGGCTAGGTGAGGATAACTGATGTAGTTGGTTTCATTTGAAGGGCCCACTGCAATAATGATAAACGTCCTTTGTTTTTGTTTCGAGATATTTGGGTGTTAAGTTTATAAACGTTGTCCAAAATTCAGCCTCATTGCCGTGAATACCTGGAACACTGAGCGTTCTAGACGTGTAGTCAAATATCAGAAGCGGTTTTATCTTAGTAGTAGTACTGGGAGAGATATTGCCTAGTTAGTAAACAAAATTACTAGATGCATGTATGAAGTGATCGAATGACGTTGATCACAAAGATTTTAATATTTTGGACATTAATCTTTAATCCCGTGGACCCTTCATTTGATTTGGCCTACATATTTGTGGATGTGATGTTATTTGCTGTCTCTTTCTTTCTATATTTCTTTCTTTTTCTCTTTCTAAAGGCTCTTTAAAGACTATCGAAAAATAATTATGTTAACACGTCATATTATAACAAAGGACTTTTTTTTATTTGCATAATGTAGTACTTACATTAAGCTGGTCTATAATATTAAGTTTTCTGGTAGTAGGTTCTAAATTTACAGAATCGATTACGTACATTATTTTTCCAGCTAGGAAGAAGATTACATCATACTTGAAGTATTAAAAGAACCTTTTATTTTGCAGTTACCTTCATTCGATTGAAAAACGATAGTCAAGTAAATCTCCCATCAAGCTTGGCCTTTTTAACCGATTACAAAAAAGGACTTAAAAACACTCACAAATGTAAACACATTTGAGAGTGTTCGCGTATGTTAGTGATTTTTTTTTTTGCGAAGGAAACCTCTTTACTGTGATACCATGAGCAGGAAACTAGAATCTGATGATGGTCATCTAAGAAAAATTGGAGGGGTTTTATTTGTTAAAATTATAAACACCCGTAAGATAGTTATTAATACTACTTGCTTATATTTTTTATGTGTTAAATTAACGGCTTACTTACCTTTGAATTTTAGTTTCCTTTGTTTGAAAATTGTCATTGTGTCGTTTGGCCTATGCATGACCTACATGCTTTCGTGTTAGTAACAATCAATATTTGTTCGTAACGGATGAGAAATTATTAAAAGCGTTCGTGCAAGGAAACACGAATATTGATGGCTGAGTTCTGCTAGTACGATAACATTTATGTGTTATGTTCTTCAAAGAAACAAAGTTTTACGAAATTGATTAATTATCACACCAATCTTTCATTTCAAACCCAGATAGAGTTTAATTGAAAGCGAACAGTTCCTTATAAAGATCTTAAAATCTTTTACTTTTTGGTGGGTATGATTTTAATGTCATCGAATTAATCTGTCTGTAATACAATTATTTATCGATGAACGCTTCTCTCTAAATAAGATACGCGTGGACCAAGTATATATAGCGTTTCCATTAGTATTTCTGGTTATTTATAGTCATCCGACCTTTCCATGAGGAACATAAGATGTAGGTACATTTTATTGTAATTCCAAATCAGGTGATAATACTTTTCACTACACTTAACTCTTTAATCAAAATTTGGCGGGTTTTGTATCTCATAGCATAAATAATGGAATGCTCAAAGATTTCCTTTAGTGATCGTCTGTCTGTCAATAATTTTATTTAAGAAGCTTAGGGAAGTATCAGATTAAAGTTAACATCTACTGTTTCTATCAACGATACAAATAAAGTTGTAATGAAAAGCATGTAAGTCAATCTAAACTAACAAATACTTAACAAAAAGGTACTGAAGGGGCAGTATGTAGAATAATGCCTATAATTGGCATTAGAAAAGATTTAACGTCGCTAGTTAAAAAAATAAACTAAACATTAAGTCTTTAGCGGATTATTTTAATTCGGAAGTTCTCAAGTCGGAAAAACGACCTTAAGCCAATGAACTAAATCTTGCCTCTTCTAGGCATCTTAGAGTTTATCCAAAGTCATATTGATTCATGCTGAGCAGACGCAATTTAGGCACGTTCCCTGTTTTTATAAACATACATTAATATTAAGACATGTACAAAATATCATCATTTACTTTTGCTTACGATTACGGAAAACATTTGGTGTGTAATAAGAATTATTTCCCATTTATTTAAAAGGATATTCATTTTCTGTTTTAGCATTCCAAAAAGCATTCGCATCACTAACAACGGACGTGCCCCCTTCGCACCCAGCGGCGGCGCACCTGCGCGTCCCGCGAGGCCTCAAGGGCCCCCATCACATCTTTGAGTGCCGCCGCACCAACATCATGGGCTCACTGGTCCAGGACGCCTCACCGTTCCTGTTTCCCTGCACCATCGAGTACTCGCTCATCTGCGCTGCCATCCTCTACGTCATGTGGAAGAACATCTCCAAGTACCCATCAAAAGATATCGCTGCTGCCATTGCGAAGGCTCGAATCCTCGAAGGCCTGGCATACAAGAAGTCCCCGCATTTATACAGCGTCGACTGCGCCAGAGCACACAAGGGCCTCTTCTTTGGTATTCTGGTCTTAGTTCTGACCATAATCTCCCTAATCCTATTCTTCGTACTCGTATCGAAAAAGGATTACGCAACATTAGCAGTCGTCGAAGTTAACGTCTGCGAATTGGCTTTATATGCGATGACGACCCTAGCAAGTTTAGCCGGTATGGTGTGCGTCAGAAAACTAAAATACGACGGCAATCGAAATCTCGAACTCGACAATATACTCCTGGTCGGAGCTCAGACGGGAATGTTTATTTATGGCACTTTTACGATTATCGGAGGGCATTTCACTATCGAAAAGAACACGATATTGATTCTGATAACAGCATTATCGTCTCTGATTCAAACGACATGTCAAACTATGTTCATATTGGACGCGAGTCGAAGATCTGCCAAGACGGCTGAGCAGTTGAGGAAAAAGCCTGGGCGAGAAATAGTGACGTTTTTACTAGTTACGAATTTGGCAATGTGGGCTATTAATACTCTTGAAAAGTCTCGGGCAGAATCCCATCCAGTTCAACTTCATTTCTACGGGCTTTGGGCTTGGACAATCATCACGCATGTCTCAATGCCTCTAGCTATCTTCTACAGATTCCATTCAACAGTGTGCTTATGCGAGATTTGGAAAAGGGCTTACAAGATGAAACCTGCTTACATGTAGCGACTTGCCCGAAGGTACTGAGGTGCTTCGAGTTTCTGAATAAGAACTATGGTACAAGAATGTAAAGAGTAGGAAGTGGCGTAGTTAGAGGTTAGTGACATAGAATTCAGTAAAGAGGTAGCTGTTACTAGCTGTAATGGTAAAAGACACGTAGGAGCCAAATTGGAAGCGACAATGCTTTTTGCATTATAATTATTTGGTCAGTAAGTTCCAATCATGTGTTACTGGCAACGTACCCATTTTCTGATACCAAACTTCTAACTATGACCGTTCGTTTCCAAGTTGACTGCTTTAATGTTAAGTTATTGTAATTAAATATTTTAATGTGTTATTTATTTGTAGCTTTATTAAACGCTTTAAATTTGATGGAACTGATACGTTTGTATTCTGTATCCCAGTATTCTTCAATTAAACGGGTTAGATTATATTAATTTTAGCGCTATTGTCTACGTTACTTTATCTGCAATTGTAGTGTTATTGTTGAGCATACCTGTCGGGAAGTCGTAAGTTATTGTGTTCATATTTTCCTCCTGTTTTAGAAGTAGTGTCTAGTTTTTAAGCTAAATGTAATTTAAAGGTGTTTTGACATTCCATATTTCGCATTTTACTCATCTGGCCATTATCATACTTAAGCACTCTGAATAAAAACAAATGTCTTCCATTAGGTTACACACGTTTTAGTTACACACACTTGTATCGCTTCATTTCTTAGACTCTTGCTCTAAACCTAGGAATTACCTAGAAGTCTGTGGTTTTGGTCTTTTCTATAGTTACAGTGGGAACAATAAACGACCTAAACATATTTTTTTGAGGATTTTTTGAGTGTAAGGCATTGATTATGATAATTCCAATGAAGATAATAAAATACGTTTTTACTATGAATAACTTGTCCTAACCTAGTCGGATCAAATTTTAGAGATTTTGTAGCAATATTTTTGCGATGAAAATGTAGTGTCAGTATTTTGGATAAATTTTTAAAACTGTAGCATTATAACGTAAAAAGGACCCAGTAGTTAGGCAAAAAATAACACCAAAGTTATATGAGTAGGAAATTTTTGGAGCTTATTACGGAATATAGTCCAATAAAGTTGTGGTCATTATTTTAGATAGCCTTAGAATTCCGTGAGAAGTCAAAATCACAAAATAGCTATTTCGTCCAGTACATTATTAATTTGAAATATTTATTGTAATAGACAGACACAGAAATTAATTTAGGATCCAAGTAATACGATGCCATAGACATTATTTTTAGAGGCAGAAATGAGATTTACATTTTAAGATGTCTAAACTAAAACTAGTTATAAGTCAGAAATGTATTTTAGCTTGCTACAGATCAGTGCTATGATTATGTAACCAACATTGAAATACTATTATGAATTAGAAACACAATATTTCTATTGCTCAAAGTTTTACGGATTTGTACTCTTTACACAATTTTTACTTTCACTTTTAACATTTTGAGAATTTTATTGAGAAGTAGGACTAACTATGTACGTTGATTTTTTTTGTTACTTTAAAAATAATGGCAGAAATTAGTGGCGCTAATATTTCAATATATTTACTCTTATGCTACATTTTACATTCAGATATAACATTTTGAGAATTTTATTGAGAAATAGGACTATATAAGTACGTTGATTTTGTATTATTTTCAAAATAATTGCAGAAAAATGTGGCGCTAATGTTTCGAAATAAAAACAGTTGTTTTTTTTGATAATGTCCCAATTTCTGGACAAGGTTTCAGAAAACGAACTTATTTTATAACTGTTAGTAATAATGGATAGTGTAATTAAGTACTTTATACATTATAAATTAGTATAACAATTTCTTCATAAACTATTAAGTTAATGTTCCAATACTCAAAAATTAGCTTTAACTTATGAATATGAAATACCAAATTGAATATAGCATGTTCTATCACGTGGAAGAGTGAATGAATTGAATGAAAAATAAGTTATTGCATGGTAAGATTATACCACAATTTTGATATCGACTTTAATTATTGATTATCCATCTTGCATAATAAAAAGAAGGAAATACGGCAATGCCGCCTCTTTGGCAAATGAAATCTCGGGTAACGTGTAAATAAATATATTTATTCTAGAGTTTACTCAATGTTTAATTTTTACATCTCTAATTATCTGTAAATACATCTAGATAACTTTTCTTGTTTGCAATGTATTGATGGTTATTTATTAAATCCATTATACCAAATAATATTTGTTATCACATTTTCATGTTTAGGGTATATTTTACGGCGTTTTTGATTATTTTTAAAATGCTTAGTTTTGTAAATTAATAGTGATATTAGAGTAATGTTTTTGACTATATATTTGTGAAGTATTTATTTGTTTAGGCGAGACTGTGGATAGCTGAGATTGTCTTCTTGGATGTTTAAAGTTAAAAGCAAATAAACCTTCTTAAAATTATAACACAAATGTTTTATTTATTGCTAGAATACTCCTCTCCCCCGGACCGCCGCAAGGTGTCAACGTGTGCACTAATCCGTTATTATTTGTATTAAAAATAATCATTTAATTTAGGGAACTAAAAATCACGATAATAAAATAGGAGTGCAGAAGTGTCAAGGAGGTCTACGCTACGACGCTGACTCACCCAGTACGTGCTGCGCGTGCGCCTACGTCGCCATCTTGGGTCCTACACATCATTGGTCAGCGCATAAACTGTGACCCCGCCCCCTACCTCCAATCAGCGTGCCCTGGTTTGACGCCATTTTTGAAACTCATTAGAGGTACGTGACATTAGTAATAAGCTCCGTGCAACTTCTGCTCTCCTGGTACATTATGACTGACGAGAATAAAAGTATACTATCGGATCCAGAGATGTCAATTTGTATGTCGGAGGATGGTAATATTACTACTACACCGACTAACTTTGTCACGGAACGAGCCCGGGTACAGGAAAGCAAATCGTACTCTCAGCTAGTTGAACAATTGAGTGACTTTAAGAAGGAAATGAGGGAAATATTTATGTATCACACAAACATTCAAAAATCGGATATTAAAGATCTAATAAAGGAGATAAATGAAATGAAGGTATCTCTTGAGCAGATCCAGAATACTAACGAAAACATTGAGATTACTGTATCTTCTCTTACCCAGCAAAACGATGAGCTTAAACAGCAGATTACAGTCTTAGAGAACCATGTCAAAGAGGATAGGCAACACATCGTTTTCCTGGAGGATAAACTGGAAGATCTCCAAATGGGGAACCGCAAAACTAATCTTGAGTTGAAAAACGTACCAAAGAAGGAAAATGAAAACAAACAAGATTTGCTTGAGATGGTTGTCTCCCTCTCAGAGACTATTAACTGCCAAATTACCAAGAAGGATATAAAGGATATTTATCGAGTTCGAGGGAAAAAACCCGATCATAAAAACACCCCAATAATCGTAGAGACCACCTCTGTCTTACTGAAGTCCGACTTCCTGAAAATGGCGAAAGCTTTTAATATAAAGAACAAAACAAAACTGTGTGCGAAACATTTGGGCCTCAAAAATCAAGAAGATACTCCTGTCTTCTTATCAGAGCACTTAACAGCCAAGGGATCCCGCCTGCATTATCTGGCTCGTGACCTGGCGCGTTCCAAAGGATATAAATTCTGTTGGACATCCTATGGGAAAGTCTATGTGCGGAAAAATGAACAGGCTCCCGTAATCATGATAAGCAGCGAACAACAAGCTCACCAACTACTTCTTAAAATTTGACTGGCTGTAAGAATGATTTTTATAAGGAATTACCTACAAAACACTTCGTGCATGCATATTGTAATTATGAATATAGATATACTAACATTATTGGAAAGTGATTATACTATCCAGTTACACAAATTGTCATTCTTTGTCATAAAACATTACCCATTCTGTATTAAAAGCAAAACACATACTACTTCACAATCACACTCCACCAAACACACTCAAAACTCCTACCTAAGATTCTTCAGCACTCGTTTATCTAAAATACAAAAACAAAATATACTACATTTGTATACAAATACCTATTCATATCATAATAAACACACACAAAACGATTCCTATCCAGTGATGTTTTCTAATCTACATAGACATATAATTTTTAATGGATAGCACATCGAAAATATTGGAAGAAATAGACGGTCTCGAGATTGCAGCATCTTTTGAATGCGATGTCTCCCAGTTGAAAAATCGCCTCCGTATGGAAAAAGCAGATTTCACTTTAGTTTCTCAAAATATACGCAGTATATACTGCAACTTTGATAACTTCTTGTTAACGCTGTGTGGCTTTGGATTTGAAATGGACGTGGTTGTCTTAACTGAATGTAGACTTGATCCAAATAAACATATACCTCAACTTCCAGGATACCATGTGTATTCAACTGTACGCCAGCTGAATCAGAACGATGGGGTAGTAGTGTATGTTAAAAACACGTTAAAACACAGTATTGAAGAAATCGCGTTCTCAGAGGCATCTTGTCTTCAGATTGACATTTTAAATAATACTGTGCTATGTATATACAGGTCGCCCTCAAACACAAATGCAGAAGTTTTTATAGAATCATTATGTAACCATCTGGATACTCTGAAAAATAAGAAAAATAGCGTTATTATAACAGGTGACATTAATATTAATATAAGAACGGATAAGCAACACGAAACATCATATGAATTAAGAAACAGAACTAATTACCTGGATTCTTTAGCTTCATTTGGTATATTGGCAGGTCACACACTTCGTACAAGGGAGGAAACCTGTCTAGACCATATTATGCTTAAAATAAATAAAATAAAACAAAGAGCATCTGTAGCTATACTACATACTACAACAACTGATCACCTCACAACGTTTTTATGTTTATCCAAATCAAAAAATTACTCGAACAAAACTAAAACTATAACTAAAATTGATTTCGATAAGGCCCTGGAACACTTAAAACAGTCTAACATAGGTGAACTCCTGTTCTGTGATAATCCTGATATCTTCATAGACAGCCTAATCTACAAATTATCTGAGTCAATAAAACTAAACACAATAACTTGCACTGTCCCTAGAAGAAACCGTATCATTAAACCATGGATTACTCCAGGGATATTAAAATGTATACGGAACCGAAATAAATTGCAACAAAAAGCTCGACAAGAACCATTTAATGAAATTAACAAAATAATTTTCTTAAGATATCGTAACTATTGCAATAAACTAATTAAAAAATTAAAGAGGAAATATGAGAAAGATTTACTATCTAAAAGCGCTAAAAATAACAAATTACTATGGAAAAATATAAAAAGCATAACATATACAAGTAGGGGAAACAGTACAAACACTGAGTTGCTTAACCTTCAGTCACATCCAAAGACCTCGGCTGATTTTGCCAATAACTACTTTGCGAACATCGGAAAGCAGCTAGCCGAAGAACTTAGATCCTCACTCGATACGCTTAATACTAATCTTTTATGTCCCCAGTCTCAATTGAACACATTTGTATTATTGCACACAGATCACAATGAAGTCAATTCGGTTTTGATGAGCTTAAAATCGGAAAGTGCCCCAGGCTGGGATAATATCTCAACAGCATATCTTAAGATGGCAAAAGCTGAGGTTGTTCCAGCGATTACAAGATTTGCCAACCTTTGCTTTGAGAGAGGAGTATTCCCGCAAGCTCTTAAAAAGGCTGTTATAACACCGGTGTACAAGGGTGGAGATAGAAACGACATCAATAACTACAGGCCTATCTCGGTACTTCCTGTGATCTCCAAAATAATCGAAAAACTACTTAATACTAGGTTACTAAATTATTTAAATAAGTATAAATTACTATCCCCGTCCCAGTTCGGATTCAGACAGGGGAGATCTACGGAAGATGCTGTTATATCGCTCACTTCTCATGTTACTGAACTATTAGATAGTAAAATGAAATGTATGTCTGTATTTGTTGACCTAAAGAAGGCATTTGATACAGTTTCTGTCCCCATTCTTGTACGAAAGCTAAGAGGCATTGGATTAAGGGGAACACCGCTCAAACTTTTCAGAGATTACCTGTCACATAGGAGGCAATATGTAAAGCTGGGGGATTATGTAAGTGAGGGTGCCATGGTGTCCTATGGCGTACCACAGGGAAGCGTTTTGGGTCCGACGCTTTTTCTCGTGTACATCAATGACCTCTGCAATATGCAGATAGAAAATGCTAAAATATATTCCTACGCTGATGACACTGCGATAGTTTTTTCTGGTAAAACATGGGAAGATGTCAGGAGAAACGCTGAACAGGGACTGAGATACATTAACAAATGGCTAAAGAATAATATTCTAACGTTGAACACTTCAAAGACCAATTACGTCTGTTTTAGCATTTACAATGACACACAACCCTGCAGAGATTTCAGTGTAAAGATCCATGACTGTGAAGCGCTAGTAAACTGTAGTTGTTCCAGCATACAGAGGGTTGAACAGACCAAATATCTGGGTGTCCTCGTGGATCAGCGACTATCTTGGTACCCGCATCTCGAATATGTCAGTAACAGAATAAGAAAACTAATCTGGATTTTTAAAACTCTTAGACATGTGGTGCCAAGAGGGATGGCGGGCCTGCGAGGCACCGACAGGAACATACTCACGGAAATCTACATGTCGTTGGCGCAATCGATCATGGTGTACTGCATTCCAATCTGGGGAGGTGCGGCAAAATCGCGTTTTCTATATGTAGAACGGGCTCAACGTAGGCTTATCAAAGTCATGTATTTTAAAAAGATTACTTTCTCTACTGAAGCTCTTTATCGCCAAACGGGTCATATGACAGTCAGGCAATTGTACGTAATGTCCACAGTCCTAAAGAAACACAGTATGTTGCAATATGAACCTGCAATTATGTATAAAAGAAGAAATGATATTGCTGCTAAAATTCCATTAACCAGGACTTCATTTGCAAGAAGGCAGTTCAGTAAACGTGCAGCTCAGCTTTACAATTTACTTAATAAGGAACTCGGTTTATATAGTAAACTGTACTATGAATGCAGAAAATTATTGGCAAATTGGCTACAACACAAAAATTATGATGAAACCGAAGAATTATTATTATCATAAAATTCCACTTATCATAATAAATATCAGGAGTAGACACACACACACACACACACACACACACACACACACACATACAAATACACGCACACACGCGCGCGCACCACGCATGCACGCACACACACATACACACTCACACTAAATGCATACGCACATACACATAACTCAATCCATATATCTGTATGATAATTTATAATTATAGTTTATATTTGGAAATAGTTATTGTTACTTGTTTTTCTTGATTTGTTTTTGTTTTTTATTTTTATTATTTAATCCGTGTACCTGTCTGATAATGTATGTAAAGAAAGGAAGAGTGGTGCCTCCTGACACAGGCATTTTTTTGCTTAAAAGGAGACACCAGCCATAGAAATATATTGTACACTTTTTAGCGAAATAAATAATTTTTAATTTTAATTTTAATTTTTTTAATAATTTAATACATTAATACCTACACATAATTATTTGTGAGTCTTTAATTATGTGTGACTACCATTACAAAACTGTCAAGACCCATTTTTACATAAAGATACCATAATACTAATTGAGCTGTCTGTAAAAAATAACCACTTTTACTAAATCAATCGGCATAGTTAACGGTACGGTCGAAAGTTAATCACGGTAAACACTTGCGGTTCGACATTGGCCGACCTTTATACCTTTAATATATCTTTTAATCTCCACTAACAATTTCTTAGTGAAATTTGGAGTTTGCTCTGTTAGAATAACATAACTCTTTAATCAAAAATTATTAGCGATGCTTTAAAAAGAAACTCTCCTAAGTCTCAAGACTGCTGCGAGAGAAAATGAAAAGTTTATATTTCGTTGAAATAACTACGAATTTTATTTCACAACTTTTGATATTATTTTTTTTTGTTTGCAATATAAATAACATTGGCAGCTTTACTCGACTTCTTTCAATAGGGAAGCGGACTGGGTAAAAAAAATCGGATGTTACCCGAATAGCTATAGTTTTAAAAAAAAAATATTAGACACGTGTATTTTTTTCAATTTTAAAACTAATAAGTAGGCGGAGTTCTTTACGTCCTAGGTGGGTAAAAAATGTATCTATCCGCTGATGACATCACGCGACAATTCGCCGTTATTTTTTGATAAGGAGGAAAATGGAAAAATACGTATCACATATTTTTGGATAATCTAACTGACAGACTAAAACCAATTTTAAGTCTACTTCCCTTCTATGTTTTGATCATCGCGTAGTCGAGTGAAAACCTAACACTTCTAATAAAACTGGTTGGATAAGAACTTCTACTTTAAACGACAACACGAAGACAGATTGCTAGTTAAACGAACACGTTTCCTGTGTACAGTGTCCGAGTAAATTAAACCATAAGTTGTCTATACTTAGGGAGCCACTATTAATAGGAGGTGGCATATTGCATTTCGAACATCAAATGCAGCCGGGGCCAAGTTCAGTGACCTCCGTTTATTTACAAGCCGTCACTTAAGATTCTATTACTGATTTCGATTTAACAGACGTTGATCATAGAATGGGCGTTCTTGCAGATGGATGTGGGTTATGAGAGCTTTCTGCCGGATGGATCAGGTACGATTTTAAGTAAAGAGACAAATAATAATGATCTGCTGTTTTCAGTAATAAAGGGCTATCCTCAATCTTTTTGTATGAATTCGTACCAAAGAAAACGACCCAAAAAAAAAGTAAAGTAATTTAAATCTAGAGCACATACATTTTGTTAGATTTTCTTATTTTCAACCATCACCATCAAAAAGGATAGTTTTCCTTTGTCTTTTTGTAAGAATGTGAGCCACTTTCTTCATCACACTGCAATTTACTACTTAAGGTTTTTGCCATTAAATTTTATTTTGTATTGAGAAGTTTTTTGGCTATATCTTTTTTTTGTCGTTTATTAAAAAAAGATATATTATATCATTAAAAAATCTTATTGCGTGAAAATCATTAGCTTATTAAAGATATTTAAATAATTCAAATAACTTAGATTGCCTTATTTGGAAGTCGATTCATTTTGGTGATAATTAATGTACCTACGTTGGTAGGTATTTATTAGAATTGTGGTCGCGTTAGGAGAAAGAAACAAATTAAATCATTTAATATATTCAAAAGGATAAAACCCAGGCAAGATAGGTGTTTTTTGTCATAAAATTACGCGGTTTAAAAATTAGTTTACTAAAACCAGATTAACAGTGGAATTTTAATGCAATCGATACAATATTTGATGTTTTTTGAATGTCTCTGCATAATTTGAGCTGTATTGATCTAAAGCAAACTTGGAGGTTTATTCACTGAAGCTTTAATACTTAAATTGGATCATGGGTATGAATTATTCAACATAGGACACGACATTCCTTCATTCCTTTAAGAATAGTTGTTCGGACATAATAGCACACGTAGGGCTGTAAACAGCGTGTTACCGTTAAACTTACTCTGAGTGAATCTAGTTTACAATGTCATTAAAAACTAAAACAGGCCAAGTGTGAGTTGCGCACGAAGGGTTCCGTACCATTTACTATGTAACAACAGTAGTTATACAAATTTAATATACTTGGTCAATGTTTCAAACTTTTTAAGACTTTCGCGTTCAATTTTAAACATTTAAGATAATTTAACGGGTCAGCTCGTGAGCACGGTTGGTGCAACCTAACCGAAACGTCTGGCAGTAAGTAGTTCGTATTAACTACTAAATAAAAACGGTGTCGCGTTTTGACCCGTTAAATTATTTTAAATGTTTCAACCTTTTTCTTCTTGGTGAAGATAGGTAGGTAGGTAAGATATCTATAAGTTATCATTAGCACGGAATTCAGACATTAACAAATGTAAACCGCGACTAGAATGATAAAAACTATTCCGGATACTGTCAGTGTAGTGCGTCGACGTGACTTCGGTAACATTTTGTTACATGAGAATGTGAGGGTGGATCAAGATTTGCAAGCTCCCCGATGAAGAACAGACGAAGACGAGCGAGACCAGTCAGCTCGTGAGCACGGTTGGTGCAACTTAACCGAAATGTCGGACAGTAAGTAGTTCGTTTTAACTACTATTACGAATCAAAACCCGTTAACTTGTGTTAAATACTTAAGATACAACAGCATACAACAGCTTTCGGATTTTATATGATTAAGATAATTATGTCTTCTCTAACCATGCTTTCGAGGGAATCGAAACCACAAGAGTGTGGTAGCCCTACGCGTAGTCGCGACATAAAGGCTGCAGGTACGTGAGCGAATGAATGGACGCCCACGGAGGCCCATTGATCTTGTACCCTAGTGGGCCTTGACAGTCTACACCTACTGCCAAACAGATGCCAGGCCCAGTTAGATAGATAGATAGATATACTGTCAACAGATTGTTGTCTTGCTCTTTAATTGCACTTCGAAATTGACCTCATCCCAACTGATGTTAAGTGGTAATGAGGTCCTAGCTTAAGGGCGGCAAGTACAGCATAACTAATCTGCTACTAGACTTTTCGGCCTTACCTTGAAGGCTTGACCCCTGCTACTAATGTGGGGGGTGCCCCCAGGAGCTCCAAAACCTTACTCACACGCAGGAACACAACAGCACAGAAGTGATTGTTATTTGGCTGCGGTCTTCTGTAAGTTGGAGGTATTTCACCAGTCGGGCTGCTCTAGTTCGAGCGATAAATACCTCTCTTAAAACAAAAATATAAATATTTATTTCAGGCCTATTAAGGCCGATGCTTCCCTTAAAGTTTTATTGCGTCCTAAGCTAAACTCCTAAGTTAACAGCCTCGGTGACGTAGAGACCCTAAGTGAGATAAGTCCCAGGTTATTTTCTCGGCCAAGTCAATTAGGGAAATGTATTTTCTAAATTGATAGATGTATTGCATAGAACATAACATAAATTGGTTTTTCAGACACGTTAAAGTGCTATTAGGCAGTCTTGTCACTAGAGAGCAATATTTACCTGACAACCTTCAGGAAGAGGAAATGGTAGAAAAAATATAAATTGAGATACTAATTTTTAAACGCTCTTGGCATTCAAAGTAATTTGGTTAGGATGTAACCTAGTGGCTTAAAGTGGTGTTTTAGCAGAATGTCTCGCGCCAAGTGAAAACCACTTGATCTGAACTAGACCTGACACGTGTACCAATTTGCTGGTTCTGATGCGTTCCATATAAAGTGGTAGCCTTTACTGGCTACTCTCACCGCAGCGGACGACGGACGAGCGGACTTTCTGCGCGAGGTATTTGCTTTAACTTTCGTAGGCAGTGAAAAATAGGAAAATGTTTACATCTCTTAGCGGTATTGACTTGAACATGTCTCTTTGTGAATGAATTGCTTGCCCAAGAATGCTTATTTTAATAAAGTTGGAGTTAAGTGTATTTACCCTCTTAATCTAAAGGAAAATACCACTATAGACATAAATCCAGTGTTCCAGGAAGGTCCTTGCAGTACTTGTTACCAAACTGACCCTAAAAGGCGTTTTGAATTCATATGATTATATGTATCCGGTTTATTGTAAGCAAAAAGGCTTTAGTCTCTTTCGGTATATGGTGTCATTATTTCGACCCGCATAGTTCCATTAAAGTAAAATATGTATACGAAAACATACGATTGCCAATGCATTTCCTGAAAGAACAGGATAATAGGTAACAGGTAGTTTGATACATATTTTTGCGAAAATGGAAGAAATAAAAAAAACTGTTCCGGTTCGGGTCAATAATGTTCATTTTCGTTTTGAATCTGGGTGTTGTGGTACCGTTGTTGTTTCTAATTTCTGTAACACAAGTTCTTTACCCACTTACCACAAAATAGTAATGCTTTCAAAATCGATTTTGAAATGTTTATTTTATTTTTATTTTCTTTATTAAGGAAACAAACAGCATAAGTTAATACTTAAAAATATACATTTATGTTAAGAACCAACTCACTAGCCTAATTAGTTTCCACTAATAGCATATAACAATTAAAATGTTGATTGAGAAACTCGTACCAAGGGAATCCAAAATATAAAACAAAAATACTGTTGTGATTCAGACTCCTAATTATATCATATTAAACTAAAATTATAAATGTTAAATAAATGTGTGTTTAAACAAGCTAAAATAACATTACTACTAGTTATTTCGTGTGTACAAATGAATGTTCCTTAAGCAGGCGACGAAAACGAGCCATTTTTTCGTGAAATATGTCGATGCCGCTGTAAGTACTATTATATTTATTACATGCTCTTATTACAAAGCTATTTTTTATTCTATTTTGTTAAAGTGCTTAGACCCACAAAGTAGTAAGTAGCACAACTAGTAACAAAACGCAACAACCTTTTAAATAATGTTCACGCTGTTTTGTCAATATGTTGGTTCTACGTTTCAAACAATGTAAGCTCATAAATTAACATTGCACTGTCGTCGTATTGATCGCTTCATCAAAAGTTGTCCTACTTTTGCTGCAAACTGGAGCAAGTTAACTACTGTAAACGCAGTTTATCCAAGCTGTTAGAAGTTGGAGGTAGTCTCTCGGAAGTGCAAGGGTGTGAACATTGAGCGTCTTGCGACCATATGTAACTAACTAGCTAGCTAGCATGATGTGGTCTTCATAAGTCTAACAAAGACAGATGACAAACGGCGGCCGAGTAGTAGAGTTGCTTATCGATGGTTAATATATCGATATTATCAATAGTAGACTTCATATCAATAGTATCGATTTCGATATTGTTAAACAGATCAATGGTATTCATGTAACATTAGTATCAATAGTCATCATCATCATCAGCAGCCTGTTGCAGTCTACTGCTGGATATAGGCCTCTCCAAATGTTCGCCACTTCGCTCGATTTTCGGCTACTCTCATCCAGCTCCTGCCCGCCGCCCTGCGCAAATCGTCACTCCACCTGGCCTGAGGGCGTCCTACATTACGTTTACCGAAGCGTGGTCTCCACTTCAGAACTCGTTTACCCCAACGGTTGTCGGTTCTGCGGCTGAAATGGCCAACCCACTGCCACTTCAGCTTGCTAATCCTGTGAGCTATGTCGATGACTTTAGTTTTCTGCCGGAGCACCTCATTATCAATAGTATAGAAAAAAAATAGCACCGATATAATTAAATCGACACTCCTACTGACAGCATCGATAACATTATGCCATAATAGTAATGTTTTTGATGGGATTTTTATATTAAGAATTAACAACAGACTTAATTACAATTTTAACACCATATTATAACTTTGAATTGATTGGGCAAAGCATTATGCACAGTTACCATAGTATATTTTTACGAAATTAGCCTTGACAGCATATTTATTATGTTTATTTACAACAAAATTAAGTTTTTAAGTTAAACAATACCAACAACAGAATGTGCGCAAAATAGTTCGATATTTACGCAATTAAATAATTACAGTATTATGAAAGATTTGTAGTCACTGACAATGTAAAAAAAATAATTGATGATAAAAAAGTTAACAGTGTGTCTGTCATATATTTATATCAACCTCCCAATAACTCATTGTTACATCAAGACACAGTTGGTTTTCTACTGGATCCGTTCCGTGACTAGAATGGTTAATGTGACAAGATACTTAGTGCAAAGCTATTAAACTGTTGACTGTTTGTAGTTACTTCAACGTATATCCCTCATGCGAACGTGTAGCGTGTGTTCACAACATAAAGATCATTATCTGACAATTAATATCTGTCTATAGCATCCTATGGGTACGGACGATATGCATGCCCCCTCAGATGTAACTAGGTCAGAGTTGAGTTTTTTTTTGTCACGGAAGAGTATCTTTGTATTTGGAATTTCCTATCACGCATTACTTCATTTTTAATGACTTGGTAATACTGCAAGTGGTTCGTAGGTTTTAGCTATTTAATGAAATAGTACAAATGTGGGTTCAGAATAGACATAGATAAAAATGTTTGACATTGTTGAATTAAGTACCAACGAATATTTAAAAATTTGAAAAGAAATATGTACCTTATTGAGTACTTAATTATTTTATCACTTATCAAAACAAAAATATGTAACGTATCAAAGTGGCAATTATTATAATACTGCTACTGTAACTAATCTACTGAGTTTCGTGCCGTGTTCTTCTTGGTATATATAAGTTCCAAAGCGGCAGTAGAATCATTTTGTATTGTATTCAATGAGTATTTGACGCAATGTACACTGCCCGACAGATGTTGTCCTGTCTAAGAAACAACTTTAAATTTATTTATTTTCTTTCATAAGAACCTTCTCCTGACAATAACCAAATCAACATAAAAAAATGAAATTGGTTTACGCGTGATGGCGTGACCAAGGTAAATAGGGATTCATTTTTATATATCGAGATTTTGAATTCTAACATTAAGAATATCAAATTGATTTGACACTGGAGATGGGTAAATGTGGGATGTTTAATTCAGATTCAGATTACTTGGAGCAGTTCATAGTCGTGAAAAAACATTGCATCAACATAAATTGGATAGACAGCTGGCCTTGAATTTGTACGCAATTATACAGTCAAATTTGAAGTCAATGACACCGATATCGTTATATTGTGTGTCATTTTTTGTAACTGTTCACCGGGCACCGTGGCGAAGCGAGCCTGATTGAGTGCGCAGGCGCCGGCAATGGTGTCAGTGTCGCGTCTCAGACTGAGCTATGAAATCATAACTAGGGCTTGCAACAGATACTTAGTTTGGTTAGTATACGAAAATATTGATAGCTAGTATATATTTTTTTTCTTTCTAAACAAAATGGGCGTCCCTTCTTCATAATTACTTTTCTCGTAAGATCCATTGCTAAACAAAGGGAATGTCTCTTCTTAGTCGAAAAATGGACATAGTTTCCTCTTAAGAACCAGATGGAATTATGTACTGTATATATAAATAAAGTGATTTCAAATCGCTAGGCGACGACTTTTAAGAAGAGGTGTGTATTAAAATAAATATTTAAAAAAATATGTATTACTGGCCTAGCGAATTCTCGGCTCCATCATCGCTTCAAGCACCTTTTGATTAATTCGGACAGAAATACTGAGTCAATAAGTTCAAGCGTGTCACTTATTAAATTTGAAAACCTATTATGTAGGTTAATTATTTATTTATATGATGTTTGATTAAATAGAACCTTAATAAACATTGTCATATTAGATAGTGCGTTTTAGTTTTTCCATCTCAATTAGTTACCAACTTCTGTAATATTAAGCTTTTAAAATTAACAACAGAGTCTGGAATATTAATAGCTAGCTTTTGCCTGCAAAGGAACTCTCCAAATACTCAGGCCTTAGACAACTTTCAAACTGCATAACAATCTGTATTTCCTTGAGCGTGAAAATTTAACGAAGAAACCACACAATAAAATGACTTTACACTCTTAGTAGAGACCAGACAGCATTATCAGTTAAATATCCGGAGTGTAAAAGCCTTTAAATTGTCCAAATTGTTAATCTCCGATAAGTCTTTAGTTATTTTTTTTTCCGGAGCAAAGCCCTGATCAGAACGCGTCTCCTAACCAGTTTTCATCTGATAGATGTACCTACTTCGAGATCTAAATGGATTGATTCAGTTTAGATTAGTCGTCGTAGATAGAAATGCAATATCAAAACGAATAACAACTTAAGTGTTAAACAAAACTGTGTCTCGATTTGGTACAAAATTAGTACTAATTTTAGCTGACTTAGTTAAGAAAAGTACCTACTGAGTTTCTTTTGGGTTTTGAATCGGTATGTAGGTTAAATTTTCTTTTTATTGCTGATTCGTAAGTGTTTCATTTCATGGCATTAAGATTTTGAATTTTTAACTAAAGAATAAAATAATAATAAAATAAATTATTAATATGACAAAAAACTAAACTTATTAAAATCGAAATAAATAAATAAATATTGGACAACATCCCATACATTGCTCTGATCCTGTGGTAAGTAGCTAAAGCACTTGTGTTACAGAAATCAGAAACAACGACGGCACCACAACACCCAGACCCGAGACAATATAAAAAAGTTCGTTTCCCATATTGACCCGACCGGGGATCGAACCCGGAACCTCAGAGATGGCGCGACGCCAAAGTTCGGCACGCTTGCCTCTCAGCTACGGAGGTCGTCAAAAAATTAAATTTTAAAATAAAATTTTACTAAAGAAGTAACGGCGTCTAAACTAAATATTAATTAAGGAGTTATTTTTACCAACATTTGGTTAAAGGAGTAAGAGAGATAGCTTCATTTGTTATATATAGACGATTCATAAATATTACTGAAGTAATTTGTCTGTCCCACCACTTTCCGTGTATCAATCAAATATACAAGTTTTGGTTGGCTATTTGTATTTAAACTCAAACTCAAACTCAAACTCAAATATTTCTTTATTCAAGTAGGTTACATATAACACTTTTGAATCGTCATTGAATACAATGCAAAGTGATTCTACTTCCGGTTCGGAACCTATATCTACCGAGAAGACACCGGTAAGAAACTCAGCAGATCATTTACAGTATCAGTATCTAACTTATTGCTATGTGTTCACTCACTTTGGACACAGCTCACTTTGGACCAAGTCATATAGTTTTGGTTTTGATGAGTGATGAAACAAATAAGTACTCAAGTAAGTTTTTACTTTCGAGAGGTAAGCTGGAGCAGACCAGTCCCCAAAGGTGGCACCTGTTCACAAGCATGACGTATGTGCCAGCCATCGCTTCACTCAACCATATTGTAGGGAATGTAACGACCCGCCACATAGCGCCACCACCCCAGTGACATTTTAGTGAGCATGACTATTCCATCTCCCCATAATTTTTAAGTATTTATTATCTAAATTAAATTCATCAAACAACTATAGGACCTGGTGCACGAAGTAGTAACCTACATTTTGATTTAGATTTAGAAAAAAAAAGAAATAAATCTATTATACCTAGTTCATAATTATACATAATTCACAAATATACATTTTATGTCCATAATAGATATTTTTAACAATATCAATGTCATTATGTAGAATAAAAGATTGCATTATCATGATGTCAACGAAATTAAATTTTAAGAAAAGAAAAATAAATACATATTTAATAACATGTGCAGGCAAGTTAAATAGTGTTAGGCCATATATCTTTATCGTTAAGGAAATCATCTACTTTATAATAGCCCTTCTTTATAAGTAATTTTTTTATCTGTAACTTAAACTTGTGTATAGGTAAGTCAACAAGAATTTGCGGCAATTTATTAAACAATTTTATGCTTAATCCAATAAATGAATTACCAGTTTTGTGGAGTCTACGATTTGGAACAGCAAGCTTATGTTTATTCCTGGTATTAAAGCTATGTACATCAGATTTTTTAGGAAGGATGTTCAAATTTTTGTGAACATGCATTACACAGTCGAGAATATATTGTGATGCGACTGTTAAGATGTTTATCTCCTTAAATCGCATTCGCAGCGAGTCACGTGGTCCAAGCCTGTAGATAGATCTTATAGCCCTCTTCTGTAGGACAAAAATAGTCTCAATATCGGCTGCAGACCCCCATAGGAGCAGACCATAAGACATTACGCTGTGAAAATAGCTAAAATAAACCAATCTAGCTGTTTCCACATCAGTCAAATCCCTTATTTTCCTCACTGCATACGCGGCTGAGCTAAGTCTTGCCGCCAGAGTAACTATGTGAGGATACCATTGAAGCTTAGAGTCCAAAGTGACGCCAAGGAATACTGTCGAGTTGATAACCTCTATAGGCTCATCACTCATTTTAATCACAGCATTAACTTGTCTCACATTGGACATTGAGAACTTTACACATTTGGTTTTCTTGGCATTAAGTGATAGATTGTTTGTTCCAAACCATTGTGTAACTTTAGAGAGGGCATTATTAACATCATCAAAATTTTGCTGCTGTCGATTAATTTTAAAAATTAACGATGTATCATCCGCAAATAAAACTGTATCACACAAGTTTTTCGTAAAAAAAAGGGAGATCATTTACGTATATCAAAAAAAGCAAAGGTCCTAATATGGAGCCTTGGGGAACTCCCATGCTTAAGGGGGTACCGGATGAATTGACTCCATTTACATTGACTTTCTGTGTTCTGTCCGATAGATATGACAGAATCAAACTTAATGAATTTTTCGAAACACCATAATGCTGTAGCTTCATTATCAGCGTTTGATGATCAACGCAATCAAACGCCTTTGATAAATCGCAGAAAACCCCAACCGCATCTCGTCTGCTCTCCCACGCATCAAACACATGCTTAATGAGTGCTACTCCTGCATCAGTTGTGGATTTGCCTTTTGAAAATCCATATTGATTTTTATGCATTAAGTTGTTAATTGAAAAATGGGACAACAGCTGCTGGAACATAATTTTTTCAAAAATTTTACTGAATGCAGGTAAAATTGATATTGGTCTAAAATTTGATGGATTACTTTTATCGCCCGATTTGAATAATGGTATAATTTTGCTAAATTTCATTAAGTTTGGAAAAATACCATCATCAATGCATTTATTAAATATTAAGACTAAGTGTGGGGCAGTACAGTTTATTATATGTTTTAGTATATCTGTCGAGAGTCCCCACAAATCTTCAGTCTTTTTCATATTTAACTCCTTAAAAGCCTTGATAACATCCTGAAAGTTAATATACTCAAAGCGAAATGGAATTTTACACTCATCCACATGAGTTTTAAGGAGGGTATTTGCAAGATATGGGTTTGAGGGTAATCCACATGTTGTCGCAATCGGTACATTCGAAAAGAATGTTTCAAATGCCATTGCCACTTCCGTATCAGAATTAAGAGTGACGTCATTGACTTTAAGAGAAAACTTGTGATCTTGTGTTTTATTATTACAAGTCTCTTTATTAATTATTTGCCGTGTAGCTTTGCTTTTATTTGTGGCTCTCAGTATTTTTGTCTTCAAAAAGTTGGACTTTGCAATAGCGCATATCTTTTTGAATAACTTTGAATAATTTCTAACATATTCTATAATTAATGGGTCATTAGAATGCGCTTTTATTTCGTACAGTTCGAAAAGTCTGCGTCTACTTTTCAGTATGCCTAGTGTGGCCCAATCACTGAATTTAGTTTTGGATGTGTTGATTTTTATGTTTTTTTTAGTAAAAACATCGTTGAATTCATTATTAACTACATAAAACAACTTTTCATATAAACAATCAACACTACTTGCAGAATCAAATTTAATTAGAGGTACTTTATTGGAAATGTTAATTTTAAACTTTTCGACACGTCTCGTGGTAATAGGTCTACAAACAACAAGTGAAGGTTTTGATACATTATGGTGTTCGAATGCAGCTATCTGACCACTATGATCCGAGTTAATAAAATGTATGATGGATTTTTCCATTGCACTACAGTTACTAAAAATATTGTCAATGCATGAGGCCGAAGTGGGGGTAACTCGTGTAGGTTCATTAAAAAGATTATATAAATTAAATGATTGAAAAAGATTCTGAAACCTACTAGAGTTTTGGGAGGTGTCTAATATATTAATGTTAAAATCTCCACATACAACAACTTTTTTATTCGAATCGCAAATTTTTCTCAAGGCTTCTTCCATTATAGACTCAAATAAAACGTAATTACTAGATGGAGGCCTATAAACACTTAATATTATGTACTGTTCCAGCTCTGCACATGCAAGTTCAATAGTACGTTCCAATGGGAGTGACACAATGTCTTTGCGTTCTTTGAATTTAATTGATTTATTTATTAAGATCAGTGAGCCACCTCTAATAGCAAGCTTTCTTGAAAAGGAACTACTAACTTTAAAATTTTCAATATTCAAAATCATTTCATGGTGTCTCAACCAATGTTCAGTGATACATAGCACATGGATATTTTTTTCATTTAAAAATAACTCTAATTCTAGTTCTTTGCCGGAAAGACCCTGAATATTTTGATGAACAATGTTAAGATAATAGGGCTTATCCTTTGTTAATTTATTGCAAGAGTTGTCCTCTATTGTCTGAGATTGGAATTTAAATTATTTGGAATAAGTTCCAAAGTCTTTGTAAAAAAAATATTAACATTATATGCTAACAATGTAGCTAGTTCCCTTTTTATTTTATAAGGCAAAGAAAAAGTTTTGCCAGTCAAAATTAACTTATTATTAATAAATTTATTTGTGTCAAAAAAGACACACTTGTCGCTATGACTATATGTTAAATTATAAATTAAAGTATTCAATAAATGAATACTATTATTTTGGTCCGTTGTATAGTATTCAGAATATGGTAATGCACATAAAATAATTTTTTTCACATCTAATCCTATCAGTATGGAAAAGTTTTTAAGAATGTCTTTTTTACAAATATTCAGCCCATTTCCTAACATTAGGATAACAACTGAATTCTCATTATGGTCACTATTAACAACTTTTTGACATATTTGATCAAGAGAACAATCTGGCATGCAGTGATTTAATAATTTACAATTTAATTTTTTGTTTAAAAGTGGCCCGTAACCAACTCCTATTTTATCTGAGTACAGCAGCACATTATTATTACAGTTAGGTAATAATGTGCATGGTTTTATCATTTCTGGGATGGTGGAAACCAAAGACTGATCTGAAGAACCAGCAACTGAGTTACTGCTGCATTGGTGAACAAGACAGCTGGTAGCTACAATATGTTCACTGATTTGTACCTGGGCAGCCTTATATTTGCCTGTCATACTATTGTGCCGACCTACGACATGACCTACAAGTCGACACAAATACAGCGTCAGCAGAATTGGCGTAGTAAACAACGCTCCATACGTAATGCGTGACATCGATATCCTACATCGCGATATCAGAGTTTTCGTCGCCACTAAGTATATATACAACACACCAAGAATGGTAGTTGGGCCTTGGTCCACGAGCAGATAACACCTAGCTCGGCGGAAGTACTTCCACTTTTAGTAAAGAACATACGTTCCTTACATTGGTGACCCCGACTGAGCTGAACACCAGCAGTCTTTGAAGAACGGAGCCATCGCATCAGGCCATATCTCCATACCCTCAACAGCCAGCTTAGCCACGACAAGAGCACCGGACCACCTCAGCTGACAAAGCCACCTGGTTCCGGGCCCGTGTAATGAAGCAGGCCATTGCAGCCCTACGACCGAGTCATTGGTCCACACCGGCGTAGCAGCAGCTGCCTCCCTGCAACTACACGCATCGGGCACGTGCTTGGACTCCAAAGGGGGGGAGTACTGTGCCGACCTACGACATGACCGTCGACACAAATACAGCGTCAGCAGAATTGGCGTAGTAAACAACGCTCCATACGTAATGCGTGACATCGATATCCTACATCGCGATATCAGAGTTTTCGTCGCCACTAAGTATATATACAACACACCAAGAATGGTAGTTGGGCCTTGGTCCACGAGCAGATAACACCTAGCTCGGCGGAAGTACTTCCACTTTTAGTAAAGAACATACGTTCCTTACACTATCAAGTGACTTATGCAGTTGCAAAATGTCAGCCTGCAATGCTTTTATGTCTGTTTCGTACTTCAGCCTACTTTGATCAAGTCTTTTACTATACAATTCAATGCTATCAAATAAATCAAGACGTTGCTTTCTCAATTTAATATTTAGATATTGACATTTTTGACGCTTAATTAATGTTTGAGTTTTCTTAATATACTTATTAATTTTTATATATTTACGGATTTTCTTTCTACTATTTGTATTAATTACACTATTCTCACAATTTGAATTTTGACTAGCAGTGATGATATGCCCAGCAGGTGACCGAACCAACTCTTCATAGAGGCTTTGAGTTTGTAAGAATTCTTCGCACCTTTTGCTATCTTCAAAATCTTGGATGGTCCTGTTGGCCTCACGCAAAGCCACCTCAAGCTCATGGATACGCTCCAGAGTCCGCTCGTAGGTTTCTGAGCACTGATCGAAGTTTCTGACTGTTTCAAGAAGTTGGTCTCGTTGATTTAGTGTGTTTCCCAAATGGGCATGAAGCTCCACTAGTTCACTTTTGAGTTGAGTGTTATGGGTTATAATTGCCAGAGATTCTTTTTCATTTTCTTCACGTTCGTAGAGGAGCTGGTCGTTATCCTTCTTCAATTCTTGTATTTCCTCTAGAGCCCGTCTTAGCTTAAGTTCCAAGTCACGTTAACATTGGTAACAAAATAAAGTCGACTTTATGTATTTATAAACCACCTTCTATAAATAAATAAATAAATAAATGCGCCAGACAATCACACCTATCACCTGGTCTCAAACTAAGGTTTTCCCTTGTACTATGAGCACCAGACGACGGATACTAACTGGGGGCGTCATCCCAGCACACCTTCTATAAAAATATAACTGCAGTGACACTTGACTAACTCACTTATTTAATCCTAAAAAGCGAAAATTATTATTATTTGACCAATCCGGCTGGTTCCGGACAGATTCAGCCGAATTGATGAGAATCCGGTTGTATTTGGCCGGATTGAAAATAAAGCCGAATTGCAATAGCTAACAAGAACCTAACTAACGGCTGTTCTGATCAATAACTGCATTCGACTTTAATACTGCTCGGTGACCGATTTATCGTTACGGCCCAAGTGAGTTATAGTTGCATATAACCCAGTTGCTTTATTTATATGTTATAATTGAACTCAAGCCAGGGTCGATACATGCACGTATGGAAATTTAGTAACTACACATTTTACCAAAAGACACACAGTTTATCATGCTAAAACGCATTTAACTGAAAATATGACACTTGACTACTTGTTTTGCGTGATATTCTTTAATACTAAATAACTCAATTTTTTTATAGTAGCGCAGTATATTGGCTCCTCCCAGCCTGATGGTAAGCAAGAGAGGAACCCACATCGCGATGACAACGGATTTGATACCGAAATATCCTATCCTTTAGCATCGCCATACTGTTTCGTCACATATAATATTAAGAAATGAACACTATTGAGACACTATTCAAAGAGTATGGTTATTATAGGTCTTGAACATGATTTTGCATCATTGTGTGAAAAGTCAATATGATGCCACCAATTCAATTTTTTAAATGTATTTCACATTGCCCTAACGAACTTTTCTTTATTTTGAATTAATATTTTATCACCCTTTTACTGTCGAATTGTAACCCACGACCTTCACGTATTGCGCGTATTGCTGCTCCAATTGACTTATTAGTTAGTAACAAACATACATTCAAACATACATTGTTTAAAAAATTAGCGCTTGTAATATTGGTAAGAAAAGCCAGATAATGATGGATACTATTAATGACTTGAATTTTGATGGAAAGTGCTCAAGAGGTGTTTGGATGAATATTAACGAAGAAAATAGAATTTTATTGATACATTAAACTGTTTTAACTGCTATGAGTTGCCAATTGGTCGATATTTGGATGGTTAACTAAATTAGCTTACCAGACGAAAATAGACGTGAGTTTGTTGTTTATTTCAAGCAGAAGGTTAATGTTATCACTCTTTGTTATTTGATTTTTGTTTGTTCTTCGACATTACAATATTTATCTATATCGTTACGTGTTGGTAGTTCATTCACCTACTTATTACGAAATATTAAAGAGATTACGTCGTAAACTTCAATAGCACACTTATAAGGTTGGAAGTCCGAATTGCTTGATAGAAATATCTATATTATGTTGTGTCGAGGAGCAAAGCTCTCGGCTGGGTTTGGTAGAGGTAGCGAGAATGTGGTCGCAACTGTTAAAAATGTAGAGGCTAGCTATTGGAGAGGTATGTTCAGTTGTGGAAGATAACCAATTAAAAAACATTTATCTATTAGGAAGCTATACAATCCTCTGGCCACTACCACTAGGTATATAACGTACTAGCTGTGCCCGCGACTTCGTTCGCGTGTACTTTCATGGTCGGTTTTACCCCTTTCTCCCCTAATATTCGAAACAAAAAGTAGTCTATATTTTAATTCAAGTTTCGAGCTATATTTGTGCCAAATTTCATATCTCTAACTTCAAAAATAAACATTTTTCCATATAAACTTTCAAGGGTGGTATTACCCCCCTCCCCTCCTTATTTTCTAATAAAAAGTAGTCTATGTCCGTTCTTGAGATTTAACGTATATCTATACCAAATTTCATTAAAATCGGTTGAGAGGTTTAAGCAGGAAAGCGTAACAGACAGACAGACAGACAGACAGAGTTACTTTCGCATTTATAATATTAGTAGGGATTACTAAAAATCCAATATATACCTATTGGAATATATATTGGATTTGAAATACTTACAATAGTTTTTGTAGTAAGTACCTAACTCAAGCACTTGTGTTATTAAAACCAGAATAACACCCAGACCCGAGACAATGTAGAAAACTAAGTTTCCTATATTGACCCAACTGGGAACCTGAGAGATGGCGCCAAACTTAGTTCTACTTAAAATTCAATTCAATTCAAATCTTTATTGCATGTCACATGGGGTGAAAGTTGCATGATTACTAACAACTTGTATGAAGTAATTCTACAAACAAATCTTGCTAAGTCATCTTTCATTTCCCGAATTAAGTGAAGGCAGACCCCCATTTCGACGTAACTATGATATAACAAATAGCTAATGTAACAGGACGGTGCAGGCAAAGGGGTGTGAGCGGTCGATACGCGGGGTAGTGCTCGGTGCAAGCGAGGAATGCAATGGCGATGAACAATGAGCCGGGAAGCGAATTGGTGCAAACATGGATGATCAAACTTATTTTTTTTATATTGCATTTCGAGATTGACCTCATCCCACCTGATATTAAGTGGTAATGAGGTCCTAGCTGAAGAAGAGCGACCAGTACAGCATAATAAAGCTGTTACTAATTTAGCCCCTCCACCCCTTAGAAGCTCTGAAAACCTTACTAACACGCAGGAACATAACAACACAGAAGTGATTGTCAATTGGGATGCATATTAACTTGTGTTACAGGAATTAGAAACAACGACGGTACCACAATAGCAAGATCCGAGAGAATATGGAAAAGTTCGTTTCACATAATGCCCCGACCGGGTATCGAACCCGGTTAGATGTAGCTAGACATTTAATATTTTAAAGAAACAAAAAAAAAGAGTACCACTCGCGATAAGTGGGTTCGAGTACCAGTCCGCAAGGGGAGACGAAATTTTTCTGTTTCGTTAAAATAATCTAAAATAATATCTATATCTATAATAAAAATTATTTTAATGCCAAAGTGTTTTCTGTTCTGTGGTTTTACTTTTTAAGAATAAAGCTTACTTATGGGTAAGACGACAGCGTCCTTTTAAAATTACAATGTGCATCTCAAATACGTAACACCCGTCCTTGGGTTCTTAGCTGCATGTCGTTGCATCCGCGGAGCACCCCGTGTTATGATCTGTCTCCCCTCGGCACGTGCGACTGCAACTAATAGCTATCCTGGCATTTGAGCACTCATTCGACCCCAAACTAGAAGGTGCTATTAGACATTTTGTTTTGTTTACTATTTGCATGTTCGAAGACGGGGATTGAAGCCAATGAGGGTATTTAAGCATGAAAAATTCACTAGATAGCTATACATAGGCGTGAGGTCCGATTACTAAATCGTTGGTCATTTAAATATCATGGTGACACACGTGTCAATATCGTGTAAACTTTATCCAATCAAATTGCAGTTGGACCCCACACCATCTAGTGGATTTTTCATGCGAAAACATCCTTATTATACAGGATATAAAAGTGTTAATAAAACCTGTTTTATAATCACAACACTGGCAAGATGATTGTTCTTTCTAGATTTAAGTTTAAACTATTATTTTGTCTAATGTCTTTACAACACTTTGTCATTCTCTTACGTATACATCTGTCTCTTGTACCATTGCTGCTACCTTTATTATATTCTTTTACCTAAAGTTTCCACTTGGTTTTTCATTCCAATTTCCAACTGGTTATGGGCCCAGGATTGTTAACTGAATAAAGTGTGAGAAGATCGTGCTATGGAGAACCATCCATCGGACTTAAAGCCGGCACCAAACTGGAAGGCCGCTAAGCGGGTTCTTCGGTACCTTAAAGGCACCAAAGACCGTCGTCTGCATTTTAGGTCATCTGAAAAATTTTTGCCGGTAGCATATGTCGATGCGGACTATGGAAACAATCTTGTGGACCGAAGATCGTTCACGGGATATGCTTTCCTAATGAGTGGAGCCCCAATATCTTGGGAAGCCCGCAAGCAGCGTACTGTAGCCCTGTCCACGACAGAAGCCGAGTACATGGCTCTTGCGGAAGCTTGCAAAGAGGCTATTTACCTCCAGTCACTCATTAGGGAAATGTTTGCCATCTCACAACCCATCGTCATTCATACAGACAATCAAAGCTCACTAAAACTTGCCCACAACAACACATACCACGCACGTACAAAACACATCGACATAAGACATCATTTCATTCGAGACTCACTTTCACACCATAACATTCGGCTACAGTTCATACCAACAAACAACATGATCGCTGACATACTTACTAAACCTTTGCCGAAACTAAAGCACACCAAGTGTGCAAATAGTTTAGGGTTAGGTTAGGTTTGTACAGTGTTTTTTCATATTATCATGTTTTTGTAAATATTATGTAGCTAGGTGTAAAGTTAGTGATAGGTAGATGTCTTGTACAGTATGTTTTATTTAATGTGTATATACAGGGTGTACATAAGTGTTGTGATTACGGGGAGGTGTTAATAAAACCTGTTTTATAATCACAACACTGGCAAGATGATTGTTCTTTCTAGATTTAAGTTTAAACTATTATTTTGTCTAATGTCTTTACAACACTCTGTCATTCTCTTACGTATACATCTGTCTCTTGTACCATTGCTGCTACCTTTATTATATTCTTTTACCTAAAGTTTCCACTTGGTTTTTCATTCCAATTTCCAACTAAAAGGGAAAAAATCAGGTATACTCGTCAACGCAAAGATAATGCAGAGTCCAAAATATAAAAAGAGAATTCAAAATGGCAGGCATTTTTAATATTGTAAGCTGTGAGCTTTCCTTAAAAGTACGTACTTAATTGTCGCCAAAGTCATCAAACTTAAGCTACATGATTAGGTCCAAAGTAAATTTATACAAAGTTGTAGGGTAGAGACTCCTTCAATATTAATAATCATTTTTAATAGCGTGTCACCTGAGTTTGATATTTTTTTATTAAATATATGTTTGTATATGGAGTCCATATACAGATTGCTGCTTTTGATTCTATACGACTCAATTCTTTTGTCGTTAATAAAAAAAAATGAAATGCAAGCAGTAGTTATGTCACAACAGACGTACCTCTTTTAAATGCAATTGTTAAGTAATTAGGAATTCTAAGCACTTAATAGCTCTATTATACGAGTAATTGTTCGCGCTTATAATGAATAAATTACGATCGAAAATGGGGATGGGCGTCGCTTATAATTTTTTATACAGTTTACTTTTGTCTATGGCGACCAAATTGGGTAAGTTTCTTTGTTCTGTTGCATTTTGGGTAACGTTGACGTCAATCTGATTAAAGAAATAATAATATAAGGCTGTTGAGTTTGTTTGTTTGAACTTGTTGATCTCAGGAACTTCTGCTCTAATTGAAACTATTTTTGTGCTGGATAGTCCATTTATTGAGGAAGGTTTCAGGCTATATACAATCACGATGCGACAAATAGTAGTGAAGAATCAGTTGAAAATATGGAAAAACGGAGATAGAACGCGTGCTACGTAAATAAAACAATAGGACTGATTTTGAAAGTAGGTATTACTTGAACAATAAGTTTTTAAATATAATCCAATATTCAATATCAAATAGAAGTAATTAATAGGTATATATCATTATCAGTTATCTATGTACATACTCGTTTTATTAGTCCTACAATTTCAAACCTTATTTAACAACTGGGCATGGCGCCTATGGGTCAGAACCATCACTCAGTTCCAAAAGGTCCATCATTAAAATATCTATCAGTTATAATCACTTAATAATAAGCAGTCAATGACATTAGCACTTTCACTGCCGATTTCTAGGCCGAGTAGTAATCTGTGAATATTTTTAGTCTGGCCCATTGGAAGTAGGACACGCTATTCCGAACGTATAACGGCTATTTCTTTGTGTTGACAAACAAACAATACTCTCTATTAATCAGATGTAACAGCACGGTAAAAATATGGAAACTTACGCAAGTTTATTTCCTACACCCACTAGTTACTACATACGAGAAATATTCAATCCCACGTTTTTCGCCTACGTTGTTTGTCGGATTTTAGACAATCAATGGCATATTGATTGCTAACGGTACCTACCAACAAACTTAATTTACATCAAATCTTAGAAGTGTTTATTTTATGATCAAAGCTCACGCGCGAGGGAGGTGAATTAGGACGAGAAAGGGAGAAAAGAAGCCATGGATTTTGCTATGGGAGGGTTCGCGTGTCTGGCAGCCGCGGTACAATAGACCCCCTGATCGTAGCTATGGCTGTGTACAACTCACCGAGTGCCAACCACGAGTTGGCGCCGAGCTTCGGTCTTGGACGCGCGTTCGCACCGCGAATATTTAACCTTCAATTCCACTGTGGTGTGAAAAAAATAAAAAGTCAAATTTACCGCGCGTGCTCCGTCACTTTTTAAAATTCAAATAGTGTTTGCAGTTTCGTACAAAGAGTTTGGACGTTTGAGTGAAGGGCAGTGAGTGGTCGTTTGTACAATAGGACTTAGCTGAATGGGTACAATGGAACTACTCCGCCGGTAATTTTCGTCACAGGAAAATGAAAGCGTAAGCATTGTGCACTTTGTGTCTTGTGTTTTGTTTGGGCTTTTCGTTGCCAAAGGAGAGCTGCTGATTACAGCTAGCCTTTGCATAGCGCTTATAATGACTAAAATGGTAGGTATATTGACTTGAGCCCGTTTGAGGGGGACAGAAATTGTAGTCCATCGGCTGAGCCTGACCGCATACTGACATGATTACATGCCTGTAATGCCAGTAGTGCTTATAATCTTGCATGGGTTAGAATAACCCATGCAAGATTCTACATTTTGCAAATTACCAGGAAATAATTAAAGAGCCAATAATATCAAATTCGCATTAACATTTAATCGAAAAATTAGATGGTATCTTGATTTTTATGCTAATGAGATTAAAATTTTGTAAAAATTATACATTCAATATTGCATGCAAATTTAAGACAAAGTTTTACACTTTCTATTTGAATATTATTAGCACTGAATTTTTTCAACAATGTTTTTCAATAATCAATAACATTTATAGTATGCTCAGTGCAATTAAAACCTGCTCACAATTTGGGCCGTTGTAATTAAAACCAATGCATGCATGCACTCACATTAATGCACTTTTGTTTTAGAGACAAAGAACAATGGAGAGAGGGTGAAAGCTCTATATGCATTTTATGTGTTGTACATAGATTGGTATTTGCAATTAACTTTTTCGTTTGTTTTAGAACAGTTACAAAGTTCAAAAGTAGGAAACTGACTGGGTAGAATAATATCATTGCAAAGTTGGATCAGCAAATATGAGTATTTGGCCAAATCTAATTAGAAAACTTTTTTTAAATCCTTTGAATATTCTAAAAGAGGTTTTAATATAAGTCTTTTCATTTTCAACATTATCATTGTTGAGGTTGACTTCACAAGTAACTGGCTGGGTAAAATAATATTATTGAAAAAAACTTGGATCAGCAGCATATTATTATAAGAAAGAATCTTCTAAATTTGAGAACTTAATTTTTTAAGTTTGAATATTCAAAAAGGTTGATTTCATTATTATCTAAACATGATAGGTATGTTGAGGTTGACGAAATTCAGCTTATATCTCGGGGAGCAGGTAAGTTGATGTGAAAGAACACATTTGTGGCACCATTTATACGACTGCCTTAGGACCTTTATGAGATACTTAGCGGAATTGTGTTGCTACAAAGACGTTAGACACATCAAACAAGCCGCTTTATTTAAATCGAAATTATAACTCTGCTGAATTCCATTAGTTTAATTATAACATGACTAAAAATTATTTTTGGTCCACCAGATTACCGAAAAAGATATAAATTTTTAATTTAATTATTTAAACATAAATTAACACATCCTGCTTAGTTGTGAGCTCAAAACGCTTTAAACTTTGTATAATACGTGTGATATTCATGAATTGAAATACATAAAGCTATATAAAAATCTGATATAAAATTAACCATCACTAAATTATGAACAATATTTATTAAAATAATATTAATTGTTAAATAAATATATTAAGTAAACAAAGATGGCCACTTTGGTAAGGTACCCAAAATGCTGGCTGCTTAGCTCGCTGAATGGCGATTGAGAGACGCTAGGTAAGTTATGAGCCAGCTTTTGGTTCCCCTGTAGATTTTGATAAGTCTTGATATGTCTTTAAATAAAGACCAACAGACCTTTATGATTATGTTTTATTTTTGAGTTATTTATTGACCTTATAATTCTGTAAAATGAAATAAATTATTTATGTAAACACGCACCAGCAAATTTTATTTGTAAACAGAACTTGAACGTGAAGTATAGCTCAGTACGAGTAAGTTAATCACTTGTTCAGTTTATTTATCTACCAACTTGATCTAGACATAACTGCTGGCATGTTATTACCTGATCTAGAGATAAAATTGTGAGGGGATCATGACAACAAGACTTGTTTTAAGTGTGTTTATGATCAACTCGTTACATTAACACTAATTACGTATAGTTCGCACGAAATCACGAAATTGAGGTTGCCGGATAATCGATTATCGATTAATCGATAAAAATCGATTGGACTATCGATAGTATCGATATCATCGATTTGATCGATAGTATTGTCTAATATAAACGATTTTTTCTGCTGCATCAACCTCTTAGCCTCCGGTAAGGGCCGAATGTGTTGTGAATGTCGTAGGTTCAAGCCCCGCACCGCAAAGGAAGATATTTTTTTATGTTTCTTTAAAATACATGTATAATGGTCAATAAAACCACATGCATCTCACATAATCATCTGTCATTTGTGCTTTATAATCAGATTCAATAGAATGCCGTTCAGGTTCAGGGTCGATTTACATGCGCGGGCGCAATAAAGGACACAGCTGGCTTTGACGCAACCAATTGGATCGCATTATGGTCGAATGTCAGTGTGTTCTAACCGTAACGAATGTTGCTTAGCGTCTAATGTGACCGGTGACAGTTTGGGGAATGGAGCCTTGGCCTCATATCTAGGTTTCTATAACATCTAAGTATGAACTAGTCTTCCAGTTTGGCAAAAATTATAATAAGTTTATTTATTTGGCAAATATACTTCATTATCAAACTTGTTCAATAAAAATAAATTAGCTAAAGTTGTTGCAACCCTTGTATGTGTATTTCTATCCAGTTTGAAATAAACAATTGTCGTTGTTCTGCTTGTAATGTAAATGAAAACCAGATTTAGGAAATCCCGTCAAGTGTTTAATAATACTACAACTAAAAAGGTAATAGTAAATCTTTTTGAGAGGATTCTCAGTCATAAGGGAGTAAATTAATTTCTCGTCAGATTTTTACTTTTGTCACACCATTATTCTAATAAAACTATTCAGCTGGTTAAGTCAGCCATTTTAGTTGTTTTACACGTTAATAACTTGTTATTGCGTTAGCTGCCAATCAGACTAGATATTCATTCATAATTACGAGAAGGTTTAATACGACAAGATACTGTTATGTGCAGCGCCTAAAGTAGCTGACCAGGCATCATGATAATAGTCTGTATGTTTTAATTGAGCTTCATTAATGAACAGTAAGACTAAACCAATTACTGCGAGCGAATGGGGAATGTAAGCCTGGAGTAGGCTGCGACAATGAGTGACGATAAACCTAGCGGTGCCTTCGTAGTTCTCATCATAGTGGAGTTAATTAAGTATCTAATCGTTCCTGGCTGCTGTTCGAATCTATTCTAATTTTATAAAGCTGAATGGTTTGTTTGTTTGAATACGTTAATTTCGGGAACTACTGACTCGAATTGCAAAATTATCATTGTGTCGGATAGTCCATTTATTAAGGAAGGCTTTTGGCTACATGATTATGCTATAATATTACGCTGCTACTAATAGGAGCTAATAATCAGAGGCAAATGGAGAAAAAACGTTATCTTTAGTACGAGAGTGAATGAGACAAATTTATTTTTATATTGCACTTCAAAATTGACCTCACCCCACCTGATGCTTGATGTTACTGGACTTGTCACCTTGACCTTGAAGGCTTGACCCCTGATCATTAGTAGCACCCCCCAGGAGATCTGGAAACCTTACTCCCACGCAGGAACACAAAAAAGCCGAGGTGATTGTTATTTGACTGCGGTCTTCTGTAAGGTGGAGATTTTTCACCAGTTGGGCGGCTCCAGTCCAGATAAATCGCTATGCTTACCTCTCTTAGCAAGAGTCGAGTTCGTTTTGAGAGATTAGTAAAAAGTTTTAATTTAATTATGTTGTTGCTAAACATGAGATGTAATCAAATTAAATTGAATAAATATTTTAAACTTACTGATTTCTTGATTAAATTTATGGTCAATTAGACTTTTAATCCGACTTCAATTTTATCAAACACGTAAATAACCAAGCCAAGTGGTTATGTAGCTTTGTATTAAAAGCGTAAATATTAATTTTCAATTCTCGTATGTGTTTGAATTTTAAGTAATGTATAAATAGTGATTCGTAGAATACATGATTAAATATTGGCATGCATGCAAAATGAGATGATGGTCATACTTATTCTTAGCAAATGTAATAGGTAGTGCTTTTAAAACATTTTGATTGCATCACGTACTTCATTCAGATTTAATTACCTGATTTAAAAACTGCATCATCAACTAGCGACTTTGTGTCAAAGATTAGATCATCGCCTTCAAAATATACAGACGTCACTGTCATTCTCATTAAACTAGCAATTGTTTTACTTTACCCACGCTTTATATAGCCATGACATCGCGATAAACGGATACGAATGCGCAAATTTGTTTATAATCGTACAACATTGCAATTTACATAATCACAAACGTTCAAGGTTGTACGGACAACCGCACAAGGTAAGAACTAGCAAGTTCAACATTCTGTCTTATGCTAAGTCTTAAGAGCGGTGCAAAATCCTAAATTGACAGTTTGAAGTGCTTCTGACTGTACACAGGCAATGCGATGACATTACCCCAAGTAGTCTTAGCTTGGTCTTAAGAAGTTAAGACCGTACTTTGATATCTTAATTTAATTGTACACGTCAAATTAAAAAGTGCCTAATTAGATGGTTCGAACGTTTTTAAAGTTGATCATAATTCCTGTATTAAGAGATTGTTTTGTGTGTTGACTAATTCATTATAGTGAGTGAAATGTGCATTTGGGAGTCATGAATTAGGAGAGAAAATATTTACGGTAAGAATTGCTATGTAAATTATTAATCATTTTTGGCGCAGTGTTCTAAATACGAATACAAAAGTGTATGAAAACCACCGTATATTTTTTTCTATTATTTTTTGTTTCTTAAATAAATATGGCAGCTTATTGTGGTCGGTAAAACATTACTTTTTATGAAGCTATGACAACAAAGCGACTCACAAAAAATTTACATACAAATTGGAAGCGTTTACTTAAGAATGGTCTCCTAGTATAAGGGGTAATCTACACAACCAGGTACTTACGGGTAATTCATTCGAAATTTATCAGCATTGAACCAAAAAATCATAATATTCTCAACTTTAACACCATGCAACAGAGGCTGTTATTATAAGTGTGAATGTTTTAAATGGATGGGGTATCTCCCCTTCGAGTAAGTATGAGGTGGGGGAAGCACCATGACTATCACAGGAAGGGATCTAATTAATCTTGCTCACACTGGTTCGCTAGAGAATTAAATCTTTGTTTTTATTTCACAAGCAGTTGCTAGCAGCGCCGAAACATTTATTAGAACCGTCTGTTTCCAGATTATTTGTTTTTGTCTTCCACTATTAATGTCAATTTGTGCCTCCTTGTCTATTTCGATTCTATTTTTATTAGGCGTATATTAAGTAATCGCCTGTGGAAAACTTAGTCGATAAAAGGACTGACATAATGATTATAAATGAAATCCAAACGGCTATACAAATAAAAATGTTCGTAGCAGTGGATAATATACCTACCACCCCAGCTAATGTGCAGTCTTTTCTATCAAACAAATTAGGGCAGAGTTATAGCGTTGTCTTTTATTTTAAACTAGCGACCCGCCCCGGCTTTGCACGGATGTAATGTAAATACTTAGAAAAATTGGCTTTTCTATTCTTTACTGCAAATAAAAACTTTCCTCTTGAATTATTCTATCTATTAAAAAAACAGCATCAAAATGCGTTGCGTAGTTTTAAAGATTTAAGCGTACATAGGGATATAGGGACAGAAAAAGATACTGATTTATACTACCTATTTAGTGACTACGTTTATACCAAATTATTGTTGTCATATTGTTTGTATCAAATTTGACCAAATTGTAGACTAAGAACGAAATTTAAACTTAGTTTCTGATTAATCGAGATTTAAACAAATGTGCATTTATAGAAAGTAAGCCTAAATTGTACAATAATTAATCTGTAAAACCTATTTCTGTAGTTTTTGTGCAATAAAGTACTTATATCTATGTATCTAGGTATCTACTCATATCTAAGCATAACAATAGCTTCTAAGCATCGTGGTTTTTGCTTAAAAGAGGATCAGACAGCCGTACATCCTCGTATATAAAATTATTGCTTTTTTTTTAGATTTATTAAAAGTATTTGAGGACGACTGCACTGATTTGGTTGATGTTGGTTTTGAAACATGAATGCACTCACTTAGGTTCCTTGGATAGCAAGTACTTTAATTATTTACTTTAATAAGAGACTTAATTAGCTCACGTCACTCAATTTTAATATATTGCTCAGGTGGTCGGTTTGTAAACGAAATCTCTTTCTTAGCGTGCATATGTTGTTGGTTAAAACATTGTTTCCATTTTTCTCGTCTGAGCAATAAACCGAATTGATGATTGTTTCACATATTCCGTGAAGATGTGCGCGTCTCAATATTTCTTTGCAAAAACCATTCTGAGAACTGAACAATGGTGTGTAAAGTTGCGCGCGCATTTGCAGCTGCATAGAGATGTGAAGAATTCGAGTCTTCGAGTCCTACATTGAGAGATCGACAGGCGAATTGCACGACTCGATTTATTACAACAAGACTCCAAGAACTAAAGAACTTAAGTCTAAAGGAGCTTTTGAGTGCGTCATAGAACTCGAGTCTTTTATAGCGCTCGAGTCGTTTTTACGGGGCGGATCACGCTCGAGTTGATTACCATATGGAGTTCCATTTTAAATCAGGTAATAAAATGTTACTTTTGTGGCACAAGCAACCAAAATTGATCGTTGACGCACATATGTATAAGTATTTATAAAGGCCAGAATCGTTTGCAACTATTAGTAATAAACATTTATACGCACAAGATATAAAAGTCAAGCTTTTGAGAGTCAAGGTTTTTTAAGACTTAAGCTTTATTTAGAACTGGAGTTCTTTTCAAGACTAGAGTTCTATTTTAGCGCAGGAGTCTTAGTAAAAAGACTGAAGCTCGGCTCGACTCGAGACTTCGAGTTTAGTTAGTTCACTGAGTTATGTGAGCTGAGTCTATCGAATAAGGACTCCAAGACTCGAGTTCTGTACAACTCTAGCGCTGCACCGTAAAACTTTTGTTTAACGCGATCGTCTGACGGTTGTATGGAAGTTTGAAACGAATGCATTATTTTCAGCGTGCACATCGCTTCGACTAAAATATTATCTGTGCTATTGGATTTTCTGTTGAGTGTAGCTAAAGAGAAGGATGGTTTTCAAATTGCCCGTTTTTGGAGCAATGAACAATGATTGTAAAAATTGCCAAGTCAAATTAATTTAAAACTTTAAAGATTTTTAGTATTGATTGGTCACTATTAGGCCTAGCATGCGCCACGCGACTATATTTTATCGTGTCCTTAACAAACATCAAAATCGATCGAAGTCAGTGCGTCAGCTGCTGATCGGCGATGATGCGAGACTTGATTTTTATGACAAGTTTTTTATGGAATTACATTTATTTGCTCATTCTATGACACAATACAAAAATGTATAATTAGATAAAAAATAAACTATACCAGTAAAAAATACTCATAATAGACATTGTCATTATTTCTTCTTTCATATATTTTGGTCTTAATGTTTTCTTCGGCCACACACTAACTTATTTCGTTTGTACAGATATTACTTGCAACTGTTCCCCGTTAAGTTGTTAACATGTACTATTGTTAAGAAATAAAGCCTTTTACAGTATACCAGCTACAAATGCCCAGGCAGTTATTCGAATCATAATTTTCATCTCGTTGTATGCATCTACAAACGACCCGCGCGCATTGAAACGCATTTGTGATGCAAAACGTTGAATCCGTCGCTGGAAGCGTGCGATGATTTAATTTTACGAGCTTATTCGTAGCTAGGTACATCGTACTTACTTGTTTCTGTCGTAAACTGGTTTAATGACAGCAGATTCAATTGGGATGTACACTGTCGCCATTAAAGTTTACACACTTGTGTGATGAGGTCAATATGCAATTAGATCAAGCGTAGATACAATGGTCATTGATTCAGTGCGGTATTTCATTATAAATACTTTTTTTAATATATAAATATAAATAATAAATATTGGACAACATCACATACATTGCTCTGATCCTGTGGTAAGTAGCTAAAGCACTTGTGTTACAGAAATCAGAAACAAAGACGGTACCACAACACCCAGAACCTAGACAATATAGAAAAGTTCGTTTCCCATATTGACCCGACCGGGGATCGAACCCGGAACCTCAAGAGATGGCGCGACGCCAAAGTCCGGCACGCTTGCCTCTCGATTATTAGAATTAATATGTAGGGATCTATAATTTGCACGTGCAAATCTTGTTAATCTCAGAAGAAACGTTAGATACTCTCTTACTGAAGATTACTGTATTGATGTAAATAAATTGTTAAAAAGAATAAAACATCGCCAATATTTAATATTCACGTTGTATTAAATATCTCACTGCAGACCTAAGACCTCAATCTTCTTTTTCTTTTTGCATTAAATGCCAACCAAGCTTCTTTTGAGATGTTTTCGGGTATTTGGTGATGGCTTCTCGGGAATATAGTGGGGGTCAATCGTACTATCCTCGTTTTATCCACATTTTCTAGTGATAATTCGCTCTTATTGATATCAGGCCTAAAGCCTTACTTGATAAATGGACTATCTAACACAAACATATGTTATCAATTCGAACCAGTAGTTACTGATATTAGCGCGTTCAAATAAACAGACCAGACGTGGGCCATGACTTATGCTGAGTGAGGCCCTTTTATTTAGAACATTACGACTTGTCATGGTCTGCGCCGCCCGGTTAACGAGGAATTCGCGGGGAGGTCAATTTCACGTTTTATTGTATACTAGCAGTGCCCGCGACTTCGTTCGCGTGGACTACATCCTTTCATGGTCGGTTTTACTCCCTTCTCCCCTAATATTTGAAAAAAGTAGTCTAACTTTTAATCCAAGTTTTGAGCTATATTTGTGCCAAATTTCATATCTCTAACTTCAAAAATAAACATTTTTCCATATAAACTTTCAAAGGTGGTATTACCCCCACCCCCCCTTATTTAAAAAGTAGCCTATGTCCGTTCTTGAGGTTCAAGGTATACCTATAACAAATTTCATCAAAATCGGTTGAGAGGTTTAAGCAGGAAAGCGTAACAGACAGACAGACAGACAGAGTTTCGTTCGCATTTATAATATTATATTAATATTAATATATTTTAAAGACTTTAGCTTTATAATATTACTTTTGATTGTAACACCAATCCGAAACATATCCTTTTCCTTGGGGTCTACTCTCATAAACGAAATATGTCGGATCCGACAACGGATGGCAATTTTTAATCTTCGTAACCGTAAAGAAATCACTTGGAATGCAAATTAAGCGTTTTCAAAAAACAAAATATTATTTATGCAAATTAAAAACCACGTCTTCATTCCCAAACTTTTGAATAATCTTCAAAAACGAAACCTTTCGTTTGTTCGTTTCGTTTTCGAGAGTACCCCCCCTTATTATTGGAAACGAACGAACGAACGAACGATAGAGGTCTACTCTCAAAAACGAAATATGTCGGATCCGACAACGGATAGCAATTTTTAATTCTCATAGACGCAACCAATTCACTTCGAATGCTACTAAAGCGTTTAAAAAAACACAATATTATTTATGCAAATCATTAACCACGCTTTAACTCCCGAACTTTTGATAAATCTTCAAAAACGAATCCTTTCGTATGTTCGTTTCGTTTTTGAGAGTAGACCCCCAGGTACGGTTGCACATTAAGGTAAACACAGTTCGATTTTATTTCTTATGCCCGCGACATAAATGTAGTACAAAGTCAGAAGTATGTATTCTGACATACTTATACGACGAGACTATCGATCATTATAGAGGACGTCTCATAAAATTGCTAGCCTGTACTTGAACTACTTAGCTCACGTAAACTCGGCCAAACTATTCCATAAAACGCCATAATCTTTCCTTCCACGTTCGCGTGGTGCAACCCCTCGACTTGGCTCCCTAAGTCAGTACCTGCGCATGCTCGCAGCCAGCACGAGGGTGCGGTAGACTGTCTGTCGCCACGCGGGGTGCAAGGGGTCAATGGACGCACCAAAACAAAGACTCGCCACCTGTGGCGTGGGATGACAGGGGTTGATATTTTCGTGTTTTTTTTCGAGGCCAAACTTTGTTTTTTTCGTTGCATGGCTACTAGACTTTGGCAAAGACCAGCCCTGCTAAGTCTATGTGAGAAGGGGACCGGACTGAATCATTAACACGTATTTTTTTATTTACGAAATTTAAAAAAATATACTTAGACTAGCATGTGCCCGCGACTTCGTTCGCGTGGACTACAGGGTTTTTCCCGTATTTTCCCGCTAACTCCCGTTCCCGTGGGAATTTTGCAATATCCTGTTGCAACTAAGCTTTAAATTTACTAAGGTACCTGCATGCCAAATTAAAGCGTTTAACTTAAGCGGTTTAGATTTTTTATGCAAAAGGATTTTCCCGCGAATTCCTGTTCCCGTGGGAATTTCGGGAATTCCTTTCTTATTGCACTTCTACGGTACCTAAATTACGTAACTTGCCTACGTTTAGCCGTTTCGGCTGTGCGTTGATATATCAGTCAGTCAGTTTCTCCTTTTATATATTTAAAACGATGTCAAGTTGGTGGGAGGTGGTTACGTCACTGGTGGGTATTAAATGTAGGTAACTGTAATACAACTGATGACGTCAAGCGACAATACAAATGTTATTTTTTTTGGAAAGGTCACAAATGTAATAAGTTAACTGGTCAAAACGCAATTTTTAATAGTTAAACCACCAACTGTGAAATCAGTTGATACAACCTAACCAAAATGTAGGGCGCTGAGTAGTTCGTTCGTTCGTCGTTTTAACACATTAAAGCAGTTAAAAATTTTAAAATGGAACTCGAATCTCTTTTATTTTATAGGACAAAACGACTGAATTAAAAATGTGCGGGTTTAAAATTTCTTACGAAAATGTTTTTTTATCAGTATTTTACATTATCCGTTCGCTTGCATTGCATCTACATTGCAGTGGAGCACAGCCCGTAGGCGTCTCGTCGTCCTGCGTCGCAATATCCGCATAACCCGTTGCATAATGAACGCGCCCTTCGGAAATGGATGAATATATCTGTTTGGCACGTAGTTACTTCATGTGACTTAGAATGCAGAACCAATAGAGAACTTTTAACTATTGTCTCAGGTGTGAATGTTGAGGTTGGTACCTCAACATTTACAGAAACTAGAATGTACAGAAATTAGAAGCAATGATGGTTCATTGCTTCTAATTTCTGTAACACAAGTGCTTTAGCTACTTACCACAGATTCAGACCATTCTCTGAACGTTATATGCGTATAGCAGTCAATTTTATGACTAAGTAAAAAAACTATTAAAATTAATGATGATATAGTGCATTTAAGCGCAGGGGCGTGTTTACGTCACTAATTCGTAATAAGTCACGCTAAATTTTAACGCAACTTATAAAATTTCGTTGACATAACAAAATGAAATGTATGTTTTCTTTTAAATGGTCAAGCAAATAATCAGTTTTGATCATCTGCCCTATCACAGTCTGCTATCACGTGTAATTTAACACTACAATATGACTACGTTTTGCATTTAACTGAGAACTGATTGACAAACGTCAGGAACTATTCCGATTCGGAATGTATAACCCCCAACCATACCAGGGGATGGCGAAGGGGCTGCTTATTTAACTTCCGTTCCAGTGATGCTGTGGTGGGTCTTCTGTTCCCATGATATCACCATTAAGGCGTAGAAGTCCTCTGGTATTCTTGCCCGCATAAGGGCAGGGATGATTGACGCACCGTACCGCCATCGATCGTCAATGCTTTTGCCAAAAAAAAAGGTTGAACGCATTAAGCCACACCTTGCAGTGATGTGATTAAAGTAAATTACACGCAGCTACTGTTATGACAGCCGTCGGTCACGTAAACATTATGGCAACGAGACGTGCGCACGCGCCGCTGATACTGTTTGTTTAGATCTGCCGACGGCCGGTTAGTGGTGTTATGTTCTTAGAAATAGAGGGTTTCAAAATGTCTAGTGATGAATTTTATGACAACTTGTGTCGGTGATAAAAAAAATCTTTTGTTCGTTGACTAGCACTGACTTTAGATTTGAATAGATCAAAAGTTATTAAAACGAGTTAAACAAGCTTCGTTGTAATTTGACAACCTTCGTAGCCGAGAGGCGAGCAGACCTGACTTTGACGTCGCGCCATCTCCAAGTTCCCGGGTTCAATCCCTGTTGGGTCAATATTTGTGATGGCATCGATGTTTCTGATATCTGTTACATAAATGCTTTAGCTTTTTAGCACAGAATTTGAGCAATGTTTGTAATGTTGTGCAACATTACCTTTTTTAGTTAAGGGTTTCGGCGGAAGGTAGTGACACGAGAAGCGTGGTGGTTCTAATTTATTTTGTTTCAACATTTAATGAATTGTCTTAAATTGGTGTGGATTGGTTCGGTAATATACAATAGTCATTGATTATCTTTATTACGCATCCAATAATGCAAGCAAAAATCTAAGGAATATTGTTCTAAACGCCTTCACAATCAAGTGGTTTGCGTACTGGGTCACGAAAAGTTTGTAAAAATGTATTTACCTATGTTAGTTACTCTTACACGCAAAAACTACTAATTTTACTACATCTTTGAAAGAAATTTAGTAAGAAGATATATATTATATTAAGTTAATATATGAGATAGTTTTTATTCCAAAATAAAGAGGATGAAGTCGTGGTCGCGTTTATAAATTACAAGTAGTAGGATGTATTGTAGCACTATCGTTGGTTCCGGTCTTCATAAAACAAGTGCTTAAACGACTTACTTAACAGGCTTAAGTAAGTAAAATTAATCAAATTACCACTAAGCATTTCAAAGGAAAAAACCACAGACTGAATCAGGAAGTTCCAATTTTAAGCAATCCATTTCTAAACCTTACCACTCAGTCCATGTGTCATAGACCGTCGAAAATAAAAACTCTCAATATTTATAAGGGACATTTCCGGACTGATGACGTAACGTGTGAGTCTCGGCTGCAGCAAGGAATAATAGGAAAGCATGGGACAATCGCGCCGGCCGCCATGACACCGCCCCCATCTGCACGGCCATTCAACATCTTGCCGCGGCCGCGTGGCCCGTGGGACTAGCGTGGATCTACCCGGACAATGATCCACTTTGATTTATATTAATTATCATGGCGCTTGAGTTGTTTGGTGTTGCGATCGGAACAGTAGTTTTTAGAAGCGAAGCCGAGGGCATGAATTACTTTTCTGTTATGTAACTTTTGTTAAATTTTAAGCTGCATCAAAAAAGGCTTGCAATTTGCAAAAAAGATAGAATCAAGAAATATGAATTGTAGGTTACATTTAAACTTAAATTAAGTTCATTCATTCTATGTAAAATCTATTTTAAGTGTTCATATTAACATAAATATTTAATAAAATGTATCATTCTACTTTTACCGACATATTAACAGGCTAACAGGAGATTAATAGAAAGAAAGAAAGAAATATTTTATAAAGGACATCAACTTAAAAATAAAATTATGTCACCAAAAAGGCAAATACTCATATATTGCATATGATACAGCCAATTAACACTATCAAATTAAAGTATAAAATGTTATAATTTGGCTATTTTAGCATTTTCTGTCATACGATACTACGGGAAGTATATTTTAGTTTCATATTTTCGACAGTACAAATTCCATAATTTATTAGAATCTTAATGGTGTGCTTTGGACAAATGTAGTGGTGTAAGTGGGAACGCTAAATGGCAGTCTCTGAGGAATTAAATAAGGTCGGTTTCCGAGTGATTTTATTCCACCCTCCAAAACTACGTCATAATGCACATTTGGGGAGTACAATGGGGATTCAACGAAGTCGTTTTATAGTGGACGTGACTAGAATATTTCATTTAAGGTAATATTATGACATCGTTAAACACGAAAAGTGAGAGCATTTAACTTTTGTGAAAATATAAATTTATACCTACTTATCAATATTTGTTTAACAAAAAAAAAGTTTTTTTTTAAAGTTTATTTTATAATTAAAAGATTATTCACATATGGTCATCTACTTCATCAAAAAGTAAATAAATTATTATGGGTAAGTGGGCCTGATCAATTTCCGATTTTTTCTTCCTAATGATAATTTAAAGATGAGTTTAAATGTTTATTTGGGCAACGTTCTATAAGTTTGAGACAGTATTCCTAATGAAAAGGTTATCAAAACGACGACACACAACCAAATTATCACTCCCACACTTTTCTAACCTCTGAACCCGACCGCGATAAACGACAGCGCACGAAGAGAGCCGAAAGTTTACGTTAATCGTGCCGTCTCACTCTCGCATCCAACAAAACACCATACCTTTCAAAGTACCGAGCTTTTGACTCCACTAGTCCCATGGTGTTCCGTGCGCTAAGCTCGCCGTGTTATGAAAGCTCGCTCTGTTTTTGTTATTGTTACGTTATATTCATCGACATTGTTGCACTGTTTATGTAGTTAACCTTCTAAAACATTGTGAAGTTATAGAACATCGCGTGTGTTTAGTTTACCGTTGTGTAGAAATAACTGCAGTACGTGAGGGAATCCGAGGGCAAAATGTAAGTTTTAATCTTTAATCAGATCATTTAGTGTTGTAGATGCATGTGAGTTTAAAATTACGGTGCAACAACAAATTCTATTGGTATCAATGTACCGCAGTGCAGTATAGTAAACAAATATGTATCTGTAAACATTATTTATTAGCATTCTCGTGTCTTTATATGAAGTAAAAGTTAACACAATTAATTGTTTGTTAAATTATATCTTGTTTAAAGGTAGGTACTTTATTTTTTTTCTCAAATTAACTTTTTAGTAATATTATTGGGACAAAAATAACTGACTAAACGGTCGATTAGTATATTCGCAGAACGCAGTTTGCATAGTTTAATGTTTTGGATAATACAATTAATAAGGAAAGTCATGTATTATTAGTTAATAGAGACGTAGATAAATAGGAATAAGGATAATGTATTGAAGTCAAAAAAGTAATCGTCTGTTTCTGAAAATAGGAAGTAAAAGTTTATTATTAAGTAGACTCTGTTTTGTAGTTGTTTTTTTCAATAGAGTCAATGTCCCAAATATGGCACGTCAATCTATTAGTTCAATTTGTGTTAACGATTCATGGATACATTCATGAAGATTAATTAAATATAAATATATTTCTTCTTTTATTATATGAAATGGCTTAAGTTGCTTTGCATTGAAATGTTGTTTTAAGTATAAAGATAAAAATAATGAAGTAATTTGGTAAATCAATGATTTAAAAGTACGCAAAATTAGTAGTAAGCTTTAATTTTATGCAACTAGTTGAATAGGTACGGTTTAAGGGGAATTATGTTCAGCTGGTTAAAATGATGTTGATGACTCTGCGATCGACAATCCTTCACTATTGTCGTCTATATTACATATTAGTAGTCCATTGTAGCGGTGGTACTTTGAAACCACTTTTATTCTGTTTAACATACCACTCTAAATTATTAAAAAATCGGAACAATTCATAAGCTGCAAAAAAATGGAGTATATACTTAAAATACACGTGTATTTTAAACATTCCATTATTTTTTTGGCAATACACATGTGACAAGTGAACGCCGAAAATTTTAAATTAATATATTAAGACCTTATTTTTTTTACGTAAACCATTTACCGGTTACCGGTTAGGTTAGGTATTCTAAGAATATAACTTTATTTAAAAGCTTTTGACATGACAGACCGCCACGACTAACACTCACCTCGATCCCGAGAGAAAGCGCTAATTATAATAGATTACACTGATTAGTTTCGGTATCCTTGAATCAAAAGCGGGTCTTCGGCCAGACTGACCGACACAATAGACGGTTCATGAGAACCTAGTGTACGTGCTCCGGTGTGACAAATGAAGCGATTTGGTCCGTGACGACGCTCCGTAACTAGTATCTGAATTTCGTTTGTTGTCGCCCACTGGACCGGTAAACCAATAATTGCTAGTATTTATAGAGTACGGCGTTTAATAGATCACAAATAGGATTTAATGAACTGAGGAAATGTAACAAGTAAGGGCAAGTTCAACGTTCAAAATTATTGTTTTTATATTACATCAGTAATATTTATGAATCCCTACTAATATTATAAATGCGAAAGTTACTCTGTCTGTCTGTTACGCTTTCCCGCTTAAATCTCTCAACCGCTTTTGACGAAATTTGATATAGGTATACGTTGGACCTCAAGAACGGATATAGGCTACTTTTTGTAAGAAAAAAGGGAAGGGGCGGGGGGAATGGGGCAATACCACCTATGAAATTTTATACGGGAAAATGTTACTTTTTAAGTTAGAGATATGAAATTTGGCACAAATATAGCTCGAAACTTTGATTAAAATATAAACTAGTTTTTGTTTCGAATATTAGGGGTCATTGGGGTAAAACCGACCATGAAAAGATGTAGTCACGCGAACGAAGTCGCGGGCACAGCTATTGTATATATAATGCAAAATATATGTGCCATCGGAACCTATAACTTACAGAAATATCCCGGCAAGATGCTTTGTTCATATTAAAAATAAATCTGAACTCTTAACTAATTTTGCACCTAGATATACATACATAGCTCTACAGTGTGGTGTAACAGTGGTGTGGTTATTTTATAAGTATTGATAATATTTTAAAACATATTCTACTATATTATTATTTAAGATTATAATATAAACGCTGAATTATAAAATAAACTGTAGGTTCTAATGCCCAACTTGTTATTATTGTAATGTAATGTGTACAAACAGAAATAAGTATATATAATATTCAATAGATAAACAGATAGATATAATTTGCACAAGTTTACAGAAATTCTTTTTATAGACAAATTATAGTATACCTAATATAGGCGGTCTTTTAGCTAGAAAGCGATCTCTTCCAGACAATATTTACTAAGAGGAAATAAAAGATGACGATAAATGGGACCGGTCATGCAAAAATATATCTTTTATTTGTTTTTAGTGCCTACTTCTTTATATATAAGTACATTTAGGTATGAAAAGGCAAATATGCGTTACAGAATTACAATAATGTCAACACTGTTCGCTAATTAAATTATTGATTTTAAATTGATAACGTTATGATTACTTTTGTAATCGAATCTTGGATATTCTGGTAGACCAAATATGCTTGATCAAACTCTGCCGTCCTTACCAAGAGTGCAATTACTAGGTTTTGACTACTTTAAAGATATTCGCGTATTAATTTATGTAATTATATTTTCGGTTATATATGAATCATAATATTAGATAGTGAAGATTACTGCAGATTTATCATTAGATAATCCTACAGAATTGAAACATATAAAGATACTAAAAAGACGTCTAAGGCGAAAATATACAGCTCATTTTGCTGATTACGGATATGGTTTTAAGTCAATTTGCCTAAAAGCACGACTTATTGCACACTTCGCTTTCTTTCGTATTCCTAGAAATAAACAAGAAGTACATAATACAAGTACGAGTCCACTGGTTAACCGCATTAGAGTATTACCGGGAACACGGCTGTAGCGATCAATGTGTCGTCTGGGACACGTTTCACTGTTGGCGGGTGTACTGTACTCATGCCTAAGCTAATTATAACCATAATCATTAACTTTACAATCGGTTTCTGAAATGCTATTCAACTCACTACTAACACCAGCCCCGTCTAACTTAGTGACAAGTGACAAGTGTAAATCAAAATATGACAGATAAGTATGTAGTTCTAATCATTTTCGGCAGAGGGCACTTACCGGAGGCTAACGGTTGATACAGCAGAAAAATTTCATCGCCTACGATAACTTGCGGTTAGCTCAGTTGGTAAGAGCAGCACGCGCGATACGTGAAGGTCGTGGGTTCGATTCCCGCACCGCATAATATTTAAAATATGACAGGTAAGTACACGACCTCAGGACTCAATACTCAACACACAATCATTTATTGCTGATTTAATGAATAAACAGGACAGATGGTGTTCTTATAATTAGATTATTATATCTTCTAAATCGTTAAGGCACTGCAATAGATAGACAGATAGATACACTTTATTGACTGAAAAATTTACAGAATTTGGTTTTACAGACATTTTCAAGTACAATTTAGGCGGTTTTATTGCTAGAAAGCAATCTCTTTCAGATAACCTTTAGGTAGAGGAAAAAGTAGATATCGAGAAAAAAATTTATTGAGAAAGATTTTACTCTTGATTTTAAAATGGGAAGGAACTCAGATTCCCTGATAGGCAAAGGAAGGGAATACCATAAGCGTATGGACTGGACAGTGGAAGATTGTGAGTAGTATTCAGAGGTGAGAGAGGACGCTCGCATTTCAACAACTTAATTGTCTATCAAAAAGGTAACATTCAATATAATTAAACCCACTAATTGCGCAAGATATAAGAAGATTTCTAAAGAATTTATTTTACTATAGTTCGTGTTTTATTTTGTGTTTTGTTGTTGTATTTTGGTATATTGAATGTACATTTAAGAGTTTTTATCTTCTAGGTATTCTTTAATATTATAATAAGATTTATAAGTTTAAAAAGGATATTTGTATGTACTAGTCATTTTGAGTTAGACTTACCACCGACCTGTAATTAGGTTAGCGTTGTGACTAACTCAGTATACATTGTTGTAACAAAGACTTAATTTTATTGATGGGCGTCTCAGATTTTTTTCCGCTTATTTATGGAATTGGCTTTAAAGTTTGATTTTAGTCCGTTTGTTAGATTACCCAAAAATATGGGACTCGAATTGTTGCATTTTCCATCTTATTGAAAAAATAAAAGCGATACATTTGAATTAAATTGTCTCATGACGTCATAATTGCCATACAGGTCTAGCATGCGCCACGCGACTAAATTTTATCGCGCTCTTAACAAACGTCAAAATCGATTTAAGTCAGTGCGTCGGCTGCTGATTGGGTGAAAATACGAGTGCGGTGTGCTATTAGCCAATCAACAGTATCGAAACTTTTGTCGGCTCATGCGAGAAATTTGACGTATTGCGCATGCTAGGCCTGATAGAATCAGAGCAATGTACTGTATGTCGTCCAATATTTATAGAAATTATATATATATATATATATATATAGTTATTCCGTACCAAAATTATTATATTAGAATAGAAAACATCTTTGTTCATGTAAACTTTACAAAAGCACTCATGAATCGTCAGCACAAATTAAGTATTCTACCGCCGTGTTCGGAATGTTGATCATGTCGAGAAGAACCGGCAAGAAACTCGACTTGAATAGTCGAGTTTCTTGTCGGTTGAAAAGCCTGTTCTTTTTCGGCTTGTAACTTTTGATTTGACGATTGAAAACCCAGCAGGAACAACTAGTAGCAATCCAACCGTCCAATAAGTCATCGGCACAGTGCACACAATAAATCCGATGCAATATTTGGTGCACCCACAGTGCGGTTACGCGGCCACAACCCGTGCATATACATGACTGGGTGATGTGTGTGTTTAAGGGTGGCCTTTATTCCTAATGTTTAGTACTTTATTCGCGGAACGGATTCATTTTTTTTTTTATATACATTGGGCAACATCAAATACATTGCTCTGATTCTGTGGTAAGTAGCTCTTGTGTTACAGAAATCAGAAACAACGACGGTACCACAACACCCAGGCCCGAGACAATACAGAAAAGTTCGTTTCCCATATTGAGCCGACAGGGATCGAACCCTGAATCTCAGAGATGGCGCGACGCCAAATTCCGGCATGCTCACCTCTCGGCTACAGAGGTCGTCAAAATTTACATTACATCCACTAAATTACAGATGACAGAAATTAAGACAAACGCAGTGGCTAAGGTAGGCGTCCAAAGCAGGTACCTGATACACTGGCCAGGGTTCGATTCCCGCTCAGGTCAATTCGGGAAACGAACTTTTCTAAATGTCTTGGATCTGACTGTGATGGATGGACCTCCATCTCGGTCGTCTGGTACTAAATACAAGGGGCAATTTTAGTTTGACCAGTCGGTTGGTGTGATTGTCTGGCGTACTTATTTGTGTATGTACATTAAGGGGACGCTACCAAGACTAGAAATTTAATTAAAAAATCTAAATCTGATGTGTTTTATGAATTTTTTTATTCTATTAGTGTTTTAAATTTGCTTTGGCTAATTTTATTGTGTTGTAATCGTTCTTCAATTGGAAAATAATTGTTTATCAGGAATTCAGGATCACTAGGTGGACATTAAGGCTAAAAACATCTTTTTGATTACGTCAAGCAAGAAAGTTACGACAAGCAGGCCAAATAATGTTTATTATATTTTTTTCTTTCAAAAATAAAACATTTATACCTATTAAAGGCCTTAACTAAATTGAAATTGTCTTACTATATTTTCAAATGATTTGACTGCTAGTAGCAATCTCTTAATCATAACAAAATAAAAAGGTTACCTTATTCATATTTATATGTTTATTCAATTTGAGAAAATTTGGGTAAAATTAGGATCACCCTACTGTATATATTTGTGTGCGTGGGTGAATGATACTATTCTTTTTTAGACAGGAACTCATAAAAGTCACAGCATAGTGAAGTTTATGGAGGGTCGCTGAAAGAAGGCATGGTCAAACTGTTTTATTGTCTACATTATTGCCAGTCATTTGATGACTTTAACAACCATTCAAATTAAGGGCTTTTTGTTGAAAAATGTACCGAGGTGTAGGGCATGAATCTTCGTTAACTATTGTTAATCCTCAAGCGTTAAAAGAATAGAGCAACTTTTTGCGAAGTTAATTTGATCAGAAATTAAATAAGGTAAGCATATAAGTTACTAAAAACTATTGTTTTACTCTTTTAGTTGTGTTAGTTTTTATTTAAACTACTGTTTTTAATATTCTAACGTTACGTGTATTTTAGTTTATAAGGTAGAAATATTCCTGACCAAATAATATATCTGAAATACATGAGTCACACAAATGAGTGGCAGAGACCGACCTAAAGGTCTCGTTATTTCAATTTATGCTTATCCTGCAATAACGTTCGTCGTCGATCTGTTAAATTTTATTAAAATAAACATTAATAA